>WOVY01009525.1:0-53981 GCA_013436015.1 Rhipicephalus annulatus
AAGCTTGTACTGAATGCCGTGACATTCCAAAAAAAAGTAATGCAGAAGATTGCACTGGTCATTCGTGAAATAACCTCCTGAATCTCTAAATGCACCAGTCCAGGTCATAATTTACAAAATTATCCGTATTAGATGAATAAACTGGGCATAAACATACAAAGAAGTGAAAGTGCAATGCAAGTTGCATAACTATGTATTCAACCCAGTAGTGAAAGTATTGCACTGAATAAACATAAATTTACAAAAAGTAGAGCTACCTCGTCGTTCAACTGAATAAAGGCAAGTACACAGAGACGGACACTAGAAAAAGAAAATCCACACAACATAAGCAGTGTTCAAGTGTCTGTACGTGCCCTTATTCAGTAAAAAAAAGAACGAATACCAACTAGCCTAACCATCCAAGCTACTGTAAAGCTACTTACTTGATTGTCAACCTGAGAAAACAGCGGCAGTTCATCACTGGCGCCCATACCCTAAAAGGCAGAACAAAGGAAAGTCGATCAGCTAGTAAAAAGTATTAGGCACACATATGCCAGCATGGCTTCCAGGTATGAAAGTTAAGCATCATTTCCAAAACTTTTTTTTATTTCAGACACAAACATAACTATCAGTCTCATTTGTGCTTTGTTCAGCCCAATAAACAGCTGCTGAAACTTTTATCCTCTATTGTTTTCCAGCTTATGCTCCATAAATTGTTAAAAAGCCCGAATCACTGAGCTGCACAACGAACTGATCAGTGTTCTACATAGTGTTTTTAACACAACCTAATTTTAATCCCACTTAAAACTACGTTCATGGTTTATACAGTTTCTAAACAAAGCTCCCTTTTAATTGACTACCATAGTTTAATTCCTGCAATTTGGTGCTGTTTCTAGGCCAAAAAATTGAGCCTAACGTGAAGTTTACCCATCATATTGCTTATGCCTAAACAAAAAACTGCCTTCGGTGTATCGAGCCCTCATTAAATCTTCTTTATTATCTCCTATGATGCCTTAGTGTTGTTCTGCTTCATAAACAGTCAAATCACCTATGGCATTATTACATGGGCAAATATGCATAACAATAATCTTTGTCAATACAGAACCATTCAGAATCGGGGCATACACATATTTACCAAGAGTTCTTTTTACTCTAATGCTGCTCGCCTGTCTAGGCTAACTTCAGACTACTTGCATCTGACTTGTTATCACTTAATCATAACGGTATTCATACTAGCTTTTGTATGAACCGAGTTATTATAAAATGTTCAAAAATAATAATTGTGCAAAGTTTGCCCATATTTACAACTTCCTTCACCTAAACATACCTCAACTATGGCAGAATGACATCCTACTTTACAGTGATTAAAATATAGGACTTACTTCACACACTTGAATTTCATCTCCTAAAACTAGCTTGTCAAGAATGTTTATTCATGCAAAAAGCATATGCATTAGCTTAAAAATCTTTGTAAATTTACATTTAGGTTTTATGGTGAGTAAAGCTACGTGTACAACTATTATTATGTAGAATTCGACTGAGAGATCTGGAACAGCCGCCCAAGTCTTGAAGCGAGCACACGGCTTACACCGTTTTTAGGTACTGTCAGTTGGGAAAGCCCACTATGGAGGCTGGCACCGACTCGTACACGCTCCGAGGGCATGGTGCTAAGTAGCCTTGAGAACGAGCTACCGCTGGCTTCCCGCGGCAGCGTTGAATTTGTTTTTTCCTATTAGTTTTGCTTGCTCAGAATACAGAGGCGGGAGCTTGAAGGTTAGATTTCTGTCACGAAAATCGTATTTAACAAGGTACACAACAATCAAGCAAGCTTGAGTGAATTAGCAGTTTAACACAGTAAACATGCCGACCTTCAGTGCGCCGGGCTGTCAAGTGGCTATGCTATGAGGAAAACACTTGTGATCAGCAGTACTTCTTCAAACCCCCAATTTACCCTGCAGTTCTCAGGACTGAACAGCTGCTATTCCATGAAAAGTCTTGCAGGTAATGGTCAAAACATACATAAATAATCATACATTTCTTAGATACAGCCCAGAACCTTATTTATCACTAAGTAGTATACAGTCGATCCCACATATAACGGCCCCACTTAAACGAACTTTCGCTTCAAACGAAAATATCCGCGTGACCATGAAATATATATTGTTCAATGGCACAAAATCGCACTTACAACGAACGTCTCCGAGCGCCGCTGATCGAGTTACAGCGACAGTCAGCGGTCTCCCCGACTTCCCGGAAAGCCAGTTTCGACCCCCGATCAGGCATCGGCGAGGTGCCCATACATTCTTATTGTTAATTGCTGACCCTACATCCACGACCCTCTAGTTGCTTGCTCCCCAACCCATGAGAAAGGAAAGTGCCGACTGCTTTTGTTATGCACCCCTCCGTCCTTTGTCCCCCCCGCTACTCTGAGCGCCCCGCATCGCCAGACGAGGACCCGCGTTTTCACACTGCCACCGATCTTTCGAAGACCGGTCGGCCATCTACCCTGTTTTCATTCGCTGGGTACTGTCAGTTGGCATCGCCGGCCTGGAGTGACCAGACCATTTGCCAACATCGTCGGCCACCGACTGTATCCGATAGTCTGCGTCTAGTGCACGGGTGTACGCTACCCCACCTACTCTGATAATTTTTGGTTCGTTTCGTGTTAAGGACTTGTTCTCTCGCTCGCTTCGCACTCGACTCGGCATGCCTTCCGCGCACGTGCGGAAGCGCGAAAACGGCTGTTAATTTGCGCGGGACGAAGTCACGAAATATCGAAGTTCGTGAGGCACGCAAACTCGCCGACGCAACAAAAAGATTTTTTGACCACAGCCGCCAATTGTTCGAACACCCCCGCGCACTGATCCAGGCGGCCATGCTTTGACTTCTGCGCGCGCAGGCACTCTTTCAAAGTTTTTCTACGTGCGAGTTTCGCGGACCTATCAAGCAAGCTACCCAACCTGCCTCCTTCCCGTGCGTTTTGGTTTTCTAGGTCGCCCTTCCGCCGCATCCTCTCCTCTGTGGTCGCCATTTGGAACTAATTTGCTGCTGTTTCACATGCAGAGGTAGCAGATGACGCTTCCTTTCACCAATCTCAAAGCGACAGCAGCGCCGCCTCCGCGGGATACAAGAGGGGGCAGTCCTCGCGGCTGCAGGCAGCGGTGCTTACCCAACTGACAGTATCTAAAAACGTCTTACAGCAAGCCAAATCTACCACTGGAACACATGAATGCTGTGCATGAGGTGTCCAGAAGCTGTTTATTGCATACGACACTTAAACCGGCTCCTGAACTTTTTCGACGTAGCCGATAATCTTCGGGCATCTGCACAGCCGGTCAGGCAACTTTTTTTAAAAAAATCACTTCCACACACGGTTTGTGGTCGCTGCTGCTACAACTGTCAAAACTTTACCGCCAGTTCATCCAGCAAAGTCAAACGATGCCATTTTTAGATTGTAAAGAAATCCATAGGATGATGAGACACCACCTAAAAAAAAACGTTAAAGACAACCTTATTCCCCGATCGTACCAAAAATGACAGCCCCGCATTGCCGGAGTTCCAGAAAAGTCTACCTTTGCCAGATGAAACAACATGAAGCCCCATTGCGGAGTGGTTTGCTCTGAATCTGCCAGTAGAAAGCGGGGAAATTGCTCCGAATTGACCAGGAGAACCCGGCGAGAAAATTTTTATCCTGCTCAACCAGTGCGATTCGACATTGACAGATGGTCACACTGCATTTGCTCAACTTTAAATACTTGTCTGCATACCTCTAAAAATGACTAGATGTATATTGATTAAATAAACAAACTGAAAAGGTACAGGAGGCTAGCCTGACAATATAACCCCTAAATCAGATTGAAAAAAAAAAACAAAAGAAACAGCCATTTCAAATTATAAAGTACACACCTGGCTGGTAGGTTCTTGAGAACCACTTGAAGTAGTTCCAGGGTGTGGTACCGGTAGCATCAATGGGCATGGCTGCATCCGTGGCTGCTCTGAAGAAGGCGACGAAGGCTCTGGTAGCAGTAAGCGCTGCGGCGGTGGCAAAGGCTGCGTTGCTGACCACCCTTGTGTAGACAATGGCGAGCACGGCCATAGTGGTGGTGGTGACGGTGGTGGTGGCGACGGTGGCGATGCGTGTAGCGATGGCTGCATGAACTGCAACGGCCTTGCCTGAAAATGCAAAAAAAATCTGTATTACACTTTTGAAGCATACAGCTTTCTTTTTGCATGTTGAATCGAATTTGTTTTTTGTCAGTTTATATTGTATCTAACTTGTCTAAACTCACTCCAATATGCTTTTGTCGCTTTGTTTTGGTGCAATACAGTGAAATCTCATTAACTCAAACACGCTTAATTAACAAATAACAATTCACGGGACAGTGAAAGCTCAATGTATGTCATCTAAAACGACAGTATTATCAACAGCAGTGCCCTACTTACCGAGAAATTAAGGTAAATGCACGGGAACAAATGCGCTGCAGTAGGACGTTCGCGAAATGATCCTTATGACGACAGACAAACTGCCTACAAATAATCACGAGTAATCCAACTAGCTCACTAAATAAAGAACCTTCCAAGTATCAAAGAACGTAAAAAAATGCTGCTTGTTGAGTTGTTTCTCATGAAAAAAGAACCGCCGGGAGTTACAATGGATAATGGTACAAGATGTTAGAAAAATTCAACTTTTTCCTGGATAAACTAAACAGGCCGTGCCATCTAGCGGGGCCCAATTGGGCCAAAACGTGTCTGCCATTTCGGAACCTATTGTAGGAAATTGATCGATGGCCACTGTTGCTGATGCGGCTCCTGGTGCTTTAGTTTCGCTAGTAGTGTCGGCGACCGTACAGTAAAAAGCCGGGCAACGTTGTGCACGGCAACAGTGACGTGAGACTTTCCGCTTCTTGAGGCGGGTAAATTAAAGTGCGCTACCTGACGCAGACCACTAAAACAATTTATTTCAAAATAAGCACTTCCTTGGCACAAAAGGTTTCTGGACTAGTAATACAACAATAAAGTTCAGCAACTTTCATTCTCCAGCTCGCACATTTGCCTCAACTGTACTGCTGAAATCACTTCAAGTCGACCTATGAGAAGTCTCCGTTAACAAAACATGGCAGCGCAGCCGTGTTTGCCAAGCCATAGTTGAGTGAGGTTTGTAGTACCATACTGGTTCGATTGTGCCACCATAAAGATATTTCCTCTTTCATACGTTGTGCAGCAATGTGTGATGATGCACATGGTTGACTGAATATTGCATCGAAATGTTTTGAAATCGGCGTGTCTAATCATTACTGAAGCAGGAAAAATAACAACTGGGCACAGCTTTATTCTCGTCACGGCTGCTTTAAAACAACAGATAACGAAAATCTTTTTCTTTTAGGTCGATTGTATTGACCCGCCACGACTCCCAACAGCTTTCTGCACTCCCAGCTGTTTCGCAAATACCTCCGGGATAGGCAACCTTAAAACAAGCAATGGACATCATGTGACGTCGTGATGACACGACCAATTTGAGAAACTTGATTCTGATGCCACGATGATGGCATCACAAGGTAAAATTTGTCACTTTTGTTGTAGCTGACGGCCACCTTTCGAACTTGATGAAGCATCTTAATGCGTTGTCATATGCTCATACCTTCTCTTGAATGCTCCTGTGGGTGGCCTCATGTTTATAGGCGCCATGATTAGTAGATGTGCTTGTACTGCATTGGTGGCCGCAACAGGAACGGCTGGCCAATGTTTCTGTAAGAGAGCAAATGTGAAAAATAAAGAGCGCACATTTCCTAATTGCGTCCTGAACGAAGCATTACTTTTTCAGAACTTCAATATATTACAACCTGATTATTACAAACATAATTATGTGTTTATTGCTCAAAGCTACACCAGCGCGTCAGGCTGATATTTTCCCGATTTTACCGGAGTGCTTTTTGCTAAAATCCTCGGGTGCCATAAAACTCTTTCATACTCTGAACTTCTCCAACCAAGTTGCCTTACCAATTTACCTCTCTAGAAAACGTGTTATAAACAAAAGGAAATTAATCACATCCATGGTGTACTATACATTCCACTCAAAAAGATGGGTGAAGTTGAGATATTGACTGAAGCCTGTTAGGGTGAGAACATGATAAATTAATGACACCAACCGCGAAAAGTAATACAAATAAGACATTTCTAGCTCTCATGATGGGAGTCTTGTTCAGAGTGACAACTAGATTCAGTGAAAATATGCTTATGAGGACTTCAAAAGTGACTCAAAACCACGAGTGTAGATAAGAAAGAAGGTTCCATGTGTTATCAATGGTTCCATGTGTTATGTGTATCCATTGTTTAAATCAGCATTGATTGCAAGTGGTGTCCTGAAGTGTTTTTTTTCTAAGCTTATGCCGTCATGCTAATCTATTTTATTGCTCATGTTTTCAGGGTGTTTTGCCAAGGCATTGGAAGACACCTTTACCTCGTTGACATCATTGACATGCTGTCTGACCTGATGTTCGAAATTTCCAGTCTCACTGATATATACAAAATCACAGTCTACAAGGTACACAATAGGCATCAAGATACCTTTCTTTTTTGTCCTTCATCTTTACCAGCCGATAATGCAATTTGTTGGAACGGAACTACTTGGACATCGTAATAGTTTTTGAACTAGTGCCTGACTCGCACGCATCAGACACGTACAGTATAGCGGCACGTTTTCTTGGGAACACACGATCAGATCTTTGCGGCTGAAAGAGCTGGCGTTTAACCAGAGTTCGAGTAGCCGGATGCTAAGAGATCACTGTGCACTTGCTGTAGGTCAGCAGCCCTGCTAGTCTGCATTGTGCAGATGCTATTGGTTCTAGCGACAAGTGAGACAACCACCGATATATTCTGGTTTGTCAATTGCACCAAGTCAATGCCGGTACCTGATGTTGTGTGTTTTTTTTTCTGTAGACGGGAAACTTCAAACAGCACTGGTCACATTTGACTAGGACTAGCAAGCGTGTGGCCGCATTTGCTGTCTTCCAGAAATGCTTTGGAGAAAGAAGTATCGTTGATGGCACACGGCACCACACACCAAATTTTTTGGGTGGTTTGTGGCTTCCTCGATAAGCTCCGCTTTTTAAAATAGATGCCACAAAAAACGAGAGAAAAGAAGCACTGCTCGTTAAATTAGCATGACCGAATACATTTTAAAAACGACGCTGTTGGTTGGCGTCCCAATGTGCCATATTCAATGCTCCTCACTGCTGGTATTCAAAATGGCCGTATAACATTATTGGCAAGCTCCCAAGCAGGTGATTATTCAAACACATTCCAGTTCTGCATGCACAATGAAATGCAGGTAGAAAAGCAACTAGCTCACTATCGAGAAGGTAGGAGTCAGTTACCCCCTGAGAATAAATGTAGAAATGGTAGGGTGCATATCTCGCCACACAATGCTAAGGTCACAGCATATGTTTTTTTGCCATTGTAAACATGTCTAAGCTCATTTCCGAAAAAAAAGTAATCACATACCTATGCCCTGGATAGTATTGCAATACGGGCGATACATCGTAAAAGTATTTCACTACTGAGATACAAATACATTTTTAAGAAGTATCTCGATACAGCAATACAGACACTCAAAAGTATCTCTGAAATACTATCGCGATACTGCCCAGCCCTGCTCTTGAGACAGTTGTACACTAACAACTCCTCTAAGTGTCAGACAATTCAAACTGTTCCTTATAGTTTTCAAAGGCAGTCCTCTCTAATGGTCGATTCCTGCTAAAGAGATGCATTTTTGTTACAGAGTTTTTTTGAAGAAAGGTAATAGTTCCAGCAGGGTGGGTCGTGACGTTATATGTTCCTCCTCTGCTAAGCCGCCTGACCCCCCCCCCCCAGGTACATATGAATATAATGAGAAAGAATGCACTTTGATGGGTGGTGTCTGATGGCATCGTGCCTAAAGCCACAATTTTATCTGTTACCTTGCTGGAGCCGTCTACAGTTTGGTGAAAAAGGGTAGGAGGAGCGGAGTCCATTCATAGAGAACATATGCTTTGCTGGCTGCTGTTTCCTGCTAGTGCTGCTGTAACCACTGCACCGTCGCAGAAGGAAACACCATTCAGCAACTGTCACAGCTGTTTCCATTCTAAGTGGCCACTCTCTCACAAAAATCTGATTCCATAAAGGACTGCATTGTTTTGGTTTTTTAACTCTGATCATACAGTTAACGTCCGATTTCTCGGACTACCGAAATCCTGGACATGCCTGATTTCCCGGACTGATCTGTGGCACCATCAAGTTCTCCATACAGTCAATGTATTAAAAAGTCCAAAATTTCGGACATTTATAGCTTTCACCGTCCAATTTTACGGCTAACTTTTTACTGGTAACAGCGGACTTGAAGTCACTATCAGCACCACTATTTTGGTTATTTTCGTACCCTCGAACCCACTGTGACGTGGCTGCCGTACCCTCGACACCGCAAATGCCGGAATCTAAGCGCACGCCAATTTGTAGCCAGCCGTGGCTTAGACAAACCTGTGGCCACAACTGCATGGTGCTGTTACTAATGTTACTATAAGGCTGTGCTCCGGTGGGAAAGCTACGCTGTTGACCTATAGTCTGCCGTCGGCATGCTTCCCGACTCATAGAAGGCGGTAGCGCAACAGACTCCCAGAAACTGTTTTTGCCACGCCAGCTTTAAAATGTACGCCGAGACGGCAGTCTCACCTAGAGAGGTCAGCGTGTGTAAAGAACTTCCAACTGCGGTCGTTGCTTTAACGACCTACACGGTGCTGGTGTTTCGATTTCAGCCGGGATAACCTTGGAGGGCTTTGCCGACGCTAGCGAAAATCTTGAGCTGTGTGCGGAGTTTACCGGTGACGAAATCATTCAAGTTACTAAAGGTTTCGACAACTCCGACAAGAGATCAAAGAGGCAGAGCCTACACGGGCAACAAGTTCGGTGTTGACGCGAGCATGACATCGTCATAGGTGTACAGTGACAGCATGACATCAACTGATATTGAGGCAAACATAATCGGGGCAAGTGGAACTCCGTGCAAACTAAAATAAGCGAGTCCTTTTAGCGCGTAAATTTTACAAATGAAGTAGCGTCGGTCACATCAAATTTTTTCTTTTCGCTTTATTTAATACAAACGGCTCTTTTCGAGGACACCTAAATGATGCATTTGCTGAATTGCAACGAGAATCCTGTACTTCTGCCGTGACCCTTTTCCGTCAGTGAAAAATACCTATTCAAAAAGTGTATTTTTACTTGCATTCGTTTTTCCAGACTGCCTGATTTTCCGGACCTTTAGCAATCCGTTGAGTGTCCGCGAAATCGGATGTCGGCTGTAGAACATTATTCCAAAGGGCTATTTCAGGTACCACTTCCTATTGTGGAACAAAAAGCATCGAAATACCATGAAGATGCCAAAGAAAATGTGTTAGGGTACACATAACCACAGCGCTCACTGACTGCATAAAAATTCATTTTTTTTAATTCTAAAAGGCAGCATGGAATAAATATCACTTACTGTGTTCATTTGGCAGCATGTCTTGCAGCTTGTCATTTCTCTTCTCAAGTATTTCTATTCTTTCCTCTAGTCTTTTGTTTTTTTCTTGAGCTGCCTCGTGAGGTTCCTCTCTTTTCCGAGCCGACTCAGTTCGACAAGCTTTTCTTCGGAGCTCGCACTGCTTCAGGCGCCTCTTTGTTCTTGGTTGCTGATTTTTTTCTTTTTTCTTTTTTGAATGCTAGCAAATAAACACATCAACCCAAAGCCAACATCACTGATTAGAAGCCGAAAACGACCAAATATGCCAGGAAACATACACGCTCCATTGATACAAACATAATTCAGGTTATAGCAACTACCTAGCGTATGAAGTTCAGTAAGGTTGAAAGCTGGGCTAGTTGGTGAGATATCATTTCAACCTATGGTATAGTAGCACAACTTCGACTGGGACCTGAGGACAAGAAAACACGCCACTGTTTGTGAGACTAGCGAGTGCAGTGTTTTCTTGTCCTCAGTGTCCCCACCAAATTTGCGCTACTATATCATATGTTAAAATGATATGTAGCATATTGCAGCCATGACTAGTGAGCATTCTAACACCCTGTCACACAGCAAATCTAATGTCCTTCGTTTGCAATGTCCTTTCTTTGCTGTCACACGGGGAAACTAATGCCATTTGATGAATACGACCTTTTTTGTGGAACGAGTTCCTGCAACGCAATCGCATTCGATTTCTGACTGAGTAGTCTCAATGTCAGGGACTTTTAGGGAAATGGCTATAGCTTCAGTATATATACATTTTATAATTTATGAAGATCTTGTTCCTTACTAGCTCAACTTATTACTGGTTTGATGACATAATAGCAGGTGCAAAAGTTAAAAAAACAAATTAAGGGAGCCTAAAGCTTTGTTTTTAGGAGTTGAAGGCGATAAGGATATCCTGTTGCTACTACGTGCATCGAACACTTGGTGCATGAAACCTTTTTGAACTTCTTACGCATCCACTATGAGGCCTTAAGGAAATAGGTACAGTAGCGCATGTGCCTTTGGAAGTGGGTGACCGGTTTTAAACCTTCAAGCCATTATGATAATGACATGTTATGACGGCCGCTAGAAATGGCAGGTTGTACCACGCATTATTACTGCAATATTTCATGTTGCATTGTAAAGCATGTATACAGGACGTGTGTGTTTGTTAAGTATGAAAGGTAATTTCACTGCATTTCCAAGCAGAGGAAGTTCGTTCATTGCATTTCCAAACAGATGCGTGGCCGTGTGGTAGAACATCCGCTTGCCATGCAAACGAACTGCGTCTCAAGAATTTTTTGTTGTTTATTTTATTTGCATCATTCTCAGTTTTTTTCAGTAGCGCATAAGATGATTTTTTCGCTCACAACCAATGATGCCTACGCCGGAATTTCTGCTAATCGAGCTCTCTAATGCCATAGCGTTAAAAAGAAGCTACTCTCCATGACAGCAGCTGAACGCAGGGCATGTTTCGTTTGTGCTCTGTTGTCATTATTGCCTGTATTGTGGATATTAATCATGTGGTGACTAAGGTGGTGACTACACGAAATCGTTGCTGCCGTCTCATTTCTGCAGCGGGGGAGTAGGTTGTGCACCCTGCTTCAGTTGACTGTACTCATGCCCGGTCATACCATCGGCCAACGGTATTCGAGTGTGTCGTGCAGCTGTGGCAAGTTTTTATTTTAAAACTGCCACTTTTTTATTATAGGTGTACCTTTCCACCCATAAAAATTATTTTTGTGGATACACGCATGTTACATACAAGTTTTATTATATGTTTATTTTTCCCAAAGCCATGGGTCAGGAGGGCTGAGGTCATGGTCATCATTTCAAAACGACATTTGTTTTCGTCATGGGACAGCACGCAGGTAAAATGAAATTAGGTCCGCTCAATGTAATTTGTTGTGAATGGCATTGAATTTGCCGTGTGACAAGGGTATAACATCTTTCACATTGCAAGGCGTCCCGATAACCACCACAGCCACCACAGTTGCAGTGATATTCGATTTCAAACAGTGCGATTTCCACACACCCAAGACTAGCGCTAAATTGTCTAGAAAAATTCTTAGTTGCATCACAAAATCAATAAACACATAGTTACCATGACTGCAACAAAAACAACTATGCCATACCAACTTTTGCCACATAATAGGATAAAAGCGACAACACCAACACACGATGTCATCTAAAAAGCTTACAAATGCATATCTGTGAAATTTAACATGTTGCTGCTCTGTGCCTGCTATTCTCTCTAAAGTCACTCTGTGCAAGGCAAAGTTACTATTTGTGTAACAAGCAGCCATATTATGCCTACCTAGCTTACTGTACACTGATCAGATTTATACACAAAGAGTTTTAAGTAATCAATTACTTTTCCAAAACTAACATTCTGGGTAACTCAATTAGGTTTACTGGTCATTGATTACCAGTTATCATTGACTTTTTTCATAAATAATCAAGTTATAACCAGTATTCTACAGCACTTTTTGTCCTAATACCCTGTAAGGACCCCCCTCCCCTCTTTGCCAGACAATGGCCACAACAGACTGCACATGCATGCTCCTTTCCTTAAGGCCTTCTCAACTGTTGCGAAAGCAATGGGAGAGTTTCTCAGTATGTTTTGCCACCTATCGGTTGTAAGAGTGCTGCAACCCTGACTTTGCATCTCCTGTGTCCCGTACACATCAGAAGACTGTTGCTCGATGTAAAACCGCGAAATGAGAATTGTCCACTGGGAGGGCGATTATTCAAGAAACTGTAACTTTATCACCACTTCAAAACAGATGCTCAGTGTACACTAGCTGCATTATCTTCACATAGTGCCCCGTAAGAAGAGCTCTCCAAGACTTTTGTCCTTTCAAAGAACTTCTGAGCAGCTTCCACTGCTATAAAACTGCCAAACACAGTCACGGGAGAAAATCTCGTCCTTGTTTTGCAGCTTCATGAAATTTAGAAATATGCCATTTTAATACAGTTATAAGTGTTATAGTACCAAATCTGGCCGCATAGTATTAACACCTATATTTGAAAATGCAGTAGTCACTTCTTGCCCAGGTGCCTGATGCAGGTCACGGACGATTTCAAGAAAACAAAGTTTCATGTGTGTTACCTTTTCAGTTGTCTTTTCTTCACTGTCTATGTCATAAATACAGTGTCAGGAACCGACAGCCGTTTTTTCCCCATCTTCTGGACAAGGTCACTGAAGGTGGCTACAGAAATTATCAAACGAAATTAAATTTCAGCAGGCCACTTAAGCACCAATGTGGTATGAAGACCACAAATGCATGCAAAGTACAACTACATATCTATTCTACCACAAAAGTTTGGTTCTGCAGAAAGAAAGCTGCGCTGTACATGCATTCACTTCTAGATGATGCAAGTCAATGGCTGATGGTAAGAGTTATGCAAGTATTTAAACCTTGAGACAAATCACATGTTGCTAGTTATAGCAAAATCTCAATTATTTACCAGGTGATTACATATGAGCTATTGGAACACACATCATCAAAACAATTAGTCAAAGCTTTTGAACGTAATTCAGTCTGTGTGAGCAACACCATTCCTAGGAATGCTTATTAACTGTCCCGCAGTAGCTTTTTGAAGTGCTATTTTATTACCAATGCAATCTATTCCAGAGAAAAAAATATCTAATTACATTTAACTCGTCAAAATAATTTTGGCATTGCCATTTACTTATAGCTTCAACATGCGGCAGTACAAAGATCTTGTCAATTGAAATGTCTAGGTGCAAAGATTGCATCAAGTTCAAACTAGAACAAGATAATCAGAAAATATGTGTAGCTCAGCTGATCGCAAGTTGGGCATTCAGTTCAGTTTATTACCTTAAAGGCCCCCCTTTCTAGGAGGGGCATTACATAAGGGGTGGGGTTTTATTTAGGTTAACAATAAGCAAAAAGAGTTGTTTTAGCATTGAAGATGATCAATAATACGATCTTGAAAGGCAGATGATGACATTTATGGCGTTGTTACAAGACATAGTATATACCCGCATTACCGAACAGGCCTAACCTGCCTGAACTGCCTATATGCCGACGGACCGCACGCTTTAAATTACTCGACCAGCTGCACAATATAACATTCCACGGACATTCTAATTGATCTTGGCGTCCACCGGGATGACTGTCACTGTGAATAAGTGCACAATTTGTCTTCTAGTTTCCTAGATTACAGAATGATCACTTGCTCGCTGTTTTTCCTGCTACGCACGTGTTTTGATTAAGCCCAATTGTGGTGCGTTTGTGGGCTGAAAGACTGGTGAAACATTCCAATGACATTTAGAGTATACATGAAAAAGGTTTTGCCTCTTTGTATAGCAGCCCGCAAGGTCATACCGTATTCCAAATCATAAATTGAGTGCCCGAGACGACCACCACGTGCACACGAAAAGAGCTACGTGGGCTAATAAGCATGAACAACTTAGCAGTAGTTGCGCAACCACCACCAATGGGTCAAATAAGGCACACTGAAAAACACAGAAGCAATTCCGTGCGTCTTATTTTGAATACGCGCCGAATAACACACGTGCAAGCAGCGACGTCTGCCACGCATTTTTCCTGTATTGTAAAACAGATTCCTAAACGCCACCAAAATTAGCACCTCAAAGAAGACAGAACTCACCACCAAGGAGGATGACGTCTCCTCGATAATACCCTTCGTCGACGTGCCCTGCTTCATTGCTCTTCCAATATATTTCTTTGTGTTTTTGGCAGTCAGCCACACTCGCTGGCTTGAAGTCCTTAATGAGCTTCACGCTCACTATAGCCCGGTAACCGTCGTCGTAAACGACGTAGGCCACCTTCGGTGCTGCCGGCATAATTAAGTGGGAGCGCAAAATCAACACTGACTCCAAAAACAAAAAAGAAAGACTGCAGGGACTACTACCGTGGCACGTCTCACAGGTCTCATCCAAAACATCCAGTACTTCAAATGTAGTGTACTGCACTTGGATTGGCTAAAATAAACATGCTAAAAACCTGACTTGTAAAACGTTTAGTGATTGTTGCGCCACCTAATGTGTAGAAGGTATACCATATATGTGTATTTTAAAGTAAATGTACGCGCAAAATAATGTATTTCTGTCACTAGATGACACAAGCATGCTAGTGAGTTTTTAAAAAAAGGGTTGTGTTTGATTTTTGATGATTTGGCCTGTTGTAGAACAATGTAATTACAACTCATTCAACTCGAAAGGTCTGCTTAGTATTTTAGTTTACTCACCTGTATTGCTTCTTGAGGGTGTTTTTTACTTCTATTTTGAAGGGGGGGTTGGTGGGTTCGTGGGGCGAAACATGTTATAAGGTAGCGTTATGTTTGAGGAAATGAGTTACGATACCAGCTAGAACATTACAAAACTTGTGGTTTGTGCACATCCAAAATGCGAACACACGCCACATCTACCACTTAACAGGACACTGGAGGAATAAATAAAATGTACTTGATTGCATCTTTTTTGTTCTTGCTTAATTTTAAGAACGTTGGTAGACGTGCGTGTTTTACACATCACCCCTAATCTTATTTATGAATATACAGGCGCGACAAGACAATGCCAATCAATTAATGAAGAAACCAACCTATAAACCACTGCACTGCTGTTATGCGATATTCACTGAACGACACGATAAAAAGAAAAGCGCACGGCTTGCTATAATTATCGAAACGATAGGTATTTGCATATTAGAAATGTAATTGCGGAATGATAACACTCGCAATAACAATATAATGTTGTGGTTTAACGTTCGAAAACGATTACGAATGAGACATGCGCCTTAGCGGCGACCGCATGGAATCCATAAACGTCCACCGAAATCTAAGTACAAGGGCCTCAAGCATATTCGCCTCTACTAGAAATTCGGATTCAAACACAGACCTTCGGGAGCAGCAGTGGAGCAACGGGAAAGAATTGATTCACATACCACACGGCATGTGAATGTCCACCTTCGGGACTGTATTAGGCTAATTTAGGGCTAAGTAATGAGTCCATCTTGGTAGGAAGTGAAGCCACTATTACACAGGACACACAACACAAGCGCTTGTGTTGTGTGTTCTGTGTAATAGTGGCTGCACTTCCTACCAAGATGGATTCATGCCAACTGGCCCAATACAATTGTTTATTGACTTACATTTATAGTTCGGCGGGCTCTTCATTATTAACGTCTCTTAAGCGCTTGTGTTGTTTGTTCTGTGTAATAGTGACTGCGCTTTCTACTAAGATGGATTCATATCAACTGATCCGATACAATTGTTTATTAAGTAATGAGCTCGTCTTGCAATATCGGCATATAATTTCGATTCGGACGCGAAGATCAGAGCCAACATTGCCTTCATAGAAACCACATTCGTCACAACATAATATTTCTATCTTGAGTATTTGCGCGTACAAGTCGTCAAAGCAAAAAAAAATAATAGCCCGTTTTATCCCGTGAGTATACTCATGTGCGTAACATGTACATGTACTTCAGATCGGCAAAGGAGGACCAACAGTAATGCTGAAGCAATCGATGGTGCCCTGCGGCATAACTAAAATTGAAAGAGTTGCATGTCGACATTGGCCAGCAATCATGTCTGCATCTTTACATGTTAAATGAATGCAAATATATGCATGTGCGCTGAGAACAACTATAAGCGGCAACATTTTCTTACGTCAATCTCCAGCGTGTTTACTATCTCAGGTTATCCGAGGTGTCTACCTTGTACCCAGGACCCAGGATGCAGTCCAAAGATTTCTTTTGGGGTGGGGGCAGGAGTTTGAACCGCCCCCCCCCCAGCTACTGCAGTGACCTGCATGGTAGTAATGCAGGTGTGACCTGGGGTGGCTCGAGCGCGTGGAAAGCGGATATGTGGGCTTGAAGCATTGCGCTCAGAGAACTGCAAACATGGAGAAAAGACGGATATACACGATCGGTAGTGTTTAGTGATTTTACTTTTTCCTTTTTCCGGCTCTCTTAGTTGATTCAGCGGATAAACTTTGGGGTCAGGTTTCCGGGAAGTGCTGTTGAGACATGACAAATTTCGACAATCGACAACTGCCGGTGGAAAATTCTCGTTTCGGAGCTGGCTCTTTATACAGAGGCATTCAATGATGGGCTTATGAAGGAAAGTACTTTTAGGTAGCCGCATCAGTGGGTTATAATAACAGTTATGAGCAGACCATTATTTTATGAAACTCTAACCACGGACAGACAATCTCTCGGTCCCGTCCTTTGTTAAAAAAGTCTGTGCAGTGATAAACTTGCAGATAACAAAAATAGTGCATTCCTTGAAGCGACTACTTTTATGACCACCTGTTACGTGCTGTACATAGCAAAAGTACACGTCAATTGCAAGAGTCTAAACACCATTGTCGACGACAGCGCCAATTTTTATTTAGTGGGTTGCTGATCGTCACATGTTTTGCTTTTACATTGTCTGCATTCCGCCACTATGTTCATTTTTCATACGTTTACATTCCAGGCACTATACCGACTATATTGCTACTGCTGTTAAACTGGTAGGTGTTCTGTGGGTTAATGCTGTCATTCATCCGTCGTCATCCGTATCGTTACCTCCACCATTGTATCGTGGTCTTCAGTTGTGCTTTGTTTAGCTAGTCATGAGTCAACTAACTGCAAAGGAAACGTCGAAAGCTGTATTTAGGACCAGACACTGAATTTGTAGTACCCCGTTCGACGCGATGGTACAGCCAGCAGTCGACCAGCAGTGCTTCGGCAACCGCTACGACTCGTCTCGCGGGTGTTTTGAACTCGCCACCAGACAGTTCTCACGCTTCCCAGGCATCACCAGGAGATTGATGTCTCGCGGACGGCTGTTCTGTTGACACGAGTTCTATAGGAGTACGAACATAGGTGCCAGAAGGAAGCGACGACTCCTTCAACAGCGCGCATGGCGCAGGTGACAATGCATACCAAAGCCCCGAAGAATGCCCTGACAACGAAAGCAATCATTCAGAAAATGACAGTGAAGACGGTGACACTCGACCTTTCCGAGATACAGATCAAGACCCAAGCTCCGGAACCGAAGAAGATAGTGGTGACTATCTTTGTGGAGACGGCGCTTCTGTAGATCGAGACCAAAACCCTGGAGCCGAAGGAGACATTTCTGGCGACCGTAGTTCTGTGCCCTCGTTCAACGAATCAAAATTGCTTGCCAGATGCGTCGCGGATTTTGGAACAAAAACACTTCCGGGATCAGCAACCACAATTGCAGTCGCTATCGTTCTAATAATGTCGTTCATAGCGGCTCACGGCCTTTCCTTGTCTGCTGTGGACGACTTGTTGAAACTTGTGGAAGCCTTGTTCGGTTTCAAAAAGTGCGGCCTGCCGCAGTCAAAATACCTACTGAGAAAATTGTGGTCCGCGAAATGCGATTCCGTCAGCAAATACCATTATTGCTGTAGTCAGTGTGGCAAGCTGCTCGACATTTCTAGCGACAAAATCCACCTGACTTGAATGTCTGCTGGAGTACTGTGAAGATGTCGGACGTTAAAAGCGGGGGCACATTTTTTTCCATTCTGGATGTTGGAATGCAACTTTCCAGCACTATAGAAAGTCTCTCTGGTGTTTTGTTTGAGAACCTCAGCAAGTTGAAGCAGCAGGCAGAAGTCGGGTGCCACTTGATTCGTGACATCACAAGTGGCATGATGCACCGCAGTTTGCGAGAAAAGGGTGTGTTAAAGTGGAGCGATTTGACTATTACCTTGAACACGGATGGCAGCCCTTCATACAAATCATCTAATTCCTCAATATGGCCCATACAAATGATAATAAATGAACTTCCTGCGCCCTACAGATATAGAATGTTATTCTCGGAGGCTTATGGTACGGAAGAAAACACCCCAACATGCTGGTCTTTCTGGAGAAGTTTGTTGAATCCTTGTGTAGGACTGGCGAACTTATTTGGAAATGCTCTTCAACTGTTATTCACAGCAAGATTTACACCATCTGTGTCTGTGTTGATGCACCGGCGAGGGCAGCAGTTGGCAACCAAGTTCAGTTCAACGGCTTTTTTGGCTGCCCGTGGTGCCTGGCTTGTGGAGAAAGCCAAGAGGGTAAGTGCACAAAAATTCATAAAGCAGAGTGCCTAAACAAGCTTTCATAATGCTTCAGCATCATCACCAGTCTTTTTTTTAGGCAATTCGAGAATGCCCAATAGTTGTGTATGAGGAAAAGTGTTTGTGTGGCGTAAGTAGACTTTGCAGTTGCTCACTGCTCGTTCAGTCTGTGGGAGTGCAAAAAAGAAAGAACATGTTGCCATTTAGTGAATATTCTTACAAATGCACCTACATGTGTCTTCTCTGTGCGCAAAATTTGAAAAAAATAATTCAGTCAGTGCAGGTACTACCGAAAGAATGTATGTCGAATATGGCATTTGAGCAGTATGTGCTCATTGTGCCGATATTGTCAAAACGCATTGTGAGCAATATGAGTTTAAATAGCAAATTGATGTTTAGTCAATGACAGAGGCGTAGCCAGAAATTTCTTGGAAGGAGGGAAGGTAGTAAACTCACATTTTTGAAATGGTAATTTTTTGTTCTGTGCCACAACAAAATAAAATTTCGCCGATGGTGCACAGGTCCAGTGCTCCACCCTCTAGCTTGTAGAGGTGAATGTGACGTGTGGAAGCGCAATAATATTAACAGTAAATATAAGTACATGTAGTATTTACCATCCTAAAAACCATATGAAAACTGAGGGATGCCGTGATGGAGGGCTGTGGAAATTTCAACCATTTTATGTTCCTCTAACCTGCACTGGGAACACACAGGCCCCTACCATTTTGCATCCATAGAAATGCAACCACTGCAGTTGAGATCAAACTTGTGACACTATGGCGTTGCTAAAGATATCGTTTCTCTCTATAGAGCAGTCAATTTCATGAACACTTTTGCACTCACCAACTGCGTTTAAACAGTAATATTAGTGTTGCATCTCATATAGCTTATGACAGTACATATATCTACGGTATTATGGTCACCTTTGCACAAACATTTCACAACACCACCGGCATCTGTAAAATCCAACACCTGCTGTTAAAACGAACAGAAGGGTGGTAGATGGTCATCATTTGTTGCTTCTAGTGGGGATGAAAGCTAACTGTCTAGATTAGGTATCTCATTTTAATAAATTGAAACTGTACCCTCTCACATTCTCAACGGAACCTCGCCTTTGCTCATTGAGTGTTCATGAACATTTATTCCAAATGCATCCGTGAATTTCATTGACTGATCCTGGACATTATCTAGAAAGCTGACTTGAATCCTCTTTTTTTATCCCGGCTGCGGCGGCTGCATTTCCGATGGAGGCGGAAATGTTGTAGGCCCGTGTGCTCAGATTTGGGTGCACGTTAAAGAACCCCAGGTGGTCGAAATTTCCGGAGCCTTTCACTACGGCGTCTCTCATAATCATTTGTTGGCTTTGGGACATTAAACACCACATATCAGTCAACTTGAATCTTTTTGTTTTAATTCATGCCATAAAGCAAACGGTGAGAAAAAAAACAAAACAAAAACGATACTTCAGAACCACTCAGCTGGTTCAACAGTGGCACACATAAACACTTGACAGTGGAAATCACAGATATCATTGAAGGTGAACACAGAAATTCACGACTGAATACACTGCAATATGCTGCACCTTGCAAAATTAGCTTGATTTCAAAAGTGCTGACACGGTACAGGTTCAAAAGTAAACGTGTGAAGGCAGTGTGCTTGTCATGGCAGTTGTTGTGGCGTACCCACTTTCCCATGAACAAGTAGCTTGTGCGCCTGTTTGGTGGTGCTTGCGTCCTTGAGGAATGTCTATTACATTTACTCAGTGAAATACTTATCTTGTTTTTGCTCTATTTCACTGCAGCGTGCCTAATATACTTGAATGCAGAACCTGATGTGGAGAGGACATCAGCAGGCATCCGAAGAGACATGACCGTGGCATCAAACTCAATCAAGAAATAAGAAACATCTAAGAGCAGTGTCTCCCCTAAAATAAATTGCTGCTTAAAAGGAACAAATGCGTCTAATATGATTAGGTATAAACTCAGTTGCAACATTGGTGATCGGTCAGTAAACTTAACTCCTAATAAATGGAACATATTTTCTTGTCCTTTCAGGGTCCGTTTAACTAGAGTTTACTGTAGTAGTCTTTTGTCGTTGGTATCCCCAATCGGTGTGTCATGAATTATGTTGACATGAAATGTGACATGCATTATGTTGACATATTTGGTGGTGTTTTATGGTACAATGGTTATGTGCAAGCCCTTCCTTGCCAGAGTCTTCATTAGTGATTTGCTTTCAAATCAGGATGGTAGCCCACTTTGGGCTTTGTTTTTTTCTGACCTCTGATTTATTTTATTTAGAAATATTGTCTCTGTTCACAAAAGTAGCAGAAGTGGGTAGCAAATTTATCATGAACCATATAACCAAACAGACGCTCAGTCATTGGTTTATTGGTGGCATGCAGTTGTAAGGTGGTGGCTTGTCTGGCTCTATCTCAGGATTGCCTGAGTCAGGTCAGCAGTAAATGCTGTACCTCTGTTGGTGATGAGAAGCTCTGGAGCGCCATGTCAAAGGACGATGTTCTCAACGATGAACTTGGCCGAAGATTTCTGTCGGTGTCACTAGGTGACCTGTGGCTGTACGGGTTTCCGGGCCCTCTTAAGCCCCGAAACCAGTCCCTTACTTCAACCTCACAGCGAACGTCCTACTGACGACGGAATAGTCAGCTCCCATGACGACGAGAGCTCTGACGCTGTGGCCATTGATGAGGACGTCGAGGTTGCTAGTTCGTTGCCTGGTGTTGAGGTTGGGTCATGGCATCAAATCACGGCTACGATGGTTTGTACCACTGTTTCGACGTTGCGTCATCAGATCTTCTGGCCGCGAAGTTTCCACGTCGGAACTATGTTGAGGTTGTGATGGGTTCTTGAAGTTGTGTAGCGGTATTGTCGCCGTCAGTGATTGTTCTTCGGTTGTTCGTCCTGCAGCAACTGCGCCTCTATAGGTTGCTGTGCTTAGTTTTCCGAATATGAGCCAAACGGCCGGCCCCAGGCCTAGCCAGTGTAAAACCGGCAGTGAGGTGACATGTAGTGACCAGGTGAAGGTGAATGCAAGGACTCTCGGGGTGTCCACTGTGTGGCTGCGAGGTAGTCGGTGATGGCGCGCATTCTTTAACACCACTGTGGACCGGCGCTTCGATAGCGAAACCACACAGTCCTTATTTGGTGGTACTGGCAGCGGCTGTAGGTGTGACCAGTTTCTTCGCAGTAGTAGCAGAGAGGTCGGGGGCACAACACACGTCGGTTTTTGCCAGAGCGTAGCACTGGCCAGTGGGTGGACGGTATGGCAGTGGGGGTGTCTGGTGACAAAAATGCATCAGCGCAGCCTCGCAGCCTCTTCTCGTGGACGTCGAGGTGGAGTGTAGTGTCGGGCAGCAGCAGCATAGCTCATGGCTTGGGGTTGCGGTTGCGATGTCTCAGGAATATTTGAGAGCCGGATTTTCTGTCTGACAATGTCTGCGATCGATGAAACTTGTGGCTGGCATGACAGAAACATTCAGCGAAGTTCTTCCCGCACTACGGCCATTATGGTCTTTCGAGCCTTGTTTTCCAGAGGTTCGTACTCTGGTGGTAAACATTGCTGCCTGCGGCTTGTTCGGCTGCTTGTGGCCAGCGTGGGCGTCTTCACCGCGACGTAGAATGAGTTCACGGCTTGACGGGGAAGTCTAGCAAATGAAAGAAGCAGCACCTCCACCAGATGTCACGGGGGCGTGACGGGGACAATGGAAGCAGACTGTGATTGCGAGATGAAACTGTTTATTTGGCTAAACTTGTGGCCCATAAACTGAAGGTCAGATTACAGCGATTCCCACTGGCACTGATAGCAGTAAACAGAACGTTGGCCGTTAATTAACTGGCAAGTGGTTAGGTGCATCAGCGTTTATACATTTGCCATCGACTATTCTAGCATTCTCGTTAGCAGTTACCTAGGTTCTAGAATATTCTGCAATGTTCCAGAAGTGGGAGTTCTCTTGACAAAGTGATCTACTGCAGTCTTAAAGCTTCTTGAACATCGCAGGTGCGGTTTGTGTTGAGAATTACTGGCAGTAAAGTAGGGCAATGACAAAACTTGAGGAAAGAATATGGCAATACAAAACAAATTAACAGGTGATGTAGTTCTGTAATTTGCTCAACAAACTTTTGGAAAAGCAGTATGTAGAGTAGTTCGAGATTTCAACTACCAGTAGAACAAAATCTTTTAAAGCAGTTCAAGTGTGACCGGTAAGCAACAGTCCATATGCAATGTCAGATTGTACATACACTGGAATATATGAAAGAGAGAGGTTCCTGAATGTGATTATAAGTGTGAATGATCCTGCGAAGCATAACAATTCGTTGTTGTAAGCACCCACATTTCAATGTCTGCAATAATAAAACATAAGCATGCAATCAAGCTAAAAAATGTGAATGTAACAAGTGTAAATGACTTTTATTGCTTTTTTATGAACCTATTTCATGGTATTTCTGCAATTGTGTCACACTGTGAGGTGGCTGAACAGTTTAGGTGTATTTCAGTATCGGGCAAACCAATGATTTGTAAACAGCTGACTTTCATTTTTTGTTGCATTTTAAAATCTTCATTTAAGGTAATCGTTTTGATGGCCTTGTTATTTGTGCTTTTGTATATTACAGCATTGTAACTGCAACTATTGTCCTGGCAGTGGTGTGTGTATGAACAAATAAATAAATTACATGATGGCTCTGCATTCCATTGCTGTGGAATGTGGATATATGCCTGTATGTAATTGAAGCCATGCATCATTTTGTATTAAGCAGCAGAAAACCTCAATAGCAGCAGCTATTTTTTCTAGCCTTGCATTATGGCGATGTTTGTTTTTGGAGGTTTTCTGTAGTAGCTGTACTGAGTGTCAATGTTTATTTTTGAGGTTTTATGTACCTAGTTGTACTGAGTGGGGAGTATGCTGCACCAATAGTACAAAGCTATCTTAGTATTTTCTTGCCTTGCATTGTATTGATTTCGAGATTTTATATATTAACTGTACTGGAGTAGAAGCATGTCCCCTGAGTCTGACTCGTACAGAATTGACCACTTCTTATGTAAAAATAAAGAAACATGTTTTTAATCTTTTGTGTGGAAAGCAATTTGCTACACGGAATGAAAACTTTATTACAAAGTGGTCAAATTTTAAAACCTTTTCACATGCCATATGAATGAGACATAAAACATAATAAATAACATAGACATACATAAATTCCACTCTGACACAAACACTAAAATATATACCAATCAAGAGCAGGCAGAAGGCTATTTTACCTATACAGAGACCCTCCACATGTATTCTAAACTATGTCACAATTTAGCCCGATATGGTTGCGTAATTCACTCTTTTACGTTAGGATTAAGGAACATCAATCAGTAGCACATTTACAACATTTGTATGAATTGGCTTTTGTAGACAGCACAAATTTTGTAAATTGACTTGAAAATGTGGGCAAGTAAGCTAATTATAAATGTAACTAAAAGGTTTTGGGAATATATCTTATATACTTTGGGATATACTTTATTGTCATGACATATACAAAATAAAAATTGTTTACTTCATGTAAAAGGACCAAAAAGTAATTGAGCTTAAAAACTTATGGTCCTTTTTAGGCCCTTCTAATTTCAAAGAAATGTTATACATGTCTTACGTGAGTTATTTCAGAAAAAAATATATAAAACTAATTGAGTTAAGAGATGTGGCATTTTTAGGCTCTTCATTTTTTCAAAGGTTAAGATGGAAGCACACAAAACACAATCTTGAGAGCTATTTGCTCTTATTTAGCTTTTAAGCAATAAGTACAGCCAAGTACATTTCAGGAGCAAGCAAGCTTGTGCCACCATAACGCCATTCAACTATTTAAAGAAATGCATTGAAACTTGAACTGAATATTTGAACCAATTTTGTTTTAATACATAAGTGCCGTTGGAAATACATGGTTGGCTGGTGCATACATGCATACGTACATTCAACAAGCTGTTTTCAAAAGTTCGGAATAAAAGTTTGAGAATTATTTGCTCTTATTCATATTCTGACAAATAAACACTGCCAAGTACGGTTCTTAAATGAGCAAGCTTGTGCCAAGCCAACGAAACTCTCCGATTGACCATTTCAAGCACTGCGTGAAAACTTAAGCTGAAAATTTGACGTAGTTTTTTTTCAACAACCTAGCACTGCAAAACCTTTTTTAACATTTTATGATAAAGTTTATGTGCTTTTTTATTGAGGGGAAGTATAGATGGATGAATGGCATTATTGAGGTCTTTCAGTGTTTAGGGCACAGAGGGCAGCTGCTACGTCAGAAGTGAGAGGCCTTGCCCCACGACCGTGTCATGCCCTCTTATAGATAGCGCAGAGCTGTGCCTCAAGATCCGAGGTGCATAGAGCTCATTCGCACTTTTCCTTGGTAATCCTGGCTGCTTGTGCCTTGAGGCAATGCCAGAGCATGTGAGTGAGACTACGTGTACGTACCTCTCCGGAATCTAATTCAGGTTGAATTGTCTGTTATATTTTTTGTGTATTGTGTGTATAATAGGAAGTTATTCACTATTTACCAGATTAATGAAAGGATTATTCATTGCACAAATACATTTGAATGATCTTTTGCATAAATATCATAACATAAATTGTGCAAATGTAAGTATGCATACAACTAAGGTGATCACAAATGAAATTACTTTGGTAAATATATGATATACTTATCTATTTTCTGTAGCTTATATTTGCATCTCATGATATATACAAATTAAAATTGGTGATTTCTTGAGATTTGTACAGCTAACTAATAAAGCTGAAGAAGTTAAAAATTTGGGTACTTCAATACCAGTGAAAGTTATACTTGCCTAAATATTCTGTATAATAAGTTCTATTCATGTTCTACATTCATTCTTAAGGGTGACATTGAGCCTTATGCAAGTCCTATAAATGGCCTCCATTCAGCCCCATTAGCTCCTATATTGTGCTAGATGTGACCTACATAGCATTCCCATAGCTCCTACATACCCCTATATGTTCTTCCCCGGTTCCATTTAGCTCCTACATAGCTCCTAAATACCCCTATATGTTCTGCCCAGGTCCCATTCAGCTCCTACGTAGCACCACGAAGGTCCTGTATAAGCCCTATATACCACATTTGGTCCTCCCACAGCTTCTGTATTAACCCCTGTAACCCCTGTATTAAGCATGCGGATCCTGTATGAAATTATATAGGTTTTTTCACTGGGGCCACGCATACAAAAAAGGGAAAAGAAAACCTTTGGTGTAACGAATGGGCATTCCGGAGTGGAGTACCTGGAAGGATTATTTCTACTATTCTCACGGGCTCTCCCGCGCAAACGCGAGGACCGGGTGGCGCCTTGTCGTCTACAGACAGTGTGAAAGTGTACGGTGGAGGTAATCCGCGCGCACCCTTCAGATTTGTGACATGGGGGAGCAGCAGAACACCTTTTGTTGGTTCGAGGAATGTGACCCTGCCACAGCGCTTGTGCCGGGTCCGGTCTGACTTCTGTCAGCCTCCGTGGCTCCAGGACTCATTACTGTGTTCTGCACGGATAGCCGCCCGCGGCGTTGAATGACGAAGAAGCGGCGGCTACGGAGATTTTCGCGGTAGACGCCAAGCTGCATGGAAACGTTGAGACTTGGTCTGGACATCGGCTCATCAAGTACCGGAAGCATCGGTACCATTGTTCGCCCGTAATTAAAGTGTCTTGGGACAGCTCGCCCATCCCTCTCTCTGAGGCTTGAGTTTGTACATCGTTACTTGCTCGGCTTTGTTTGGGAGAGGGTTTTCTACTGGTGCGGGCCGCGGGGTGGCCGTCGAAGATGATACACTGCGACTTACAAGAAAATATACCGCGTCGATAGTAGCAATTGGTCTGGTTTCCCAGTAGGGCGGAGTAGGGTGCTAGAGGTGCGGTCATTTGCAAGTCGCTTGCGCATCCTCGGGACCACCACCCTGGCGAGCTCCGATAGTCAGGATCCGGTGAAAGCTTCACTGCGGCGTGAAATTCTAGCCACACAATTGCTCTCGCAATTTTTATTAGGCCTGAGGAATCCGGTCCGCACATTTGTTCTCTCTCGGGACCGGAAAACGTTTGACGAGGCCATTGCCATAGCGGCGAAGGAGGAATAGAATGAAAGTGTCGTGGAGCCATTCGTTACCCGTTCGATACCTAGAAGAGGACACGGATGTTCCTGAGATGCATAGCCGCCTTGAGTGCCTCGAAAAACTTGTGGAGAGCTTGGCAGTACGCAATAAGGTGAAACAGAATCAGCAGGAATTCCTTAAGCGGCTCCCTTATTCCGGCGGGTGCTCTAACTGTGGCAGGTTCGGTCACATTCGGCGAGAATGCCATCGGTACCGGCGACGAAAGTGGAATTCGGCGGGTGGCAGCCGCATTCATAAAGACAAGGAGTTGGTGACAAAATTTGAATCTGGAAACCTAGACGCAACTCCTCCTCATAACGTTGACGCCCAGAGGTCAATAGCGGTCGTAAATATTCGCGAGGAAACAAGCTCAGTAAAAACGAGTCGCGGTTCACCGTGTGCGGAGCATATTGAGACATTGCGCGGTTTTAATAATTGATAACTTCATCATTTGTGTCGTCGTGTGTTTTTTTATATGCATCCCCTTGTATTGTTACAGTTACTTTCTTTATGTGCCTGCCCTGTGTCGAATGTCGCAAATGTCCAAGTCATGTGTTATAATTTTGTGTAGTAGTTTATGTTCGCGGTATACGATGTTTTAAATAATAATAAATTAAATGAATCAGTAAACGGGAACAGGTCGTAGCGTCTCTTACTTCCCGGCCTCAGCACGAATCCCTTTATGTGAGAAGTGTTTGAGACACGTATCCAAGAGGGAACCGGATAAAAAGGGGTTGAGTGGTCTTCCCTCTCTTTGGTAATCGGTGGCGTAGCGGGGGACGTCTTAAGGGGGGCAGCGGTGAGATTACTGCTGGGGCAACGGTACGAGATTTCACCCTCGTACTAGAGAAGGAGAGGCGGCAAAATGAACGAGCAGGCTACCAAGATGACTGACAGAGACGATCCACTAGAAAAGAGCACGTTAATGTTAGCGGACATGGTTCCGTTGTTTACGGTAGGCGATACGGGTCCGGATATTAGAGTTTTCTTGAAAATTTTGGAGCAGGTTGGTCGCTTGAGTGGATGGCGGGATAATGAGCTGATCTGCATAGCACGATGCAAGATGGTAAGCGCGGCGCACGATTTTACGTGGTGGGATGATGGCGTCGCTGCGGCTTCAAAATTTTCTTAGTTCAAATATTTGGTACTCAAGAGGTTCGATACGGAGCCACTTATCTTCAAAATGGAAAGGTTTTGAAACGCGAGGCAGAAGGCAGATGAGGAGGTGCGGTCATTTGCAAGTCGCTTGCGCATCCTCGGGACCGCCACCCTGGTGAGCTCCGATAGTCAGGATCCGGTGAAAGCTTCACTGCGCTGCGAAATTCTAGCCGAACAATTGCTCTCACAATTTTTATTAGGCCTGAGGGATCCGGTCCGCAGATTTCTTCTCTCTCGGGACCCTAAAACGTTTGACGAGGTCATTGCCATAGCAGCGAAGGAGGAACAGAATGAGAAAGCGTCGTGGAGCCATTCGTTACCCATTCGGTATGTAGAAGAGGACACGGATGTTCATGAGATGCATAGCCACCTTGACCGCCTCGACAAACTTGTGGAGAGCTTGGCAGTACGCAATAAGGTGAAACAGAATCGGCAGGAATTCCTGAAGCGGCTGCCTTATCCCGGCGGGTGCTCTAACTGTGGCAGGTTCGGTCACATTCGGCAAGAATGCCACCGGTACCGGCGACGAAAGTGGAATTCGACGGGTGGCAGCCGCATTCATAAAGACAAGGAGGTGGTGATAAAATTTGAATCTGGATATCTAGACGCAACTCCTCCTCATAACGTTGACGCGCAGAGGTCAATCGCGGTTGTAAATATTCGCGAGGAAACAAGCTCAGTAAAAACGAGTCCCGGTTAAACGTGTGCAGATGTGGTTAATGCAATTTCCGTGATCGAGGACGACGTTCCGCCATTGAGCGAGTGTGTGTTTGGGGGGAACTCTGGCACGCCGGTGCCACTGGGTGAAACAAAAGCTGTCGAAGTTGCTGGAGCGGATACAGACGGTTTATCTGCAGTTTCTACCTCGAAGGTCCCACGAGACAATGAGGCATTACCAGTAGGAGTAGCAGATGTGGAGTTGGATGAGAATAGGTTTTCTGAGGATGCAGTTGTCGGAGTCGTGGTCGACACGGTGGTAGACCGAACGTTAGAGAGACTAGATGAGATTAAGGAATGCCTATATCGCAACGGGGTGGTTTTTGTGGGGCCAAAGGGGAACTGCAACACACTCGATGTACACCGCACCAAACCCGGACATGCGCAGCGGTGGTCTTGTCTGATAGCTTCGCACATGCCTCACTCCGCGACTGAGTTGAGTAGGTGGAAGTTCGGACCATCCAACGAGGGTCCGGCACTCGTAGTCGGGGAAGAAGTCTACATACAGGTAGACGCTGAGCGCTCGGGGATCGGCTAGGGTCATAAGAGTCCGCAATGTTGTATGCCATTTTATGTCCTATAATTTCTACACGGTCATTGTGCATGTGTGGAATGAAAGCGTATTGAAATGTGTGTATCCTCTGTTTGGTTGTGCCGAGAGTGGACAGTGCAGGCGAAGTGTGTGTTGTGCTCGCATGGTAGTGAACCTTCCGCACACATGACTGAATGCTCCGTGCCAAACCATCCGACGAGCAGCTGTGACCAGTGTGCGTTTTGTCCACGCATCATCCACGAGTTTCTGCGGTGATTCTGAAGGTTTCAAGTGTGTTGTGCACGGTCGAAACACGGAATCGAACTGCTTCGTGGTGGGTGATGATACAGCGACAATCACAGATTGGTTCCTCTCGGCGACGAGCTGCCGCCAGGGCTGAATCACAAGTGTGCTGTGTTCGCTTACCGTATTCCTAGGACTGCCGCAATGTCTCAATTTCGCTGCGCAAGTCGAAGGCGCTATGCGCCCGCATTTCTCGTGTTTGAATTTCCCCGCTGGGAAAATTCTTCTGCAAGATAAAGAGATTGTGACGTTCCCGAAAACACGGACTGAACCCCGGTCCTTTCAAAATTTTTTCGCTCGTTTCTCAACCCACGCATAAAAAACGGGAAAAGAAAACCTTCGATGTAACGAATGGGCATTCCGGAGTGGAGTACCTGGATGGATTATTTCTACTATTCTCACGGGCTCCCCCGCGCAAACACGAGGACCGGGCGGCGCCTTGTCGTCTACAGACAGTGTGACAGTGTACGGTGGAGGTAATCCGCGCGCACCCTTCAGATTTGTGGCATGGGGGAACAGCAGAGAGCCTTTTGTTGGTTCGGGGAATGCGACCCTGCCACAGCGCCTGTGCCGGGTCCGGTCTGACTTCTGTCAGCCTCCGTGGCTCAAGGACTCATTACTGCGCTCTGCACGGATGGCCGCCCGCGGCGTTGAATGACGAAGAAGCGGCGGCTACGGAGAATTTCGCGGGAGACACCGAGCTGCATGGAAACGTTGAGACTTGGTCTGGACATCGGCTCATCAAGTACCGGAAGCATCGGGATAATTGTTCGCCCGTAATTAAAGTGTCTTGGGACAGCTCGCCCATCTCTCTCTCTCTCTCTGAGGCTTGAGTTTGTACATCGTTACTTGCTCGGCTTTGTTTGGGAGAGGGTTTTCTACTGGTGCGGGCCGCGGGGTGGCCGTCGAAGATGATACACTGCGACTTACAAGAAATTATGCCGCGTCGATAGTAGCGATTGGTCTGGTGCCCCGGTAGGGCGGAGTCGGGTCCTACAAAAAGGGACTACGAGACGATACGGGCGATCAGAGATGCGATGCGAGGAGAGGTCAGAGAGAGACGATGCGATGAGCTCGAGATGGTAGAGAAGCTAAGATGGAAATCACTGAGAGGCACGATGTAGGCGACGATGACGAAGACGATGAAGACGCTGGAGAATTGGACAGATCAGACCTCGACGCCAAGAACTTACCTTCGGCCCCGATTCGAGCAGCGAACTCCGAGGCCCCGACTACATGGACATTCTGTGAGACGAACTTCACCTCCCTTACTTAAACGAGCTTTGCGGGAAAAGATGCGGCATATTGAGACATTGCGCGGTTTTAATACTTGATAACTTCATCATTTGTGTCGTCGTGTTTTTTATATGCATCCCCTTGTATTGTTACAGTTACTTTCTTTATGTGCCTGCCCTGTGTCGAATGTCGCAAATGTCCAAATCTTGTGTTATAATTTCGTGTAGTGGTTTATGTACGCGGTATACGATGTTTTAAGTTAAAAATAATTTAAATGAATCAGTAAACGGGAACAGGTCGTAGCGTCTCTTACTTCCCGGCCCCAGCACGAATCCTTGTATGTGAGAAGTGTTTGAGACACGTATCCAAGAGGGAACCGGATAAAAAGGGGATGAGTGGTCTTCCCTCTCTTTGGTAACCGGTGGCGTAGCGGGGGACGTCTCAATATCACAGTAGGCTCGCCATTAGTGCAGCCATGTTTCACGGTAAAGAAGACAAGGAGGCTTGCGTACTGCACAACACACACAGGCTGCTCGGTGCCCCCAGTGTACTCGGAAAGAAAGCGCAGTAAACAGATGCAGGCCGCATCTCTTGTGTGTTCTTCTGGTGGCAGCACCAGGCATCTTGCATTTGTCATGGCCTCCAAGACTGTCTATCTTCCAAACCGTGATCTCGGAGGCCATGCGCTGATGCATGCTTAGTTCGTAGGGTAAAATCATGCATGTAGAGGTTTTCTGAGTGTGTACCAGAAGGAGTAGAGGTGTTGCTCTGAAGTTGGACTAGTCAGGGTTTGCAGAAGAGCCATTGGGGCCCTGTCATGAAGTGAATGCAAAAGCTGCCTAAAGCCCCAGCAAAAAAGCTGCGGGCACTTTTGTATGTGTCAAACATTTCGACGTTGAACAGGGTCCCAATTCAGTTGGCCAAGCAATGACCCCTATTGCATTCAGCTGAGTGGGATGTGGTGAAGCAACCTTCGCGATAAGGTACCATCGTTTCCCTCACGACTAGTTGTCGCTAGTCGTCTAGTAACACAATAGCACGCTTGCCATCACACGTGGCAACTGCGTGGACTGTTGCCTTATGGCGCTACGACATGTTGCCGAGTTAGTTGGTTGGTAATAATAATTTACGTGGGGCAGTCACACACGAGAGGGACAGACGACACGTAGCGCTGTAGATGCACCTCTCATTAATGTTGCGGATCTCGGCCAAAAATTTTGCTCTACAGCATGCTTCACCAAATCCAAGTTTGTCCTCGGTAGCATGTTTCAAAGTGGACAGAGGTTCTAGACTGTCGGTGTAGAAGCAGAGTATTGATGTTCTGTCAATTTGTATGCTGCTTTGTAGGAGTGTGAATATCATGCCTTCTTTCGTAAGTGTTGCATGAAGTGAAGAACCTGCTTGGCGCTGGAGTCTTTAGTGTAGTATCGCTGAATAACTGGTGGATGTGGTCTCAGTACACTTCTGCGTACACTGTGTGGTGAAGGGACTAGCTGCTGTGCTCGAGGGCAGAGGCGTGAACCACATTGCTTCCATCTGTTTCCTCGTCCCCTGTCACATATGCACTGTAAAGCCCATATGTCATCGCCAATGTAACATACTTTTAGCGTTTTGACGAGTGCAAAACACTATTGTAAGTATGTTCACTCGTAGCCACCCAAGTTAGTTGCTGCTGCTCTCACGTAGTATGCGAAGGAGCGCTTCAAATGAGAGCTGCCGCAACAAATCGTGCCTGTGCTGTCACATAGTACGCGGAGAAATGAAGAATGCTGCAACCGCTGCCACAGAGGAGGCAACGACGCTGTTACATGATGCGCACAAAGAATGCTAAAAGAGTTCCTGTTCAGGAGCCGCTGAAGTTCACGTTGGAGGGAAAACGTGCTGAGAGAACTCGAGCTCAGCAGCCGTCTGTGATCTGACACAGTGTGCGCAAAACACGCTGAAATGAACAGGTCCTATGGAGAACCCATGACGTGGTGCACAGCTGCGAAAAACACACACAGCTGCGAAACTACACAGCTGCGAAAACAGCCGTAGACCCTGCGACGGTGAATAAAAAAGACGCTAAAAGACTTCTGCCCAGGCTTTTTCGAAGTTTTGGCAAGGTATACACGTGAAAGGGCGCTACAAGAACTTTTGAGAGAGCTGCACATGCTGTAATGGCACTCGAAAAACACGCCAAAAACACTCCTCCCGAAGAGCGTAGAAGGTCTGGCACGCTACATGAAAAATCGTTAAAAAGGTTTCTGCAAATGGCGCCGCAAAAGCTGTGACGATGTGCTGGTAAAACACACGAACTCCCCCCGAGGAGCGTGGAAACTTTTGTACGACACGCAGAAAAACGTCAAAAATGTTTCTGCGAAAGAGACGCAGAGGCTGTGACTAGTGCTCTAAAAACACGCTAAAGATTTCCTCCCGAGGAGCGGGGACGCTGAGGCACGGTAAGTAGAAAAAGCGCTAAAAGCTCCTACAAAAAAAGCCACAGACACTGCGACATCTCACTCGAAACCACGCTGGAAAGACGTTTTCCGAGGAGCATGAATGCTGTGGGACAGTACAAAAAAGAAAGCGGCTGAAGAGCTTCTGCAAAAAAACCATGGACGCTCTGACATAGAGCTCGAAAACTCGCTAAAATACTCCAAACAAACGTGGACGCTCGGTCACTGTGAGCGGAAAAATCACCAAAAGCGGTTCTGCAAAAGAGCCTCGGAGGCGGTGACGTCGCGCTGCAAAACACGCGAAAAAACTCCTCTCGAGGAGTATGGACGCCATGGCATGGTACGCGGTAAAAGCGCGAAAAGTGCATCCGCGAAACAGCCGCAGAGGCTGTGACGTGGCGCTCAAAAAACACGCTAAAACAAACTCCTTCAGAGGAGCATGGCCGCAATGTCATGGTACACGGAAAAACGCCAAAAATGCTCCCGCGAAAGAGCCGTGGACGGTGCGACAAAGCACTCGAAAAACACGCTAAAAAACCCTCCCGAGGAGCATCGATGCCATGGCACGGTACGAAAAAAAAACAACAAAAGTACACTTCCGAAAGAGCTGTGGACTTTGCGACCTAGCGCTCGAAAAAGATGCTGATGAACAACTCCTGACGAGCGTGCGTGCTGCGGGGTGGTACGCGAAAAAGCACCAAAAGTTGTTTTACGAAAATGCCGCAGCGGCTGCGACGTATAGAGCTAGAAAAACTAGTTTGCTCCCTAGGAGCATGGGTGCGGTGACACGGTACCGAAAAACAGCGCTAAAAGAGCTCCTGATATGACATAGCACACGCAAAACACTCATATCCGGCCGAGGAGCTGTGGGTGCCGCACAACGATACGCACACAACACACTAAAACTTATTTCCTTCGTTGCAGTCACCAACATGGTGGCATGGCACACGAAAAAAGCAGCAGTAATTTACAAATGACGCCAGAAATTATGGTTTATTGACTCGACTGCCAGTAACAATCATTGCGAAGAACCCTTCCGCGAAAAGTTCTTTCAAATATCTTGACACTTCGATCGGGCGTTTAGGTCTGCTCTCCCTCTGTGAGTCCGGTCGAACAACAGCTGAGAATAATAAAGTACGAGAACTTGTTCTTTGCTTACTTTATTTATTAAACCAAGTCATCGTTACGCAAAATCAAACAATTGGAGACAGCATGCACAAGAAATCACAGATGCTGCACTCAACTGCCATATTTGGCCCATGGGAAACTAGAAAAAACGTTCATTTACCAAGAGCGTGTGCGCAAAATATGATTACAACAAAGAAAAACATAAAGTTGCTTCTTTAATATTAAAAAGAAAAGCGGTTTTTTTTCAGGTTTTATAAACGATCACTTAATTGTTCTTGATTTTCATGGACTACACCAGAGGCTACACAGTAAAAATTTTTACACCCAAAAGGGTGTAAAAGGGTGCTTTTACGAGAAAGCACCCTTTGCAACACCCTTTAACACCCATAAATGGTCGATGGAAAAAAAAGCACACATTTGTTTGGGTGCTTGCCTCGATAGCACCCTAAAATAGGCTCTAAGGGTGCTTTTGAGCCTGAGAAGGGTGTAGGTGACGATTCATCAGATGGAATATGCAGCATAAGAAGAACATATAATTATAATACTTGGGATTTTACGTCTAAAAACCTCGATATGATTATGAGGGTCGTCGTAGTGGAAAGCTCTAGAGATTTTGACCATTTGGTGTTCTTTAATGGGCGCTGATATCGCACAGTGCACAGGCTTCTACCTTTTCGCCTCCATCTGAATTCGACTGCCACGGCCGGCATCGAACCCGCAACCTTCGGATTGGCGGCCGAGCAGCGTAGCTACTGCACGAATATGTGGACCTTGCGTTAAATGACGGCCTAGACTTAGAATGTGTGAAGGTGCTCTCCGAACACAGCAGAATGTCAGCAGAAGCAAATCGCGTTTCATCTATAATGGCAATTAACTGCAATCCACGTTACGAAAGCTCACCTTAGCGTTGGTTATAAGCTACATGTTTGCTGTGGATTATATACAGGAACATAATGTTCGCCCGAGTATGGGTGTGTGTGCGTGAGCCTGCGCATGTGTTCGCGTGTAAGCGCGATTGTGTGTACACCCGTGCATGTGTGCGTGCGCGTGTATGTGCGAGTCCGTGCTTGTGCTATGCGTGCCTGTGCACGTGTGTACGCCCATGCATGCGTGCGTTTACGGTCGCGTGTGTGTGTTGTATGTATACGTGTATGTGTGTGCGCCTGTGAATAAGTATGCGTGTGTATCAGCCCGTGCGCCCTCGAATTTCGTGTGTGTGTGTGTGCGGGGGCACTGCTTCTAAGTGTTTAAGGTCCCACACCTGTTCAGACTGGGAGTCTATATGGGAGGTGGCTTAAGGAATGACGGTGGTCAACGCACTGTACATGGACTATTCAGTACATGGAAAACAGCTGCACATTTTCGTACCTGATCGTTGCTTACGAACTTGCTGTGGTAGCTGATTAGGTCCGCTGAGGTGCTTCTACGCTCGAAAACGTGGGTTATGACCAATTCACACGGAAGGTTGTCACTGCACTTATGCACAACCATCGTTTATATTAACGTTTAACAAGAACGTGCTCTGCCTTTGCTAAAGGTGCTTAGCTAGCTCATTGGGCAACCATATGGAATTATGTGCTGATCATGTGGTCAGCAAAGAGTTTGTTATAACAACCTCGGCACGTTTCGTGGTGCGTGACAAGCCTTCTAAACATCCGCGACTGTGGATTAATTTGTTCCAGCTTCGACTACGCATTCAGTGTTTGCGGCACCATACGCGGAAGTGCCAGACACAGACAATGCGAAAAGAAATTCCTCTGGAAAAAGGTGTAGAGATGCTCTCCCGCTAATGCCACCGAGGACGAAATAATTATTGTTTCTGGCCATTTCATCGTGCACTTTGTTTTCCGCAAGTTTTGCTTCACTATTTTTCGCCTACTGCAATCGCATTCCGTCAAAATACTCAAAGAACCCGAGGCTGGTAAATAACCTGCGTCGCTGTGCGACTGGCTGGAAGGAGAGTTGCCATTTACAAGGAGTCATTCCGCGTCGAACGGCCGTCCGCCGTATGCGCCATAGCGTTTGCCTTTCGGCGCCGTCTTGGCGGGTTTCCAGCTCCTCCTCCCCCCCCGCTCACCCCGGCCAGCGTTGCTCCCACAACGGCGGCGTAGATAAGCGAATAGTTGCGTCACCGAACACCTGCGTCGACAGCTGCGGCGCCGCCTCCAGTGCCTCCTCCTTCTCTCTCTCAACGTCGCTCTCTCTGTCTCATCGTCTTTCAAATGCGTTGCGTTGGTCTGGGGTCTTGGTCGCTGTGTGTGTTCTAGCGAACAGGCGCATATTCAATGGTGGTCACGCATGAAACCGTGTTCGAAGTGACGCTCGGATTAAGGACTATTCATGGAGTGGCGGACACGGACAACGTGGGCCTGTTAACGGTGAGTGTACTGTTTTCGTAGGTAGTAATCATACAGCGCTAGCTGGGCGCCTGCAGCAGCTCTGCCGAAGTAGGCTGCCAGCAATTTACAACAGCATGCGTTCGCGGGCCTGTTGCAGATGTCCGATTAAACGTGTGACTTAACGAGTTCACACTGCTAAGCAGCTTTGCCGAAGTAGGCTGCCAGCAATTTACAACAGCATGCGTTCGCGGGCCTGTTGCAGATGCCCGATTAAATGTGTGACCTAACGAGCTCACACTGCTATGCGCGATGTTGTGTAAGTGCCTGCATCACTCATACAGTGAGTGATGTGATCCTTCAACAAGGGCGGGATTAGGTTGCTGATTGCACATTGTCTCTACACTGCACAAAGTGATTGATATTGTTTTAAGGTTGTGCTTTGGGCTACATCGTAATAACATTTCTATTAATACTCAAATGTGCAACGTGCTTCTGTAGGTGTAAGCGTAAAAAAGAAAGAAAGAGAAAAAGTTATGTACAGAGGCGCACTGTACGAAATGGCTTTTTTTTGCTTAAAGACGGTATAGTTGGAGGTGCTGACATGCCGCGATGCTCCCAGCACGTGCGCCTCGGTCTTTTAAGCTATTTAGGACAAGTGTAACCAGCAACAGGGAAAGATCTAGCAGACTTTCAAAGGCGCGTTGTTGTGGCCATAGCCGTGCGTTGTTTTCCCTCGTTTTTGTTTGCTGTTTTCGTGCTTTGCCTTCATCTGCGATAACGTTCGGCGTTATAACAGAATCGAGAGAGTATACGTGACTGTGGGAGCTATGTGCGGTAGCTCTAGCATAAGCAACTGGCTGCTGCAATGTAGACAGCCGTCCGCGCGCGTTGGTGTCGTTCGAGCGCTCCTACTTGCTTGATTGATTGTGTTTAACTGAGTATTTAGGCACGGGTTACGTTTGTGAACTCCGTGGTCAATAATCGCTAATATCGTGCCCCTGATTGCCATCAGAGGATGGGCTTGGTTGTCGAAATATGCCAGACGCTTTTTCTAAAAGCAAGCTTTGAAAAAACTTTTTTAAAGAAATACTTTCATACGTGCTAGGCAGTGCCTATTGCAGGCCCTGCAACTCTTTAAAAACTGGACGAGCTATCACATCTTTTATCAAATTACAATAAATTAAGATGATTGAATTATAGATGACGAATTTCTGTGCTAGATTAGGTGCACGAAACACATGTTCACAGCCCTACGTCTAGAAAACAGGCAAATAGGAAGCACAGCGTCAAATTTGGATTAGATACCATTGACTGAGCGTCTTGTGAGGGTAGAAAGAACGAGAAAATTGTTTATTTTTGATGCCCTTATAAAGGCAGTCAGAATTGCACTCATTGGTGACTTGTAACAATTCCTCAGATTGTTAGAGGCGTGATTAAAGTCAGTAAATCTATTACTTTTTTGCAGACCTCTTCGCTAGTGCCACGCCCAAGGTCATTGTTATCACGTAAAAGAGAAAACAGACATGTCTTCACTGTTTGTACATGAAGAGGTAAGTTTCTTGTGCGTTTTGATTAATGCTACATGTTCAGAACGTTGTACTTTAAGAATTGTTTTTCACACTGGCTCACTACCGTAGAAGGAATTTGATTCTTAGGTGAGTTCAGGCTTCCGTAAGTGCCATTTTTGAGCTGTAGTCTTACACTTCACCTCATTTCGGGAATTAGCTGTATGCTGGAAAACTCTTATCTTTACCATACGAAATTATTAGAATGTATGGGTTGTATGCTTCGAGTTCAGTGTAATGTCAATTACACGCCATTTCGAAGGATACACACTACACATTCTTTATATATGGTGCTGCCAGAACAGTACGCACATCCGTTTATGAGAAGTCATATTTGCTCTTATTACAGGATGAGAGGGGTGCCGCTGACGTCCTGCGTCGTCTACCCCGGCCCCAGCCTAGAGCAAGCCTACTTCCTGAACCTCCACATGGATAACCGAAAAACCTTCCGTGTCAGTAATGACGAAGAAGGAGTGACAGCACTGATGAGTTGATTTTTTTTAATTTTCAACATTGTCTACGGCCGCAAGGCCTTTAACAACCACCGTGATTGAACGGCCTTTTTCTCGGCGTTAGTTTGGAGTTTATCAAAGAAGTTGTTCAGGCAGTACGACGCTGAAAATTTTAGTGTCACACTGCCTGAACAACTTTTTCTAGTGTGGTCATGGTTGATGAACAAATATTGTTATTTGTGTAAGTTATTTTGCTTGAATATAGCAGGACCATTCCTATGCCAAACGTCTCAGCCACTTTGGCTACCATCTGAATTGTATTTGAAAAAAAAATGTGCTGACTTACTGCGTTGAAAACAGTGAACTGCTAGAATATTTCAGCGAGAAAAAAGTTTTGTTCATGTGGCTGGCTTATAACTTCCTGGCAACATGCCGTCTGTGTGCTGTTTGTGGAAAATTTCGTTTTAAAACTACCGCTTATTTTTTCTAAAGCAAATTCGGTCTACCTGTTAAGTAAATGTGCTTCTATAAGGTATTTGAAGCTCAATAATAATAGTGCAATTTTTTTGCCAAGAATAAAGCCAAAATGTGTTGTTTGCATTTTTTATTGCAATATTGCACTTTGTATGAATATCTGAGCAGTGAATACTTACTCCACAGAGGGTACATTTTGAGAAAAAAATATCTTTATACCTCTCAAGCTGCTGAAGTATACGAGAAAATATCACGAATTTCACAAAATCATGATTTTTGTCCGTATTCAGATGCAATTTTCTCCGTGTTGCGATACAATGAAAACTCATCATTATACCTAAACTGTAAGAAAATGAAATTATTTCTGTAATAAAAATCTTATCGCAAAAAGGACAAGAAAGAGCGCTGTCAACTGAATTTTATTGAAGGTGCTACGAGCGTTTTTATACTGAGCACAAGACCAGGGCTCATCTGCAACAACACATGTGTGACCATGACAAAATAATTTTAACCGAGAAAAGAATACTCTTTTTCGGAAAAGATAAGTGAAGGTGTACTGATGCATTGATCCTTGGCCTTCCTGATAAAGAGTTCTAAAATCTCTCATTTTTCTGCTTGATTTTTTTTCAAAAACCGTGTTTTATGACACCTAGGACTACACTTACATTCTTTACGGTGTCCGGCCATGAAACTACCATAGCCCTTCTTAACATTTAAAGCATGCTGTCTTGCTTGATCATTGAAGCATTACCTAGTTTGTCCTATGTTTACTTTTCCACGTGTTAGCGGTATCTCATACACATTAGATTGGCATTCAGTAAACCTATTCTAGTGACGAATGGTGCAAGATTGACTATTCCTGTTGCTGTAAGTACATGCACTTTTGAAAGCTTGCAAGGTGTGGAAAACAACAATGTCATATCTGCTGGCTCTTTTCTTAAAATTGTGAGACACCTTATGTACGTAGTACCGTGTGACATGCAAAGGTCATTGGTCATACTCTTCTTCTTTTGGTCCTGTTTACTTTAACTTTACTTTCTGCAGGAGGGTTTCGCAAACAAGTGTGATGATGCTGTTGGGGTATTGGCTGGTGCTATCAGCCCAGGAGTGCTAAGAATGTTCTGCCTTTTGATAGTGGGCATTCAAAATTAGTAGAAAGAGGAATTGATACCACATGTATTCAGGCCACCCTTCAGAAGTCATGTTAGCACAAGGGTGAGGTCAGGCTTAAAACCAGATTAAAAGACTAAAAGATGCTGGGTATCCCAACAGAATCATCACACCCGTTTGCAAAACCCTCCTGCAGAAAGTAAAGTTAAAGAAGACAGGACCAACAAAAACCAATAACCAAAACCTTTGCATGTTATACCACATCACGTGTCTCACAATTAAAGAAATAGCCAGCCGATAAGATGTTAGCGTGTTGTTTTCCACCCCTTGCAAGCTTTCAAAAGTGTGTGTACTAAATAGCGATAGGAATAGTCAATCTTTCCCCATTCGTCACGAGAATAGCTTTACCTAATGCCAATTTAACGTTTGTAGAAGTATTTTTATCAGGTAAACCAATGATCAGTGCATCACTACACGTTCCCTTATCCTTTCCGAGAGGGATTATTCTTTTCACAGTTAAGATTATTTTGTAGTGCTCACACGTGTCGTCGCGCATGAACACGGTTCTTGTACTCCGTATAAAAGCGCTCGTAGCACATTCATTAAATTCAGTTGACAGTCGGTGTTCTTTCTTGTCCTTTCTGTCTCTTCCTAAAGTTGTCGCGCTGTGACTAGCACACAACCACGATGAACCAACTCTCCCAAATTAAGCTCTTGTTACGTAATACGTAGACCGAGTTTCGTATGGAAAGAAGGAGCGGTGCTTTTAAAATAAAATTTTTCACATACAACACCTAGATGGCATTCCAGGAAGTTCAGAAGGCAGCCACGTGACCAAATATTTTCCTCTCCTAAATATTCCAGAAGTTCACTATTATCAATGCAGCACGAGTTTTTCGAATACATTTGAGATGGTTGCCAAAATGGCTGGGACATTTGGCATAAAGTTACCCAGCTGTGTCATTAGCCATAATTATGCATTGCCTCTTTTGTTTTTGTGTCCTGACTCAGCTTTGTGTTCGTTTTTAGCTTATTGTGTTTCTGATCATTGTATTGGTTTCTTAAGTATTCGCTAAAGTTATATGTGTGAAAACCCGTATATGTTTGCATGTACATCATTTCTCATAACCAATTGTTATGCATCCAGGAATACAAAGCTTAAACCACTGTGATTGTATACATTTGAAAACACTATTTGTATATATTTTTGTGTGCATCACTTCTTGGGAACGATTGTGTACATGAAGGCGTATATAGTGAAATCATGGTGATTGTATATATTTGAAAAAATCATAAGTATATATTTGCCTGTATTTCATTCCTATTAAACGATTGCGTACATGAAGCAGTATTAAACTGGAAACCACTGGGATTGTAGATACTTGAAAGAATTATAGAAATATATTAGCAGTGTATTTTATTTGTAGTCTCTATGCTACTTGAAGCAGTATACTATACTGAAACCAGTGTAATTGTATGTTGCAAAGAATTGTCAATAAAGTGAAACTGAAAAAATATAATAAACATTTGAGGTGTTGCATGTGTAGTGTACGTATACGTGAACCTATATCTGGTAAAAAAGTTGTGTGGCAGAAGAAAAGTTTGTTTTATTTGCCTATTAAATAAACGCAATATGCAAGGGCAGCAAGGCTTCATTTTCTGTAACGCGCATTATGCATATACTGTGAAGTATATATAGATCCAGCACAAGTTCATACACGATTGTACGCGTTTATATTGTCGCGGGTTATAAATTACAGGGGGTTTATTTAAAAACACGGACAGTGGGACTTATAGAGACGCTCTCAGAGAAGGCCGCTAAGATTATCGTCTTCTTCACTCTGCTGCGCTGCGCCTCTCGAGCAAATCCGCGTTCTTCGTTGTCGTCGCTATCTCGCCGCTAAATGCAGCTATGCACGCGGCATTACCCTCCCGCCAGAGTGAGCGTCGTCCCGACGGAGGCTACCGTCGACTCCTGCTGCGGGGGCGCCTGTGACTGCAATGTGTATTTTGCGTTCTCCTTCGCGATCTCTTCACGCACGATCTGTCTAATCAGGTGGCGTAGAGAATACTCGTCGTTTTCGGTAAGTGCGGTGGCACCTGCAGCTGCGCCGGTGGCCGGGCGATCAGACTGTCGGTACCGTTGCTGTAGCGCACGCTCTATTGCGGTGGCCTCCCTGGTGAACTCGTCCACTGTTGTCGGCGGATTGCGCACAAGACCAACAAATAGCTGCTCCTTGACGCCCCTCATGAGATGGCTTAGCTATCGAGCCTCGGGCATGTTGGGGTCCGCGCGGTGGCACAAGCGCACCATATCCTCAGCAAACATGGCGACGCTTTCATGCAGCTGTTGTGTGCGTCCTTCAAGAAGGCGTTGTGCGTTTTCGCGTCGGTCCGCGTTACCTGAAGGTGTCAAGAAACCGTCGACAAAACTCCTCCCATGTCGTCAATGTCGCCTCCCGGTTTATAAACCACGTCTTCGCGCCGTCTTCAAGGGCGAAGTATACGTGGAAGAGCTTTCCATCAAGACTCCAGTAGTTCGATTTAGCTACCCGTTCGAACTGCTCAAGCCAGTCTTGCGCATGTTCGTTCGGCCGGCCATGAAATGGTTCAGGAATGCGCATATTCTGGACCGTCACCTGTGCAGGACTCCTTGCCATTTCTTGAGTAGGGGTGGTTGTCGGAAGCGTTGCTCCCTTTAAAAGGCCAAATTCTGGTTCAAGACCTTGAAGGCGACGGCTTGAGCGGTGCACAGGCGTCTCCACGCATGGCTGTCTCGTAGGGCTGGACTCGGGGCTTCTCACAGGGGTGCTGATCATGAGGTGGTAGTACCCAGCTCCTCCACCAGTGTCGCGGGTTATAAATTACAGGGGGTTTATTTAAAAACACCGACAGTGGGACTTGTAGAGACGCTCTCAGAGAAGGCCGCTAAGATTATCGTCTTCACTCTGCTGCGCTGCGCCTCTCGAGCAAATCCGCGTTCTTCGTTGTCGTCGCTATCTCGCCGCTAAATGCAGCTATGCAAGCGGCAATATTTTTGCGCACACGCAATGAATGGAGCTCGACAGGTGGCGCACCATCGATAATGAGGACCACTTTCTTCAAGTAGTGTGTAATCAATGCATGCTGATATCTATTAGTGCAGTCTAAAAGAATACTGCCACCCCTGCCATGGGCACCCTACACCCTTGTGCATCCTTCTCGCACCCTCCACAGAGGGTGCTAAGAAAGTGATGGACATTGAAGGCACCCTTCCTTAGGGTGTTTTTGTAACACCCTACAGTTTTTTACATGTACATCCTATTCTAAGGGTGCATGGTATAGCACCCTTTTTGGAAGGTGCTGATTAACACCCTTAGGGTGTCGTCCACGGGACAAGCTCATTTACACCCTTCTGGGTGTAAAAATTTTTATTGTGTATTATGGCGCCCGTGGTTTTCAGAGCCGTGTTCCATTTTGCGTGTACCTTCCACTGCCATGACTGCTTCAATCTAAATATAGTATGTATTCGAAACAAGAATGTATAGTAATGTATTCAAAACAAGGACCGAAGAGTAAGAGTACACAAGACAAGCGCTCAAATTTCATCTCGTGTTTTCAATCTCGAATCCACATGAACTCTGTCAAGCTCTTCGTAGAACCTGGATTATAGTTAATGCTAGTTAATTCGATGCTCGTTAATAGGAAAAAACGGAGGGTTGGCTGTGCTCCATGTTCGCAAAAGTATTCTGCATGTTTAGTGGCAATAAACTGCATTTCGTTGATTTCCTCGATCCTCGAAGCATTCCCCGTGCGAGCCGGCACAAACGTGGACTCAAAGAGCAAAAGCAGCGATCTTGGATAGCCTAAATGGCCGCGGCCTTGCGGAAAGGTGAGGTCGCTATCTGCAAGTGCGTAGCGGCACTTGTAATAGTAAGGTTTTTGTTCAAAGCAAGTTTCGAGGTAAAACACGAGGGCTACCATTGTTCACAAAGTAGTGAGTCACAAAAATCACCACATTTGCCTTGCTCGTATGCAAAATACGAGCAAGGCAAATGTTTTGTTTTCATTCTACTATCGGTATTTCAGCACTCGGTTAACTTGTAAAGTTCTTCAAGTACCGCGATATCTGAAGTAACGATATTTTATTGCACAACAAGAAAGAAAAAAGCGTTCTCTGACTCATTTTATTATTGTGAGACTCAGATATATGGCACTCTCTTAGAGAGGAACACTGGCTCTCTTTAAGAAATAGTCATGCACTGAGCTTTTTTTAGACAGTGATGTTTGTTACGACTTCAGGTCTTAGAGACAGTCGACGTGCTTTTCTAAACATATACACATGCAACTTTGACATGTATGAAAAGATAGTCAAAGTTCTGAAAGTGTATAACCAATCCCTCATATGTGTGTAAAGGCTGTAGGACAACGCACAGTCAAGCGCTCCTCCCAAGTCTTCCCCGTAATCGTCTTTGTTCGCACTGAAACCAAAAGTATGTTTCCCCGCACTTGACTCTCAACTTTTCAGCATATTAATATTCACATCAATTCACGTGTGCAGAGATGGCATTGCTTCCCCGATGATGTTATTATATCTTACTGGCATCGGCCATTTTTTGTGCTTACTGGCGTAAACGTGTTTACTGCCGTGAGCAGAAAAGAAGTTCATGGTTCTAACAAAAGAAAGAAAAAAATCTTTTCGATTGATTGATTGCTTTGTAGGGGTTTAACATCCCAAAACCACCATATGATTATGAGAAACGCCGTAGTGGAGGGCTCCGGAAATTTCGACCACATGGGGTTCTTTACCGTGCCCCAAAATCTGAGCACACGGGCCTACAACATTTTCGCCTCTATCGGAAATGCAGCCGCCGCAGCCGGCATTCGAACAAGTGACCTGCGGGTCAGCAGCCGAGTACCTTAGCCACTAGACCACCACGGTGGGGCAAAACTTTTGGAAAGCATAGCAACTGCTTATATGGCAATGCATGGCAACAAAGTATATTGCGTGGAAAGCTAAAATTCACCAATACAGCGACAATTACAGTTTTTTCTGATAAATGTAACAATCAATTTATTTGATTAATATGTTGGGCTTATTGTTCCGAAACCACCATATGGTTATGAGAGGCGCCATAGTGGAGGTCTCCGGAAATTTCGACCACCTGGGGTTCTTTAACGTGCACCCAAATCTGAGCCCACGGGCCTACAGAATTTTCGCTTCCATCAAAAATGCTGCCTCCGCTGCTGGATTTGATCCCGCGACCTGCGGGTCAGCAGCCGAGTACCTTAACCGCTTGACAACCACCGCGGGGCAAGTGCAAAAATTGAGTCAAGGATGAATTAGGAAGCACCTTTGCGTTATCTTACAGTAAGGGTATTCAAGCAGAATAATCGTAAGTGGGTTCTCACATGTGCGGCGTCTTAATAATCGAGAACGCCTTAAAGGTGTATTTCTGAAAGGTATATTTAATCGGCACGACAGAATTTTTTCGCGATAGCGATAATTCACTTATGTATTGTTTGGGAGCTTGAAACGATACTATGCAGTGAAAATGCTTCATACTTTTCATGTCTTACTGTTCATTTTTTATGTACAGTACTCGCCTGATGTAAACGTGACTGTTTTCATTATAACTGGCTACAATTAGCAATTGCTGTGCTAACCGCATCATGTCGCTGCAAATTATCGCCGCTAAAGGTAATGTTGGCTCTGATGTAAGCGCTTCAGTCCGATTTAAGCCGAGATCGCACGACCTCTAAACTTTGCAAACGCAAGCACGTGTATTAGTCCTCAATTTTTGCATTTCATTGCATATGGCTTGTATTACGAAAAACTATACTTCAGTTTTTCCACTTCGCAGACAAACACAAAGGCGGGTTTCATTACAGGCAGTGTAGGCCACGCACATAGTCCTATAGAAGTCAATACTTACATGATAATGATGACGATGTATGAGGTTCACCGTCCCAAAACCACCATATCATTAAAGCGACGCCGTAGTGGAGGGCTCCAGAAATATCGACCACCTGGACTTTTTTAACATGCACCAAAATCAGATCACAGGGGTCTACAGCATTTTTGCCTCCGTCAAAAATGCAGCCGCCACAGCCAGGCTTCGATCCCGCGACGTGCGCGTCAGCCGCCGAGTACCTTAGCCACAAGACCACTGCGGCGGGGCAACAATACTTGCATAATGAGGGTTTGTAAAACTTTGAAAAAAGAAAAAAAAACGCTGGTGGCTCTGAAAGCAAAAACAAGAGACTTGTCAGAGAATAAAAATGAACAAAAGAATGGGCGAACTCACCGTAATCATCGCTCATGAGAAAGGCGTTGACGAATCCGGAAATAGGCAGCGGAATGAGCAAAGTTCCAGTTGAAAGTAGCTTAAATTCTGCTTTAAGCGCGGGGAATTTCATTTGCGCCCGATCAAAAATGTGAACCGCCACCGTCAATGCATACCGTGAATAACTAAATCTTTGTAAGCAAGCTAGATACCTCAACTAAATCACAGTGGTCAATATCACATATACTCAGCGCGTAGTCAGAAAACGTCTTCACAGGATGCTGCAGCCGCTCTTGAAAGGAGTCCGTTGCTGCCCGAAAATTTCTAGCCAACTAAAAATGAGCCAATGAATAAAAAGTCATGCAAGCTTACCTACACTGGCATTACAAGCACTTGGGTCATCAACAATCTTCGCCAACATCGTCCCACTGATTAAACGTCTCTAGTAGTAAACCATATCCCCAGAATTGGGAGTTCCAGAATGAATTCAAGACCCTACGTGCATTGCGAGGGTGTTTATTAACGCGGATATCCAGAGTGGTAAATTAGGATTCAGCGTTAGTTTTTACATGTAGTGCGGGAGGTGGCCCTCCTGTTAAAATATTTTATCCCAAGATTAGTCGGAGCTAGGAAGGTTAAGTTTGGTGCGTAGTTTGAAAATTCTGAAGTGTCCAAAAAAGTACAACAGTATGTCTGGAGGTAAGTTGCAGCGTTGGTCCTCCAGAGAAATAGGGGTTTCTTGAAGATGCACCTAAATCAAAAGACCTATGCTGGTGTTTCGGCATTTCGACCACAATGGGCTTCTGCTACGCTGGAACTCTTCTGTGGTGAAACATGCCGAGGAGGATAACCCTTGTCCGAGCTTGTCAACCACCTATCAGCCACCCACCACTAGGGTTGATATGGGTGAGCATTGGTGATATTCGATGGCGGTGTGTCACTGCAGTCAATCATTCTACACCATTCGCAAATAATTGATTAGTAATTTTGCGTAAATGTACTTGCCCCTCTTCAAAGAGCTACCCTAGTATGCCTTTCCCAGGAAAATACACCCTACCCTGTACTTACGGAGTATACAGCGTCGTTCATAACGCAAAAGCTGTGTGCCAGTGGGAGATATCACCACAACTGATTCAGGCCAGTTCCTTTGTTTTTTTGCCACCATCATTACAATACGCCAAAACCACAGATACAAAACTGTGTTGGCTCGGGGTGGCCTGCGACCAGACATGCAGAGTCTACTGCACTTTTCTAGGCAAAGACGACCCCAGAAAATATTTCATGGTACGACAGCCGCCAAACTGTGGCATTCGCGCGCGTATTGCATCTTTGACCCAGCTGCATGCTATCATAGTGTTCAAAACTCAATTTGCCTTAACCAGAGTGACGCCACTCTTAATAAACAAAATGAGGACGACTTGGATAGCCTGAAATTGTCAAACTACGCAACCGAGACACGTCTCACTTTCAAGGCACACTCTAAAAAATTTTAAACCCATAAGGGTGTATTTATTTTGTCCCATGGGCAACAACCTCTTAGGGTGTCGTGAGAACACCCTAAACAATAAGGTGTTTAGAAACACCCTGAACCGTAGGGTGTAAAGAAACGTTACACCCTACTTTAATAGGTGTTTATAACACCCCTAAACTATGGGTGTGTGATGAAGCTACACCCATGCGAGTGGGGTGTACACTGAAAAACCCCCTTGAAACGCTGGAGTTATATGGATGAGCATACTTGATCAAATGAAGTGCAATTAACGGGCAACAAAAGCAGATACACAGGAGGTGACGCTTAGACCTGTGTGTTGAGGAGAGCCATTTATAGCACTTCATTCCATCAAATGTGCATCACCAACTGGCCCAAGCCTCAATTGTTCTCAGGGAGTAAGCATGTATGAACCTTCTCTGCGGCTGACAAAATAAGGTGCCATGGTCTTGAATGAGCTGCATGAGACCAGTGTATATATGTGTACGTAGACTTGGCCGTAAACGACAAAGACGCGGAAGGCACACGCGCACGCACGCACGCACCACACCTACAGTAGTGCAAGCAGTAACCTGTAGTAAGGTTCATTCGATCATAACGCCGAAGCAAAAAAGAATTCAGCCCATATGCTAACATCATGCCTTTATCATAGTAAAACTGCAACTCTAACAAACAGGACTCTGATGGCATTCTGCAAAATTTTGAAATATGTCACGTGACCAAGTTTCTTTCTCTCTATACTAAAAATTCATTGTTTTGAATACAATAAATCTCTACACCTTCAAAAACATTTGCGCTAGTCGGGCAAACGACTGAGACGTATGACATTTGATTGACACCTATAAAATAGAAAAAAAACACGTAGAAAAAGTAAGCGAGTTTCTAGAGTCACATTTACAACATATTACATCTTGCAGTATAAATTTTCGATATTAAACCATCTAACTGCAAAGCCACTCGTCACTGCTGCTTGCACAATCATCTTCAGCTGCTAGGATGACTGGTGCCTTCGAGTGGGGCGAAGCTGTTTTTTCTGTACAGGAAATTCAATCCCCGAAACCTGAACTAAATACACAAGGAAGAATGACTGAAATTTTACAAAGAGTGCAACATACAGTGTGCACCATGCATAACTAACTGCTTCCATATGTGTAGGTATAAATTGAGTGCATAGCAAGCATATTCGTTGGCATCGGGCTCCACTGCAGTGAGAAATGCCAGAAAAGGTATGCTGAGTAGGAACGACGACGAAGTGATTCTCTCACAGAACGCTTGTGCCCGTGTCTTAGTATTTTCAATTTGTTTCCTGGAATTTCGGTGATGCTTCAGGACACACCTGAGAATGTTTCCAGGCGTTGCAAACCGTCGCGCCGGACTTCGTCGTCCAGGAAGCGTAGCAAACGCGTCAAGCGACACCGACAGTGAGGCAACCGATTTGTACTCGGACGTTTTGAGTCATCGGATGATGACTTTACGGTCATCATGAATCGATCTACAAAACGAAGACTGCTGCGGACGGCATCGTCGGCAAGTACTTCCACGTTAAGACTGCACCACAGCGGTGGCCGCACACCATGCTGTTTATGCCCGAAGACCCTGCATCTAACTTGCGACTCCTGAACAGGCAAGTTCTTTCTGTGCTTCTCGAGGAAACCGCCACCGAATGAGATCAAAGATGTGAGGATCAATGCACGAAAAGAATGCCCTTGCTGTAGACGTTATGCACCGTAGCGCACCGCAAAAGCCTTCGGCACATAACAGAAATCGGCAACGTGAAAGTTCGGCCAATGGTCGCTACAGGTTGTAATGGCACTGTAGGCGTCATTTATGATGTGGATCCTTTCCATCTCAGCTAATGACCTGCCAATACTAATAAAGCCAGCGACTGAACGGCACCCGCTATCACGCACATTAACCAGACTCGGCAACTCACGCTACTCGAGGCTTGTGTTCGAGGGAGACAGCCTTCCCTCGTATGTCAAAGTTGGCCATGTTCGCCACTCAGTGCGTCCTTACACACCGAAGCCACTGCAATGCTACAAGTGCTTCAAGATGGGACACGTAAAAGGTGTCTGTGAGAGCAAAGTTGTGTGTCCACGATGCGCTGAGTCTCACTCAAAAGGCGCCTGCAGTGCCACCATGCTACGATGTCCAAACTGCCACGGTGCTTATGAGGCCTCATCCAAAGATTGCCCGCGGGTGCGAAACGAGCACGCGGTACTCAGGCGTATGGTGCGGGACAATTCAACGCACAGGGAAGCTGCCGCTATAATACGCCGACGACGGCGTCGTGGGCGAAGACCATCACGAAAAAACGGCTCTACCGATAGAGAGATGTCATCCTCTATCAAAGAGGCTGACCCACAACACCGAGCTCACTGAAGACGGATCCTGCCAAACAGAAGAAAGGGACAGCAGTCGCACCTTTTGAGCAGTGGCCCTCTCTTCCACGAAGCCAACCTACTTCGGAGCTGCATCAAATCCCGCCGCCCTCGACGACCCCTCAAACCAATGATGCGATGAATGGAGATCAAGTGATAAGCTTGCTGCGATCGCTGATGAGTACCATGCGTGTCCTTTTGAGTAATATGAAGACTTCGGCTGCGCAGACCGCACTGCATGTGCTGGACACCCTGAGTCCGGTGCTTGCAGCTCTAAGGTAAAACCATGGCCAGCGAGGCAGCGTCGTTTCGAGCGGAAGTCAAGATTGCATCTGTCTTCAGTGGAACGCCAGAGGACTGAAGTCGCGCATGTCTGACTTTAGACAGTTTGTATTTGTGAACCGCTTCCCATTATCGTGATTTGTGAACCCAATCTGTGTGCTTCAATCAAGCTGTCAGGATATGAGTGCTTTATGTCCTCCACTAAAAGAGACTGCAGCAAAGTTATTGTATTCATGCGCCATGACATCACTTACGTTCACCACCGAGTCTCGCCTGATGAAGGGATTCAGTATGTGTGCCTTACTGTAAAGAAGGATAAGGTTGCTTTCACGATTATCGAAGCTTACTTATCTCCATCAAGCCGCCTTGACTGGAGCGCTTACGCGGTATTCTGACATCGACTCCAAGGCCATGGGTGATCACTGGCGACTTCAATGCCCACCATTTCCTATGGGAAGCTCCAGGAACAACTCTAGAGGAAGAAAATTGGTGTCCTTAGCCTCGGAGAACGAATTCTGCGTTTGTAACAATGGAAGCCCTACGTATTACGCGGATCAGCCTGACTGATTTGATGATTGATTGTGGGGAGTCCCCCACTATATGATTATGAGAGAGCGTAGTGGAGGGCCTTCGGAAATTTCGACCACCTGGGGTTCTTTAACGTGCACCCAAATCTGAGTACACGGGCCTACCGCGGATCAGCCTATAGCAGCTGCCTGGACCTTAAATGGTTTCTCGTTTACCAGGAAAGTGCACTTGTTTTCGGATCTGAAACGCAGGGCAGTGACCATATACCAACTTACCTGTGTATAGAAGGTTTCACCAGCTCCAAGTCCTCAAGAGGCCTCAAGTACACCGATTGGCCGAAATTCAAAATGTTAATGGAAGACTGCTGTACCGACGGCTTATCATATAACCTAGAGGACTCGATAAAGGATGTCCTGCAGAATACCACGCATACACATTTGACTAATCACAAGCGCACCGATTTCGACATCGAGCTTGAGAAACTTCGCACAATACGCCGTCGTGCAGAACGAAGGTACCGACGGACAAAGTGCATGGATGATTTGAAGCTGGCTAGACGCATTCAAAAGAAAATGAAGCGGCACATGGATAAACTGGCTAGGCGACGTTGGACATCCTTTTGCGAGTCATTGGATCCACGAAAGCCCCATCACTGATATGGCGAACTGTCCGGGGTCTTAGCACAACCTTGGGTCAGCGACACCCATTTACATCTCTGGCACTTCACCTTCGATGCAGAGAGATTGACGTCGCAGAATCTTTCTGTCGAAAAATTGCCGGTGATTCCAATTTCACAGTATCAAGAACGGGAACATTTGACAACCACCGCCCTCACGTGATCCCCGCATGGAATGCCAGTTTTCTATGAATGAGTTAGAGGCGGCACTAGCTCTGTGCAGACGTTCTTCAGCACCCGGACCTGACGGCATTACCTATCGTGCCCGTTGTAATCTTGGAGACGAAGCTCGGAAGGCACTCTTACGCCTATACAACGACTCCTGGCAGACTGGTACGGTTCCCCAGGCATGGAAGTCAAGTCGCCCGCCTCATTCATTTCTAAAGGCTGGTAAATCTTCTTGGATATTGCCTCATACCGTCCTATCGCACTTGCCAGTTGTGTGGAAAAAACGATGGAACGAATGATTCTAACACAAATGGAGTGGTATTTAGAGCACTATGAAATCTATTCAGTATCCATGACCAGATTCAGGCGCGGCCCTTGGTCAATCGACAACGTTGTTGATCTGGTGACATATGTTCAACACCAGAAAGCCTGTGAGAGACTGTGCGCCGCCCTGTTTCTAGACGTTAAGGGGGCTTACGACAATGTCACCCATGAAGCCATCCTTAGTGCGCTTGGAAACAGTAGGTCTTGGTGGCAAGATATATATGTGGGTGTACAGCTACTTACAGCTGAGATCATTTACGTGATGACAGCGATGGCCCAACACCTGATTATTACAGCAGCCGAGGAGTTCCTCACGAGGAGTACTAAGCCCTACCCTTTTCAACCTAACCCTCATGGTCTAGTCGAGCAGCTACCTAGCACTGTAGAACTTTCTGTCTATGCTGATGACATCTGCATTTGGACATCAGGTGTGACAAGGCCTCAGCTTCGCGCCCGCCTTCAGAAGGCTGCTACAAACGACGTCATGCTATCTTCGTAAACAATGCCTCCAGGTGTCCTGCGGAAAATTGCAGTGGTAGCGTTCACGCGCGGAAACCAATGTCTGCTTACAGAATATCGATTAATGAAGAATACATATCGTTCAGCAGAAGCCACAGGTTCTTGGGAGTCATAATAGATAGAAACCTGTCGTGGACTCCACACGTGAACTATGTGGAAGAAGCGGCTGGTCGCAACATGCCACATGTTCAAATTCCTTGCAGGAAAGAATTGGGGGGTGCCCATACCATCCATGCTACAACGGTACAGAGTGCTGTTTATCGGATTCTTACGGTAAAGCTTACCTGCAATATCTAACACCGGCAAGACCAACCTGCGCGCCATTCAGAGCATTCAAGCCCAAGCACTTAAGATATGCCTTGGATTACCCCGCAGTGCTTCAACGGCTGAAACCATTGCCATCGCTCAAGATCACTCGATAAATACGCATATTATTACCGAGACAATGCGCATGCACCGCAGGCATTATGCCAGGACCCCTTCTCACCCTGGCGAGCCTAGCTGCTGAAAGGCCCCGCACGACATACGGCACTATTGTCTACAAGCATCGTTCATCGTTTTCTGAGACATACGCACCTGCATAAAGCCAGTGCTTCCTCCTTGGAGCTTGAGCCGGCCGCGAGTAATTTAATGATTTCAGGAATGAGGAGAAATCGGACTTACTGACACATGCCCTGAAACAACTGAGTCTATTCCTACTGGAACAAAACTACAGTAACCACGTGCACATTTACGCGGATGGCTCTACTACGCCGTCTAGTTCAGGTGGAGCAGTGATTATACATCACAAGGGGTAACGCGGTGTGTTGTAAGACTTCACATGTGACAACTTCAACGACGGCAGAACTCGAGGCTCTGCGCAATGCACTGGAACACATCAATTCAGAAGAAATACCAGGTAAATGGCTGTGTTTTCTGACTCAAAACCAGCGTTACAGTGCCTGATATCAGTTCTCCGTCGCGGATGCCACGACCAGTTGACCTACCAAACCGTGAAACTTCACCATCTTTTAATACAAAAAGGCCATGACATCGTCTTTCAGTGGTTACCTGGGCATAGTGGTATAGACGGCAATGATTCTGCAGATCATGCTGCTCGCACGTCACATAAAGAAGCGAACAGCGTTCCGATTCCGATTCCGCTTGATGATGCGAGTAGTTTTAGTGGCGCAAGGGCCAATTGATG
>WOVY01009526.1:600000-950000 GCA_013436015.1 Rhipicephalus annulatus
GAAAAAAAGAAATGAATACGGCCATTATATTGCCATCAGCATTTCTAAAATGGCCGCCCCCTACGTGCTTCGGCATGGCGCGTCTGCCATTTCTGCCTATGTGTTTTCCATGTGCGGCACTTCGTACGTGTGCTGAGGAGTTCGTCATCTTGTAGTGCATGAGCATCGACGGCATGGAAGGGCCAACTCCAAAAACTCGACAAGTGCACCACTATGCTGCTTTTGAAAGAAAAGTCATCGCGTGTGCCGAAACAGACTGAAATCGGGCCGCATCGCGGTTGTTCGGAGTTCCCGAAACGTGCGTGCGGGACTGGCGGAAACAAAAGCAGAATATTGTCGACAGCAAACATTCACGCAAAGGCTTCAGTGGACCACAGCAGGGTCGGTTTCGCAAATTGAAGAGCTGCTCGGCGAGTATATGATTGAGAAGTGAGCGGCCCGTGACAACGGAACTGCTCCAAGTGCAGGCTATGCAGTTAGCTTTAGAAAAAGGGCTAACACGGAGCCAGTTAAATGCGAGCAGGTGCTGGCTAACTAACTTTATGAAGAGGAAAGGCTTTTCCCTCCGAAATCGAACGGGCATGGGCCAAAACTTGCGGAAGGAGTACGAAGAAAAGCTTCACAGTTTTCAGAAGTTCGTCCTAAACTTGCGGCACAACAACGGCTACCTGCTTGAGAAAATCGGCAATGCCGATCAGACGCCTCTTTACTTCGACATGCCTGTCACCATAACCGTCGAGGAGAAGGGGGCGAAGCAAGTTCGCGTGCTGACTTCGGGCCACGGTAAAACTAGAGTGACGGCAATGCTTCGTTGCACGTCAGATAGGCACAAGCTTCCCCCGTACGTCATATTTAAACGGAAGACGCTCCCGAAAGGAGTCGTTTTCCCGAGTCGTGTGATCGTGCGGGCCAACGAGAAAAATGGGTGCGCGTTGCAATCGATGTCTTACTTTTTTTTCCGTCGTGGAAACCGGGTGCGCGTTACAATCGAGGGCGTAGTAGAATCTAGTAAATACGGTATTTTGCTTTCTTTGGATTTTCAGTTCACAAGTTTGCAGTCTTGTAGTTTTGGGTATTAGCCAATTAGTTCGGGCAACAACACGATGGTGCATTGAATACACTGCAGTGTAGGTGATCTATAAAAATTAATGCTATACGAACAAAGGCTGGCAGCTAACTTTTTTGTATGCGATATGGTGGTACTGCTACAAAACGCTGGTTTGAGTAATTATGCCCGCTCCAGGGAGAAGTGCTCTTTTCACAGTCCCTTCGCATTGAAAGTGCACAGATCATTGTTGCTGAGCTAGCAGAAGCGCCAGTGATACAACAGCCCATAAAATCGAAGTTCATTGTTGCTACTCAAGTGACCTAGGCCCTGCCTCTCTCCTCTCCCCGGCATTTTTTCATGTCGTTCAAGACGGGGTGGTTTCCTTTTTGTTTGAGCATTCGACGGCCGTTCTAACAAGCGGGTATGTTATCCTCTGCACCTTCTAGACGATAGAGATGGGTCGGCTCATTTGATCTAAGCTTTAGCAGCGCTCATGCTCTTTTGACCCGCTCGAGAAAGTTACCATGCGTGGGGGCATGTTATCAGTTCAACTTGTTATAGAACATGGTGGTGAAGGCAAAAAACGGGAGAGAGTGTCTATTCAATTGAATAATGCAGTTTTTCACCGCTAAACAAGCGTTTTGGGTTAGGTCTGCTTTCGGTTTGATTTGTGCATTTATTTTTTAAATTTTTGTACCGAACCTTCATTTAACAAATTATTTTTTACAACAAATTTTTCTGGGAATTTCATTGTATCCAGGTTTATCTGTATGCTTGAATAGCGTTCAGCACATCGGGTAGTCTGTCATGAAGGCAGTACTTTCCCGAAACCCATTTTTGCCTGCTGCAAGAGCTGCTTCAAAGCAGCCTAAGCCAGTAGCATCGCAGTACTTGACATCAACACACAAGAATAAATAAACTCAGCGAGTGAATTTGATTGATAAAAATCGGAAAAAATGTTTTTTCAGGCACCCTGTCTCGCCTTAAGGGGGGACGCGCCCTTTGAAAACCGAAAAATCGCGAAAAAGTCGATTTTTTGAAAACCACATACTCGGGCAGTATGACTCATAAACTGCCTCTACTGTAAATATTAATGTCTAATTCATCGCGAAAGTACGTCAAATAAATTTTATAACATGCCGCGGCAAGCGGCGAGCGAGCGCCAAATATACCCCAACTTCGCGCGCTCGCCATTTCCCAACCGCTCGGCCGATCGCCGCCATCTTGATGTTGTTTTGCTCGTGAATTCTTGCGCTTTTTTTTTTCGCCACCCGCGGCAGTGGCGGTGGCGCTCCGAGGCGGGAGTCGCTCACGATTGGGGGGCTCGCGGAAGCTTTCGAATGTCCCGCTGCCTGGATGCGAAGCCGCGATTGGACAAAGCACGCGCCTCTCGAGGGAATGGGGGAACACGCGGCTCCTATTGGCTGCTGCGCGCGATGACGTAGCTGCTTCTCTGGCATGCGCCGGCTCGTCGTCTGCACCGGCGCTTGCAATGCCGGCGTTCTTTGTGTGCCCCGTTTGCCATCATTCCGATCGGTCGTCACACGTGCTCCTCTATCTTTCACCGTCTTCCCGAGACGATCTTCTACCATCTTCACGAGAAGAACTTCTACCGTCTTTACGAGACGATCACTACCGTTCTCACGAGACGATCTTCCGCCGTGTTCACGGGACGCGGATTGTTGCGCTGACGGTCACGATGGGCATTTCGAAGTTCAAAACTCGGCACGCATTCGGTTCAAGAAAGCGTCAGCTGAAGCTCGTACGCATGGCGAAGCTCACCTGCACGCCCACGCGCGGCGACAGTTGCACCGATGCTTCCGCTTCATCTTTTCAAGACGATTGCGTCGACGCTTCTAGCGACGAGACTTCTACACCATCGGCACAAGGATCCGTCGTGACGAGTGAGGCTGGTGTTTCGTGCTCAAGTGCGCCTGGTGTGTCGCGCTCGCCAACCGCATTGATTCCGACCCCGAACAGTGAGACCGCGTCGTCGACTGTGCACTTCCAAACACGTTTTCGGACGTGCGAGGAGTTGGCGACGGCGGAGAGAGAACGTGCTGCTGTGCAACGAAAGCTTGGCGCTATGCCAGCGACCGAGAGGAAGTTTCAAGCGATGATGCCTGAACCCGAAGCTGCCACCGCTACGACCGAAGGCGAGAGAGATTTCCTCGTGCAAGGGAATGCCCTTAGTGACATGCTGTCCAAGACCCTGTGCCCGCGCTGCCTCGCGACTGGGATGAAAGTTTAGACCATAATAAATGTTTGAAACTTTCGAAGTCAATTTTCTCAGAATGACTTTTTTGGCCAGTGTGGCTGCTTAGTCAGGTGATCTCTCTGGAACTGCTGGTCTGATTTCTATCAGGTTTTTTTTATTATGCACCTTAATAAATTGCCCAGGGTAAGACAAGCCCGCTTTTTCAATTTATTGTGTCTGTAATTTGTAATAATTAACTAAAACTTCATTGATGAGAGCCAAATTGTGAACACTAAATTCAGTGCTCTGCTAACATTTTTTGGCAAGGAAATTTAAAAAAAGGGCTCTGTCTTGCCCTAAAGCACCTATCCAGGAATAATCATAGTGAATTTCACAGTGCTAGCACATTTTTCAAATTCTCCAGACCCTGACTAAGGGACCCACGTGGACTACCCTGATAAATGGCTGTAACTTGGGAACCAGTGAACATAACTGCATGAAACTTTGTGGTTATTCAAATGGCTTTGCTATTAGTGTACCCTGAAAATTTCATTAAGATATCTCAACAAACAAAAAAAGTTGCCCTTCGAAGGTAGCCTCCCCCCTTAACCCTTAGATACCCAAAATTTTGTTTCAATGCACAACATCGAGAAAACTCTGGTATGCACAAAAAAGGACATTTATGCCATCAGAAAAAAATCATTGCCATCAGAAAAATAGAAGGCCTTGAAACAGTTGCAGCTTGGGACCAGGTATAGATGGATATTGCACATAGTTCATTATAGAAATGTGTACCCAAACTTTCAGAACTTAGAACTTGCATAGGCTCTGCTTTTCACCTTGCTGGGGCTAATGATTCAATCTTTCTCCTGCGTTCTGTGTCCTTGTTCTCTTGCTTTCTTTTACTCCTTCTTTCATTTTTCTGTAATTGTCATTCTCTTTCTCACTAACTCTTTTTCACTCTCTTCATTTGTTCTCTCACCTGTCAAAATTATTGCAGACTTGTACTGCCTTTAAATAAACATGTACTCTAGACTATCGCACTTGCACTTCGTCTTCACATACGTGACTCAGACTTTTCCGTGGTGAAGGGAACACAGAGCGACACTTGCTAACAAAAGACGCCGAAGCACTGACCACCAAGACAGACCGGTGGTCTTGGGATGCTTGGATCTCTGAACTGGACTCTGGAAGCCAACCGGCAACCCTAGTATAATGCTGTAAAGTCCCTAGAGTTTTTATTTTCGGCGGCACACAGCAGCCGGTGGGGCCCTACTGGGGGGCACCACCCAAGATTGAGCCATGCAGACTTTTTTTTTTTTGTAAAATCAAGTTTCTTATCTTTCTTCTTTCCACGCCGGACAAATCGGTGCACTGGTTGTGAAAGCGAAGTAATTGAAGAAGACGACGAAGAGAGTGCATGCAAGTTTGTGGTGATGATAGTTTTATTCGTTACACGGAAAACCTCAAATATAACAGCTCTGCGTCTTCTAAAATACGGCAGCTGTATCTTTCTATACTGCTTGCACCTCCATGTGCCCATTTTTGCTCTTGAGCAACAACCCTTTTGACAGGAAGGTTTCTGTTGTGCAACTCGCAGCCACACCATTAAGGTGGCGGTTCTACTGTCGCCATATTGCGAGTAGTTCTGGAAAAAATACCAGACGGCGCCACCAAGTCAGCACTGGAATGCCAACATTTCGGAGGTGAACTGCCACACGTGTGCCGGCGCGCCACACTGCATGACGAGGGGGTGCAAATCGCGCTGACACAGTTCGAAGAAATGAGGCACTGAGCAGGGGCTTTTTTTTTTCTCCCCTTCAACGACACCTCCATCTCTCTCCATGCTCACTAGCCCCTGGCCCCTGCGGTCGCTGCTTTTCAAGAGATCCCTCATGTAGGCTGCGTAGCCTGCTTGGCCAGCTGCTCTTGACACTTTTCTCTATTCTTTTTTTCCCCTTCCCCCTCCCCGTGTAGGGTATCATATAAGCCTTTCCTTTGCCTTTCTCTCTCTCTCTCTCTCCTTCAGGCAAAAGCGTCGGCAGGGTGCCTTGTCGCATGGTGTTGTACACTGGCACCGAAGAAAACCAACAAGTTCCCTACTCGATGTTGCAATCCTTAGATTGAGTGGCATAAACCCTCAGTGCATAGGAAATATAGATGGGCTTCTTCACTGCCGCTCCCCCACCAGACCTGCTCAGTGGGAGCATAGTCAAAAGTTATCCGCCTTTCTGCCTCGCTGAAGGACCTCACTTGTCGCGGGTGCTTCAAAGCAGAAAAAAACAAGAGCCCTGGTGCCTCATTGCTGTCCCCGCACCGAAGTACTTTCTTACACCACGCCGTGCATTCAGCAAATTTCATGCCACTTCGCTTCGTTGTTACTGGCCGAAAAATCTGCAAGATTTTCAGGCAGTAGCATGATTTTAGCCAGTTTATGCAGTGAGCAACGGAATAAATATTGCTCGGTTTTGTGATTTATTGAAACCGATGACGGATATTCACAGCTGACTCCGAGAAAAGAGTTTGCAAGCGCCCGCGTCCCCTTAGAGCGACTTGAAAAATTGAATTGCTGCACAAACTTGAAGAAAAAACAAGAGAGACAGGAAAGAGCGCAGAGCGCAGACAGGAAGAGCGCAGAGAGACAGAAGAGCGCTTTCCTTATTTTTCTTCAAGTTTGTGCAGCAATTCAATTTTTCAAGTATGAACCAACTAGTCTGCAAAAAAGTATTGTTCCTTAGAGCGAGTTTGCAGTGATTATGAGGAACGCCGTCATGGGGTACTTCAGAACATTGGTGTTCGCGCATTTCGGCGCTATGGAAATGTGCGCTTGTCGTATATAAAGGCGGAAAGCGAACACGCGTCCTCAACTCCTGCCGCACCGTAGTTTTCCCCAGAGTAAATAAATGAAATAAACACGCAGAAAGTACAAAACAGACTTCATCTCATTCCTGTAGGTGTGCCTCGTTTCGTGTTTGTGCTGTTTGTTGTGATGGGTTCATACGAACAAGCGCAGCACGTCTGAAGCTCCGTATATTTCACGGTAAAAAAAAAGATATTCACAAATACCTTACTCACGCACGTCTGCTCAGTTCGCTCGTATCGCTCATTTGTCGTTCGTTTTTCTACTTTCTTCTGACTGGTGGTGGTAGTGGTTAGAAGATGAGAAAAGGCACCTAATTTCTGCAACCCGGTCGGGAGCACGGCCCTCGTCGCACAGCCCTCGCTTTTCGCTATAGTCCGTGGGGGGTGAGGAGGGCGACAAAGACGTGCACACCTAAAAGAGGGACTTTTCAAGAATTCGGCCTTTCTTTTCCCGTGAAGACGCTCACCCCACCCTCTCGGAGGATACTGCCGACCTGTTTTCACGCTCTCCCGCGGTACCGCGCAGCCTTATGAGACTCTGAGGGGAGGAAGGCTTACAGATGACGGTGCATGGTTTGAAGTTAGAAAAGACGTTTCCTCCCGAGGCAAAATGTTTTTGCACGCCGCATTCGGGGAGACAGGGAACCTTCAAATTCAGCGCTTTCCTTATTTCTGTTTAGGTGGCGCTAGGCGAAGATTTTCGTTGTAGTGATAGGAATAATGTGAATTTCGCAATATTCCTGCAGTTCTTGTGTGCGATTCGTGTGCATAAGTATACCAGGAGACCGTAACTGTTATAGTTTAGGCTATGCATGCTTAGATTTCATTGCTATTTCAAGATAACGACTTTGTTGATGTTTACGGCACGATAAATTAAGACAATTCGCGAGCTTTGTTTCGCATTTCTGCTTACTTTATTGAAAAACGCTACGTTGAGGAAATAGATCAGGGGCTCTAGTTTATCTACGTGCAAATTCAGCAAACGAACTTCAGTAGTTCTCCGCAAAAATGGGCCACGGTAGGTCTATCTAATGAGAATATTGCCCAATTTAGATCAATATAATTAAAAAGTGAGCGGGCGTACATAAATAAAATTGAGCACTCAAACGGAAAATGCCATCCTCTATGTACACCCAGAAAATGAATTTTCTCTAGCGAATAGGTGCCGGATAGTCCGCCTCGACATTTACTAAATTTGGCTCTTTTCAAAAGCTAATCAGCAATACAGTAAAAGTGCTAGAATAATTTGATACGTTGAGGAAATAGATAAATATGTCTTAAATGTTCTGCGCAAAGAACAGTGCTGTAACTGCAGCAGATTTTTCAGAAAATGGTCACTGCTGACACACAGTCAGACCAAATCATGTAACTAGCGCTTATTCTTGGCTCTCCCTACCCAAATGCTAAAAGCTTACTTATTTTTAATAGATATGTTTAAAATGTACAAAAATTAAGCTTTTCAATGACACATAAACCAACTATATAAGACAAGAAAAACAGCCGCCACGTAAGTTGGAAAAGTGACAAAAACGATGTGTTCGTGCCGCCGGAGTGAGACCGCCGCCTTAAGCGTACTCACTGTAGCGTCCACTGTAGTCTAATAGCAGTAATAGTAGTAGCGTCCACTGTAGTCTAATAATTTTATTACCGTGGGCGGCGCTTGTTTAGCTACCTTCCAGACGCTGCAACAAAGCACTGCAAAAAGGCAATGCATACGTATTTGTTTGATACTCAAGACGCTCGCTAGCCTGAGTTGTTGCACGCAAAAATTTAAGTGCAAACGGAAGACACCTGGACACAGCGCACATGAACAACTGAAAGTTTATTGGAAAAAACATATTTAAGTGGTTACGAGAACACATACAGTGGAAGAGCCCCGCCGCGGTGGTCTAGTGGCTAAGCTACTCGGCTGCTGACCCGCAGGTCGCGGGATTGAATCCCGGCTGCGGCGGCTGCATTTCCGATGGAGGCAAAAATGTTCTAGGCCCGTGCGCTCAGATTTGAGTGCACATTAAAGAACCCCAGGTGGACGAAATTTCCGGAGCCCTTCACTACGGCGTCTCTCATAATCATATGGTGGTTTCGGGACGTTAAACCCGACATATAAATCATCAATTAATCATACAGTGGAAGAAATGATAAAATAAGCAGAATTTATTGATGTGCATTCAGCAAAGCTACCTCAGCGGCAAGTAACACAACTGAAGGTTTCGCGACTGATGAATCGCCAGCTTTGTTGAGAAAATACACCTCTTCAATTTGCCGTGCTACCCAGTCTCTGAATGTAGCTTTCACCACCGTATCACCAAATGAGTTTGCGCAGCCACATTCGCTACACTGCAATGATAGGTTAGAGCAATGGTTCTCAGCCATGGATGTGTCTGGGACCCCTTGTGGACTAGTGGAAGAGATGGGGAACCCCTTGCAGCGAAGGGGAGGAAGGGGGGGGGGGGGGTACGTAGTTGAATTAACACAACTGTAGCGTGAAACATTTGCCTTTAATTTCTACCAAAAACATCAAACTTGCCACATCACTTCTTTTTGGACAGTTAATACTTGGCACTGTGGCTTTTGAACAGACTTTTTAAGTGGGTGAGGGTTTCGCGGATGACAGAAATGGCTTCGCGGATCCCCATTTGAGAACCACTGGGTTAGAGCACAGTTGTCCCTTTAGAGAAGCTTTATGATTCATGGTCCTATTATTAATTCAACGCCCCGCCCAGTCTGTTCAAAATAATGGTTCCCACATGACAGCGTAGTGTCGTACACCACAGCGACGGCACAGTCGATCCCTTTGGCCCTGTGCTTGACCTAGCAAATACTCTTGCCTTGCTTCTTACCCTCGACCGTTTTCTCAACAGCCGCGCAAATGGTGCCTAGACAGTTGCTGGCTGAAAAGAAAACATTGCATCCATACCTTGCTCCCACTTTTTCAACCGTGTGAGACACCTTGTAGGTATGTGATGCTGGCGACCGACAGTTCCTTCAAGCGCCTACCATGTACAAAGCCTCTTGCGTGCACTTTAATGTCTTGCAGAACCCTTTCAGCCAGCCTAGCCAAATGATCCTAAGGAAAACTAGACACCTTGAGCCTGTCAGTTTGCTTCTCAAGGCTTTCACCAACCCTGTGCAGACAAGACTTAGACTGAGCAGGGCCCTGAAATATGTCGTTGCGACAGCGTTTTTTACAGCGTTAGAGTGCCTGGAATGAAAATCTAGGACAGGCTCCTCACTTCTTGGAGCATACATTGAACAAGTATGACACCTATTGAAAAACATCTTCAGATCCAAAAATTGAATGCACATATCCTTGGTAAGCTCAAAGGTGAACTGCAGCCCCGCTCCAATGTGCTTGAAAATCTTAGGCACATTGGCGCGTGACTGCACACAACCATTGGAATTTACCATCACTAGATAATCATTCACACATCGAAACAGTTTTACAAGAACACCTCCCAGGGCCAAATCCAAGTCTCGATCAACTGAACTTGAGAAAATTTCACTCGGAACAGGTGCAACACTCCACCCAATACAGACATGAGACCTTTGAGTGTATGTCTTCTTTTCCGTCCAATAATCGTTGAGGACAGGTACACAGTCAAAAGCTTCAAAAACAAAGCCACAGACACACTACACGTGTCCTGAAAATTTAGTTCATCATTGTGAGCCTCAATGCACTCCTTCACACGCTTCAACAGCCCAATCCGTGGCAAAGAGTAGAAATGGTCCTCTACATCCACACTGAACCCTGACAAGGATTGCAAGGCAGCAACATTCATTAGGAAACGAGTGACTTCCTCACAGTTCTTGCCACGAAATGGGTCCACTAAACACAAGGAAGACTAATGTTTCTGTAGCTACGTTGAAACATCATGCTGCCACATACATCGCTCTGAAACTATGAGGTCGAACGGTGCGTCTGGTTTGTGGGTCTTCACTGTGAAGAACATCTGAAGCAGTAAACCTTTTTCCTTTTTCACTGAGGCACATAGTCCATCCAACTGTAGCCCATGCAACAAAGCTACCGCCCGTTTTTTACCTTCCGCCAGCTTCTTATAGATTCCATTAGGATTCTTCTCGATGGCCTGTGAGGCTTTCTCCAGGAACAAGCACTTGGGCATAACAGCGAAGGAATTCTCCTTGTCTGCCACCAATGGTCTAAGGTGTTCTTCAGTGAGCTGGTCCAGAAGCCATCTATTGTCAAACTTCAAACCTGACCTTCCTCTGCAGCTCGTGATAACCGCCGCGCACTCGGTGACGCAGCGAGCCCTTTCAGCTTCAGGAACATTATCAGCAATACAGTGTCCCAGCGCCAAGGATTCCGCTAGTTTTACCCGAGGTTAATCATTTCTTCTAATCGTTTCTTCTAATCATTTCTTCTACTGTACATGTTCTCATAGCCGCTTATAGATGTCTGTTTTTTCAAATAATCTTTCAGTTGTTAGTATGCGCTGTGTCCAGGTGTCTTCCTTTTGTACTTATATTTTGCACGCAACTCAGTTAAGGTGAATTAACAACTGGCCCAGCAGTCTGTGCTTATTAGTCTCTTGCCACAGATAACACCAGAGGTATCGTGCAACAGTGTGTTGAGCAAAAAAAAATAATTTTGGGTTCATTGCACCAGAGTGGCCACGGAAGAGCAATAGTGGGCATCAACGGGTTAAGCAGTTTAGTTCATTCTTAAGATTTCGGGTTGCATCCCAGACTGCATTCTAGGTCACAGTGGCCACATTTCAGTAGGGCCACTGTGCGAGAGCACTCGTGTATGTGTATGTTTATCATTGTCATAAGTGATACAATTTTCCGCCTCGGTGGATCAGTGGCTAGCGTGCTCTGCTGCAGACCTTAAGGTCGTGGCTTCAATCCCGGCCGCAGCGGTCTCATTTCGATAGAGGCAAAATGCTAGAGGCTCATGTACTGTGATGTCAGTGTGCGTTATGGAACACCACATGGTCAAAATTTTCGGAGCCCTCCACTATGGCATCTCTCATAATCAATGGGGGTTATGGGACTCTATATCATTATTATTATTATTATTTTATTATTATTACAAGTGGTGCAGTTAGATACAATGAAAGTCTGTTTTTGTTTCTTAGTGCTTGAAGATTTGATCTTAGAAATGCTTTCTTTGTGAAGAGCTTAACTGTTCAATTAGAACACTTAGTGCATGATTGTTTCTGCACTAAATGTCAAGTATATTGTGTTTTTCAGCAAATTGTACAAGACGTGGTGTCTGGAATGGGAGAAATCGGCCGAAATGCCACGGTCATGTCAAGAACATCGGTGAGAAGGCATTTGTTTTTGTTTATTTTGTGCTAAATTTGCCAGCTTGCATTAGACAGCTGCTGTCATTAAGCATAGGCATTACTGAACTCCTGAGATAAGTAGAATGTAAAAACATTATTTTAAAAATGTTTTAACAGTTCCTGCTGCAGTCCTTCCTTGTTTGTCTTGAGTAATTTACCACGTGTATTGGTCTGCTAGGATTTATTCAATGGGGCTTCTGAAGTGTAGGTGTCACAGTGTAGAAATGGTCTCATTTAAGGAAAAATATATAGACTCTCAGTAAATGCTGTTTCCAGCACAATTGGTTTCATACTTGGATTCTCCACCCCGTGGAGGAAGGAATACTGAAGAGAGGCTGTTATGTCACATTTCGTGAAGCTGAAAGAGGGAGAAAGCGGAGGGCTTTTTCTCTAAAGGTTGGTCACGCTTCAGCGTGCTTGCGCATGAGCGACTGTGTTGGCGACAAAGAGGTGAGCCGCACAACATGTTGGACGCGCCTAGTAGCAGTGCCGTCGCCAGCTGATGGAACTAGAGAAAGCAAGACTTTTGTGCCCATATTGCACATCTACAATAAATTTTCAGCTTTGGACATAGTGTTTAATCCGCTGTATGCAAGAGAGCAATGGTGTTACTCGGCCAAATAATCTCTACGGGCAGGCTGCTTTCTTTTTGTGCAAATACAGTAAGGATGGGGTACGAACATAACGTAACAGTGAAATTTTATTTAGTCTTGTAATTTAGCAAATGAAGTGCCTTGGAATCATTGTTTGCCTGCATGTGTCGCGAAATGTTTGCACGAGTATTGTTCACAGCAGCACGCGCCAGTAGACTGTGACCATATCGAAGAAGACTTGGCCACAGATGAAGTTACCATGTGCAAAATGTAAACAGGATGTGATAATTTAAACAATAAATCGCCATGCATGTCTGTAATTCTCGACTCTGTAAGCTCCGGTGAGCACACTGGGCCACTGTTTTCCGATAGTTGTGACCGTCGTACACTGGAACGGGTCGCCGCCACCTCTCGCATTAGGAGCCGTAGGCACTGTCGTTTTTATTTTGGAATTTTAGCCTTCCATCACGGAGGCACGCAATATAGCATAGTGCTGATGGAAAAGAACGAAAGTGCAGCACCAACCATTTTTAGAGAAGTAGTAGAAAGCTTTGAAAAGAACTGCTTTCGACCGCAAGCATGAAGACTCGCAACTGTGAAGACAGATGCTCACTGAACGCTTCCAACGCATTGCATCATCTTTGAAGTGCAACAGCTGTGTTAAATCGTGCCCTTCTGAACTTTAGCCAGCTCTCTCAACAATGCGATCATGTGGATGGTGATGCAGACAACATGAGTTCTTGCCTTGCAATATTTGAAACCTTATGCATCTTCCCTTTTTATGGGTATTCACTTTGTTTGAATTCTCACTATATACATAAGTTAATTTGTATGCCCACCTGCTATGGTCACGGAAAAAGACTTTTTTCAAATAAAAGAATGGACTGTTGTGAACTTCGTGAGCTGATTTGAATTGGTGGGCTTTAAAAGGTCGAGGTAGCGAAATGCAACTGCTGAACATTTGCCGATTTTCGTCTCATGACAAAGTGGCTCCAGGCCACACGAAGCCAAACGGAGCCGAAAGAACGAGGAGACCATGCAAAAAAAATGTGTCGTATAGTATAATACGAGTATCATGTAACAAAAAGAAAACTAAGAAAAGAATATATGCAGTAATGCTTAGCCTCGCCCAAAAAATTTGTGTAGGCTGCCTGATTACACCTGTGGCATGGCCCTGTTCTTCAAGGTATTTTTTCGAATGATGGCTAAGCATTTACCGTATTTACTCACATAATCCTCGCACTCGCATAATCCTCGCACCCCAACATCGGCCAACAAAAATTTGATTTTTTTTTCTTCGCGTAATTATCGCACCCCAAAAATCGCAGCAGCAGATGTCGTCTGCTGCTTTGAGCCAATGATGATAATAGCACCCATTAGCCTAGCGCCATCTCTTATGCATCATGCATGCTGATGAAACCCATTGCAACCGGGTAAATTCCACGAAGACTCCTGCTACGCTGGGACCAGCTTAACAGAGGGGCCGAGAAAACACATCGGCCAGGGAAACGCCCCACACACCCTCCTCTTCTTGAACCCCGCGCACCCGCAACCCGTCACTCGATTCCGATGAGTCGGGGGCAAGCTAAAGTGATCCAACATGTGCCGTTGTCAGAGTAAACATCCAAGTGCCGTTGTCAGACAAGTTTAAACCACGTGAATTGAGCAGGTCACGTTTTTCTTTCCTCCATAGAGCAGGTGCGGAACACGGCTAGCCTTGGCTCGGCTCAACTTACACCGAACTATTGGGCGCTTGCTTGTGTGTGTGTTTGAGCGTTTGAGGAAATTCTGACGCGCATTAAGAAAACTGACGCCTGGCCAGTAGACGAATAGATCAGTTATTTATTTATTTACTTTTATTCCTGTGGCGCGTGATACGCGTGCCCTGTTTCAAAAGGGAAGAGAAACAATTACTAACTTGCTAGAACGGAGCTCTAATCTAATCCAAACCAAGCCACAAGTTGCGTAGTAGCACTTGTGGCACGGCGTTCTGTGGCACGGCGCTAGTGTTAGTAGTGCGGTCTGTGGTACGGTGTTCTGAGGTAGCGCAGTTGTGATCCGTGGCTAGCATTGTCCTTTCTGCGGCTACGGGATGAGCCGATACAAGAGCTATACAGCTAATTTCAAGCTAAAGGTCATCGACCATGCTCTAGAACACGGCAACAGGGCCGCCGGCAGGCACTTCGGCGTGGACGAGTTCTGTGTGCGCTACTGGCGATGGCAGCGAGAACAGCTTGAAGCCACAAACAAGTCACGCAAGGCCTTCCATGGGCCTAAGGCTGGAAGGTACCCACAGGTTGAGGCAGCACCACTCGAATACATCAAGAGTCTACGCGCGGATGGGTGTGCCGTTTCGATCGAGCTGCTGAGAAATCAGGCACGCATAATTGCCCGGAAGGAAGGCATCCCGGTACGAGATTTTCGCGCGAGCAACGGGTGGGCCACACGGTTCATGCGCCGAAGTGGACTCTCGCTCGGGAAACGGACGACTCTGTATCAACGACTACCTTCGGCGTACGATGATAAGGTCGAGTTTCATCGATTTGTGATTAGGATTCGGGAGCAAAGGACTTCCTGCTCTCACAAATTGGAAACGCGGATCAAACTCCACTCAACTTCGACATGCTGCCAAGCACAACGGTGGAGAAGGGTGTGCGGAGTGTGCATATTAGAACGACGAGCGCCGAGAGGCAGAGGTGCACAGTCATGCTCGCCATAACAGCGGACAGGCGTAAGCTGCCCCCATTTATTATTTTTATGCGGAAGACCCTCCCGAAGGCCAAGTTTCCCCCTGGAATACACGTGCGTGTACAGGAGAAAGGGTGGATGACCGCCGACCTTATGGGCGACTGGGTAAAAACTGTTTGGGGACGACGCGCTGGAGCACTTCTTTACCCGTCGCTGGTGGTTGTCGACGGCTTCCGTGGTCACCTGGTCGACTCCATTCGGGCGAAGCTGAAGAAGCTGCGGACTGACCTCGCTGTCATTCCAGGCAGTCTGACTTTGATGTTGCAGCCTCTTGACGTATCCTTGAACAAGCCGTTCAAGGATAATGTTTGGAGGCTGTATTCGGAATGGATGACCGCAGGCGACCACGCAATGACTCCCGGGGGCAAGATAAAGAAGCCGTCAATGGAGATCCTTTGTTCTTGGGTAATCGAGGCACGGTTCATGATTTCGCCTGAAATTATCGTCCGCTGCTTCAAAAAGACTGGGATCTCCAACGCCTTGAACGGGACAGAAGACGACGTGGTCCGCGAAAATGACGAGGGAGACCACGCTGAAGCTGGCGATGAGTTCGATGACGCTGCTATGAGCGACGAAGATGGCAGTCTTGACTCGGGCTCAGAGTAGTTCGCCGAAGACTTATTAGCTAGTGACTTTAGTCTGTGCAAATAAACGTTGATTTGGGTTGAACATGTAGTTTCATTGTAAAGGTAAGCCTTGTATCAGCACTTTTTGAAGCTTTTAGTTGCTTGTGGAAAAACTGCAATTTGTGGCCGTTTTTTTTTTTTTTTTCTTGCGCTGTACTTTTCCGCGGAAAGTTTTCCCCGCGTAATTATCGCACCCCCAACTTTTCATGGGTTTTTTTAGAAAAAAAGTGCGAGGATTATGCGAGTAAATATGGTAGTTGGAAAAGGTGTACAAATATTCATTCTCAACATAAAAATAAAGGTCGAATACAATGTGCACCTTCTTTCTGATTGAGAAGTCCAAAAATTTTCTGCCCGTACAAGTGAAACCAAAGCTGTGTTGTTAGCAACAGCCTCCTTTTGGAAAAGTTTGGTACAGTGCCATCACCATCATATAATGGTAATGGAACACATATATGTTAATGTAGGAGGCTTTTGTGTGTAACAGAGCTGTGTGCATCGTATTTATTCTCTTGTGAAATGCAATCGGGCATGTGCCACTGTTATTAAGAAGGCTCACGTCAACTGACAATCTCTTTGTAGCAGGATTTGACTGTGGAACACAATATGCACGAACTGGATGTTATCATTTTGGGCTTTGTATGGAACAAAATGTGCTAGTAGCTTTCATTTAATTGTTTTTTCAATAAGTGGGGTGGTTGCTGCTTGTGGTAGAAATGCCACGATCGGCACAAAGATTTTGGTTTGTGTGATGTAAGCTGCGTTCTGATTAGAAGCAGGGAACTTTCTTGCTGGGGGGGTGAAATTTAAGTAAGGTGTGCCAATTTATGTCTGCTTTTATCTTAAATTCTTAAACTGAATAATTTTGTTTGTTTCCATTGACTTTCAACATTCTTACTACGTTAGATTTTGGGATAAAACAAAAGCATTGTAATGGGAGATTTGGTGAGTAAAGTTTAGGAACAAAAGTTTATGTATGTGACTTTCAGCATTATGAATGTTGAAGATGATGCTTTGGGCTCATTTGGCACTGCTATAAAATGTCAAGTATTCGTACTAGATTAGATTGTCCGAGGCTTCAATGTTTTGTTTGTTTCTCCTGCAGGAAGATGGTTCTTCTGTGGATGTTCACATCAACTTGGGTCAAGTTCCAATGCCGAGCGAGTCCCAGCTACGTCTTAACCAGGCACAAACAATGGTGCAAAAAGCAACACGTGTAATTGCTGCTCTTGAGGTAAATATCGCTGTTGCAAAAAGAAACATGTCATTTTTAAATGCAATGGATAAAAGTAATGCTTTACTCTAAAAAAAACTTGACCAATTCTAAAAATGTTTTATGGCATGTGATTCATGAAGCGTCATGCGCTAATTGTGAGACTATCCTGTTATAACTTCGAAAAGGTTTGGGGGCCCGTTTAACTATAAACAAATTAAAGGTTTGAGAGTAATTTCTTCTACCTTGGTGCTGTCCACCATAGTGGCATAGCAGGTCAAGTGCTTGACTATCAACCCAAAGGTCGGGGGTTTGATTTTTTCTTATGACAGAAAGGCTATCTGATGATTTGTTCATTTTTTTTTAATTTAAGCTTTATTTTCAATTTATTCTGACATTTTCCTAAATTAATGGTACGTTTCTTGAATGGGGGGACGGGGACGTGGGGATCCTTTGTAGCTTTTTGTTTCTAAGTCTAGTGTTGTGTAGTGTATAGGGGGCGCTGTCAATGCTATCATCTGTATATAAGCGATTGCCATCAAAATAAAGGCAGTGGTTCCCCGTCCATGGATCGGTTCGACTTATCACTCGGCGCTTCGCGATACGGTGATATCACATTCTGGCGCAGTCGGCGAAGCTAGCGAGCTAGCGACGAACCGTTTCCTGCCGTTTCAAGGGGCGTCGCCTACGAGATGGCAACGTACGGACTACCGCCATTACCGCCTTTTCTGGAGACTCCTGGAGATGCGACAATCCCATGGGAGCAGTGGCGCGATGATTTCACAAATTTCCTTGAAGCAACGGGGATGGACGCGCAACCGCCACCACGGAAAAAGGCCATTCTACTGCAATGTCTCGGGGTCGAGGGACGCCGTATTTTTCGCACACTGGGCCCAGAGCCGGCGCGGACGCCAGGCACGACAGAAGATAAGACGGAGGCAAGTGGAAGAGATAGTTACATCGAGGCGTTGGGCCTATTGGAGCGTCAGTTCTCAAGCACCGTCAACGTACTGGTAGAGCGACGTCGATTCACTTTACGTCGGCAACTGCCGAATGAGCCTATACGGGAGTTCGTCAGTAACCTCAGACAGTTAGCGAAGACGTGTGACTTCGGGGATTTCTTGGAGGCGGCTCTGCGAGACAGGGTTGTTGATGGAATACGGAGCACTGAGTTGCGACAGAAACTGCTCGTGAAGGGGTCCCAACTTACGCTGGCAGAGGCTGTAGAAATGCTGCAGACGTACGAGCAGGCAGCGGAGGGCGCTGCGGTCTATGACCAAGGGTCGCCACAAACGGACATAGTACGGCACGTATCCCAAGGCAGAGGCCCAGACGGCGACTCGACGGCGACGTCGGTGCGCAAGTGTTACCGGTGCGGCTCTACAAGGCACCTCGCTAATTCACAGGAATGTAAAGCACGGGGGAAACGTTGCTCCAAATGCCACAAGATGGGACATTTTCAAGCGGTCTGTGGCATGAGGAGGGAGCGGAACGTACGGACGGTCCGGAACGACGGCGCTAGCGAAGAAGGCGTGCTCACTGTGCTGGCGGTCAGACAAGTGGAACGACGGACTTTGGTAGTTGACGTCGTTGTTGAGAACGAGCCACTTCAGTTGCTGGTGGATACTGGGTCGTCGGTGTCTATTTTGCCCGACCACGTCTATCGAGACAAGTTCGCCAACAGGTCTCCTTTGACTGCGGCTACAGCGACGCTGCGTGATTTTTCACAGAAGAAAATTCCAGTCTTGGGATGGTTCACAGCCAGAGTTGTACGCGGGAAAAACTCGGCTTGCCTCCGCTTTTACGTTGTTCCCCAAGGCGTGGCATTACTGGGACTAGACGCGGTGCACCAGCTACAGTTGAACATCATCGGTTCTACATTGGAATGTCTACAAGTCACGGCCAGCCCCCAGTCGCTCCCTCCTGAATTGTGTGAGTTTTCTTTTCTTTTCGCTGATAAGTTGGGCTTAGCGAAAAACTTTGTACATTCTGTAAAGCTGCGCGCAGACGTAAAACCAGTAGCAGCGAAAGTTCGACGCTTGCCCCTGACGCTGCGAGATAAAGTAGCGGCTGAACTGACAAGATTATTGGATGCAGGCATTATAGAAAGGGTTAGCGCTGCGGAATGGGTGTCTCCTATAGTGGTTGTGCAGAAGAAAGATGGAACTATTCGCCTATGCGTCGATTTGCGCGAGCCAAACAAAGCAGTAGTCATTGATGGATTCCCTTTGCCGCACACGGAGGAACTGTTACATGCGCTGAGCGGAGCAGCATGGTTCTCGAAACTGGATCTTGCTGCAGCCTACCATCAAGTGGAATTAGCCGAAGAGAGTCGCGAAATAACGACGTTTATTACGCACGAAGGCTTATTTAGGTTCTGCAGAGTTTGTTTTGGCCTCGCATCGGCACCTGCCGCGTTTCAGCGAATGATGCAAGAAATATTGAAGGGCTGCAAGGGCGTGTTGTTTTATATCGACGACATTATAGTCTTTGGAAAGACTAAGCACGAGCACAACCGTAACCTTCGCGAGGTATTGCATCGGATCGCTGAGGCGGGGCTGCAGCTAAATCAGAAATGCTTATTCGCTGTCAAGGAACTCTCCTTTTTGGGTCATCATGTGAGTGCAAGAGGTCTGGCCCCACTTAAGTCAAAGGTGGATGCTGTGATGAAAGCACAAACGCCTGCCGATGTAGTCTCGCTGCGGTCTTTCCTTGGGCTCATAGGCTATTACTCTCATTTTCTCCCCAATTATGCAGAGGTGGTGGAGCCGCTGCGACGGCTTCTTCGTAAAGGACAGAAGTTCGTGTGGGACCAGAGCACCGAGGAGAGTTTTTGCAGGGTCAAGAAGATGCTGTCGTCATGTGGGGTGGTGGCCATGTTCAACGAGTCTTTGCCTGTACAAGTGACCACTGACGCCTCGGCATATGGACTGGGAGCTGTGCTACAGCAGGTAGTCGACGGAGAAGTACGTACAGTGGCATTCGCTTCGAGGACACTAACGCCACCAGAACGCAAGTACTCTACCGGGGAACGAGAGGCGCTGGCATGTTTATGGGCGTGCGAACATTGGCATGTTTATCTGTGGGGCCGCAAGTTTGTCTTACGAACTGACCATCAGGCTTTGGTGACACTGCTGTCCACAAATGGGGTTGGAAGACGGCCACTGCGTATTGAACGCTGGTCTGCTAGACTTCTGAGATACAACTTCACGGTGCAGTACACAAAGGGGAGCACCAATGTCGTTGCGGATGCGCTTTCTAGGCTACCGTTGACCCCTGCAGAGGACGACCCTGTGGAGGAAGTAGTTGCTGTGGTTTCCAGCATGATCACAAAGAGTGAGTTGCAAGCAGCGACAGCTGAGGATTCAGTGTTAAATGAGGTGGCACAGTATGTTATGTCCAGATGGCCGGAAAAGGGCTGTTTAGCTGAAAACATAAAATTGTTTTTTCGTATGCAAGAAGAACTGTCGGTTATAGACGGACTATTGTTTCGCGCTGAACGGGTCGTTCCCCCAGCAGCACTTGCTTCCAGGCTGGTCATGATGGCACACGAATCGCATCCAGGCATTGTAAGGACCAAACAACGGTTGAGGGAACAGTACTGGTGGCCCGGAATGGACAGTGATGTTGAATCTTTGGTTAGGAATTGTGCTGTCTGCAAAGCATCAGATAAATCTGCAAAAACGGTAAGGGCCCCGTTGGAGCCAGTGCAGTGGCCCGAGAAGCCGTGGGAAAAGCTTGGAATTGACATCGTTGGGCCGATGGAACGAGCCCCTCCAGAGTGCAGGTTTGCAATCACTATTATTGATTACCACAGCAAGTGGCCTGAGGTGGCATTTGTGTCCACAATAACTGCACAGGCAGTAGTGAAAGTACTCGTGGAAATTTTTTCGAGAGAAGGGTACCCGAAAAGCATTGTGACTGACAATGGGCGTCAGTTCATGTCGACATGTTTTGAGCAGTTTTTACGAGACCGGGGAATTCAGCACTGTGTTACAACATTGTACTACCCGCAATGCAATGGGCAAATTGAGCGGTTCAACCGCGTTCTCAAGGAGTATATGCAGGTTGCGGCATTGGAGCGAAGACCACTGAAGGAGGCAATTTGGGACTACCTGGGTGTTTATAGGGCCACCCCGCATGCAACTACAGGAGCGTCGCCGGCTTACCTGCTGCATGGAAGAAAACCCAGAACGAGATTGGATGTTGTTGGCCTCCCAGAAAGGGAATTTTTTGAGGAGCCGCGTGTCGTCATGGAAAAGTTGAAACAGCGCGTTAAGGAGCAGCAACAACGAACAAAAAAGTACGTCGATGAAAAACGAGGTGCCAGAGCGTCTGTCATTGAGCCAGGAGATTTCGTAAAAGTAAAACAAGGCGGACCGAAGACGAAACACAAGTTTTCTTTGCCGATCCAGGTGAAGAGACGTGTGGGCACGAATTCGTTTCTACTGGCAAACGGGACGAAATGGAACGCATCAAAGTTAACAGTAATTAGTAAAGGAAGGACAGGACAGGCACAAGCACTAGCTGACGCGGTTACAGCGCGACGCAGTGCATCTTCGGGGTTTTCCTACGACATGGATCTTCACATAGGAAAGATGGCTCAGCCACAAAACCCTATAGTCGTGAATGAATCGGAAGTGGGTCCATCAGAAGACACCCAGGGAAGCGCTAACCATTCTGACAGTGCACAAACCACGGTAACGGAGCCCATATTAGAGGTTCCCGATCAGCAGGACACATCTCGGTCGCAGTTGGCCACAGCCACAGCACCATCACGCACCAGGCCGGAACGAACAAGAAGAATGCCAACACGGTATCAAGACTACGAGCTGGCCTGACTACAAGAACATCAAGTGTGGTGAAGTGAACGTGTGCTGTGAAGTGAGTGCGCGAAAGTAGACTGACTTTAGTTGTGTTGTTAATTTTTATGAGGGGGGAATGTGTTGTGTAGTGTATAGGGGGCGCTGTCAATGCTATCATCTGTATATAAGCGATTGCCATCAAAATAAAGGCAGTGGTTCCCCGTCCATGGATCGGTTCGACTTATCACTCGGCGCTTCGCGATACGGTGATATCACATCTAGGTTAATAAAATTTGGCATACACACTAAAATCACATTAAAGAGATAAATGCAAATTTTAATAAAGATATCTTTACTAGTTCTCATTTTATAAAGAACTCTCAAGTTCGCCACTTGTGGAGTCTGGCACAGGGATGAAACTTGCTAAAGTGCTGGATCAACTTCGTATGTGTGTGTGTACATATTGCTTGTGCCCAAAGACAGTGCCAGATTTTTTTTTTTTTTTTTGCTGCCCCAAAGAATTTTTCTGCTGAACATTATTTGCATGTGCTTCATCAAGTCCTGCCTTTAAGTAATTGTGAAATAAGTAAAGGAAGTCTAAATTAATATTTGAAGGCTGCCTTCAGGTATGACACAGTTTTTGAGTTACAATAAAACAAACAGAATGAAAATTGGTCCGGCCATAGTCTCGCAGTGCTTTCCTCAACCAAGGTGGTGAACAACAAAAAAGTATCACAGAAAATGTCTTTTAAAGTTTGGGAAATGTTGTACCATTACTAAAATGCCCCAGGGCTGTAGTCTTTGGCATCACTGCCAAGAGGCATCTTCTTGGACCTCTGTCTCTTGGTTGCTTCACTTTTATCATCTTTCTTGTGACACAGGCAGTCTTTTTTTTTTTTTTTTTTGAGCCCATTGGAGAGCAATGGAACCTGGACGTATACCCAATGTAGCACACATTTCAGAGTACATCCACATGCGTCCTGAATTATATTTTAATACTGTCTCAGTTGAATTCTGCGTCTGCCGCTCATTACACCACTCAAGCAGCTGTGTGTCTGCAAAGTGTTGATACACCAGCATTAGCGCTTCGGCAACTCTGCTTGAAAGCTCATACTTGTGGGCTGGTTGTGCTTGTCCTTTGGCCTCTGCGACTTTTGGTGTCATAGCTTGACAGATTCAGAGTGGTCGACGAACTTTTCGCCGGAGCACTCCATTCTGGCGGAGGGCAACGGAAGGGAATCACCCAATGGAACACACGTACTCCCTCTGGAGCAAATGGCAGGGTCAGAATAGAACATGATGCACGCGTCTTTCTTGCATGAGTGGGCACGCTGGGCACAGCGAGGCTACGCAAGCAAAATGTGAGCTCGAACGCCAGGCACAACAAACGCGACCAGCGTCCGTCGACGCGCCCATAGTTGGCACCTTTTCAAGGCACGGGGGTGCGCTTGCGACTTCCGGTTGAAACTGCCGATTTCCGCAGAGTAGAAAAAGTTGCTTTGTGTAGATCTCGCAACAGAACTGCTCCAGATCTGCCGATGGAATGTGCAGGGAGCACTCTCGCTCTGCAAATGGAATAGACTTGCCATGGAGCGAAAGAAAGTATTAGCATAAATGCTCCAAATCTGCCAATGGATGACACCATTTGTGTGTAGACCAGATCGTTGGACCAGGGGGCCATAGCTCATGGTGGCAACTTTCATCTGTGGACGTGACGTGGTGGCACATCGTCATCACGGCCTTGTGCATTGCCGTAACATTGTTGCTGTTGTTGTGGAGGCTATTGCATAGTAATTAGTAAGCCTCTTGATGAGGTCTTGTGTGGGGCCTTCTTTTCCATCTAGTGGCTCCCCTTGCCTTGCTGACAAAAGTACGGTGTGCTGTGCCCTTTCTCTTTTTCACATGATTTATACAGTCCTCCTTAGTTATTTGTATAAATTCATAGGGCTGCTTCTCACTCGATGCCTGAAAACTCTGCAACTCTGCTGTCTCCATCACAGAACACACTGCAGTACCTTAGACCATTCTTTGTCAATGAGTGGCCAAAAAGCTGCAGTGCGGCCTCCACCTCGATGTGACCAGATCCAATGTCCTGCATTTTTTTGTCACTCATGGTGCTCCCTCCACTGGGGATACACAGGGTCATCCTCTGCTGGTCCCAGATCACACCCGAGGAAGAAATTGGATAAAACAACTCTGTCGAGCACAAGCCCTGTATGGAACTCAGTTATGCAGCCTACTTCAATATGTGACCGATGACCATGTGTCGTGCAGGCGCCATCGTAGACAACACTGACATTTTTAGAAAAACCACAGTCTATCTCTCTGTATGCACTTTTGACAGTAACAACAGCATCTGCAAATAAGTTTTCTGAAGCCACCTCAGCTGCAGGCTTGAATAACCTTTTCAAATGGCCTTGGTAGGTTTTATGATGCAAGCTGCAGTGAGAAACGTTCATGGTGGCCCACAAGTCATTCAGAGCAGTCTGTCTTTTGCCAAAGGTTTGTGTTGCTTGCATTGAGCGAATGTTCACATCATACGCTCTGGAGTCGTCCATCCTTTAAGAGGACCAGTTGGAGGATATGCTGCCACAAGTGCTGCATGACAGTGCCATTTTCACTTGTTTCAAAATTCACACCCACAGAATGTTTTCCGCATTTTGGGCAGAGGGTGTCAGCCAGCATTGCGTTGATAGCAGCAGCTTGCATGAGTATAAATTAATCTCCAGGTGTGCCGGAAATTTCTTCACCTTGCTGGCTCACAAGAGACAGCTTCCATTGAGTGGCAGACATTGGGAAGAGAGTCACGAACGCTCGATGCTTGTGCCTCCACCGCTCTCGCTGACACGTAGCGAGTCTCTAAATGCACCTGAATGGTACGATGATTGGTTGGCGACGTTGTGCAACTTTTAAAACCACTGGCACACGGTGAATCGAAGTTCCTGTCGAAGCTTGTTGACGTGCGGGGAATGCTCGCTGATGAGAGGCGCGTTTCCACAGGCTTTGCCAGTGATTGCGACCTTTGATCCAAACGGCTGTCAACGATTTCATCTCTGCGCGTGGTCGGCGACATCGAGCAACTTGAAGCGATCGCACATGGTGAATCGTCGTTCATGTCGAAGCTTGTCAATGGATGAGGATCGCTCGTAGATAACAGGCACACTTTCACAGATTTTGACGGCGACCTTTCATGCAAACAGCAGTCGGCGATTCTATGTCGGCTACAAGAGAGCGCCTGCGCGTCGAGCGCCGATGGTCATAGTACTCGGGGAAGCATCGGATGCGTCCTCTGTTGACCGTGTTGCGTGACGATCACCAGACAACGACGTTGTCGATGTTGTCACAGTGGCACTGTTAGATTCACCGCTGGGTTCATGGGGGTGACACGGTGCAAGGCAACTTGGCATGTTATCCACGTGTTCCGTTGATTCTAGGGCAGTCGTTGGATATTCCGCTGCTTCTGCTTTCATTTTCCAAATGCATGAATCTTCGAAAACTTTTTTTTTTTTGAATGAGTGAGATTTATAACCATGTGCGTAATACAGGGAAATCTCGGCATTACGAACTTCAGGGGACGGTGGAAATTTGTTAGTAATTTTGAAAGATCATTATAGGGAAAGCTCGAAAATTAATCATAAATACTTATTTTTCACCTTATTACCTTTCTGGTCTGGTCGACCAGCAAGGTAATGGCGGAACTCTTCCTTGGATGCTCACTGTGATCTATAATCGACCACCTCACCAGAATGCGGTGGGTTACAGAGGCCCGCCACAAACCTCTGGTGTGGAATATCCGGGTAGCTGTCATAGGCACACTGTGCCATTCTTTTTTTCGGGCATTTAGAGTAGGTTTTCAGCCAAATCGGCTTTGCACAGAATAGAATAGGCACTGCAGATGCCGGAATGAGTGATTTCCAAAAGTCTATTTTTTTACGCGGTTTTCGCAATCTGATCCCCCCGTCTCCCCTTAAGTGTTTATATCGTTTTGGCTTGCAGAACCAAGGCCAGCAGACCACACAACTTCCTGAGGTTGAAGGAATGGATATTGATGAGCAAGTTGAGGTGGATGTCCAAATGGTTGACACCAATGGAAATGACACTGCACAAGTAACCTTTTTTTTCACCTCTATTACATAGCAGCTTCGCTCATACCGCATGCATGACTGATTTTAGTGCTGGAAGGGCTGCAACACGTGCAAATCAATGCTGAAACACAAATTTTGAACCAAGTCACTGAATTTTGCATAATGTGCATGCTCAGTGGCAATCATAAAAGCATAGATATGCAGGTTAGTGTTTAGCATTATACCGCATGCATGACTGATTTTAGTGCTGGAAGGGCTGCAACACGTGCAAATCAATGCTGAAACACAAATTTTGAACCAAGTCACTGAATTTTGCATAATGTGCATGCTCAGTGGCAATCATAAAAGCATAGATATGCAGGTTAGTGTTTAGCATTATAATCATAGCCTAATCAATTCATTTCAGTATTGATGTTTATGAAGTGTGTGCATGTCTGTATGTGTGTTCAAATTTGCTTCAAATCTAAATTTTATTACAGTAAAAGCTTGTTAATTTAGATTTTACAGAACCAATGAAATTGTCCAAACTAACCAAATTTGAAGTTAAAAAAGAAAAAAAAAAATGCTAGTGACATCTTTATCACGGCAGTTGTGAAAATTGACACTGTAAGCGGTGTGGCGTTATAACCAAAGCATGTTTTTTTTTTGTTTTTTTGGCCTTTGTCCATGCCAAAAGAGTGACCTACCTTTCGAAAGCAATTTATTGCACTTTTCACTTGCAGACACATCTAACACAACAACAACACAGCATGAAAAGTTCTCAGCTGCGGCATCAGCGGACGGACGCTGTAATTTTTGTTTGGCTATTCTTGTGAACAGCTCTTTGAACAATTTCATCCTCCATGTAGCTTAAACACTGAAGCATTTAACTGTTGTTCACACAATATGTTTTCAGTTTCTTGAATTATTCCAATGTGTCTTTCTTTGCTTGAGAAATATGGTTCTGGTGTAAGAACATCATCCTCGCCGTCTGGCTTGTCTGTATTAAGCTTTGTACACCCGCACACTGCTGCAGTAATTGCGTCATCTGTGCTCACCTCTGTAGACAGAAAGCTCCATCTCCCCGGCATTGACAAATTCTTGGTAGGTGTCTGTAGCGGTAACCAAGTTGCTCTCAATGAGGCAGGACCACGTGTAATCAGTGTTGTGTGTCTGATCGGCAACAGTGTCGCTCTGCTCATGGTCTTCCAGGGTCTCTGCATTGCAGGAAGTCTGCCCTGTTGAAACACGGGCTCATGGTATCTGCCTTCACCTGCCACCTTGAAATGACCACCATGTCAATTGTGCCCCTTAAATACACTTAAATACACTTTTAAGAGGCTTCTGCTGTATGCTCAGCAAAAATTTTTCCCAAATGTCTTTTTTTTTTGCAATCTTAAGTTGAGTGCAGTCAATTTCGACTTGATTTTGTGGGCTATGCAATTGTTGAAGATAAGCATGACCAGTCATTTCTCTGCCACCATATCCTCATCGAACTTGCAAAGCCAGCTTCTGAACAAATTTTGAATTGTCCACGTTTTTTATTGGATTTGGACGTCACTGGCAGGCACTCCTGCCTTCTAAAGTTTTGTGGCCTTACCGATTTACCTATGACATAGAGGCGGCACTTGTCACTTCTATCTATGGGAGCACGAAACAATTCATATATGCGCTCCTTTGAGGCCTTGTGGTTAGAGCAAGCTGTGCATTTGTGTGAAAGTGTGCGATTGTGCAGAAGGTTGTGAAATAATCCAGCTTCATTGGTATTATATATGTCTGTCCATATAGGTGAATAGCATATTTTCTCAGTATAAGGGAAGCCATATTTCAATAGACTCGTCATCAACACCGTCACTTTCTTCGTACTCATAATCATAGAGTGGTTTTGGGACGTTAAACCCCACATATCAATCAATCAATCACTTTCTTCGTACAGCACTTTGCAGTTGATGCCGATAGGATTTTTCAAACGCTGTATCCGCCTGTTAAGCGCGTTGGTCATTATGGCTTAAAAGAGCTCCGACTCACTTAGCCTTTTGTTGAAGCATGGGGCCACTTACTGGGATGCCCTGAGCCCTAACTTCCCAGAACCATCTGAACAGTGCTGCGTTCATGTCTTCATATTGTCTGCGGCCTATAAGTGGTGCACAAGGTAAATCAACATGGCGGTCCGGAGGATGATAGCGAGCAAGTAGAAGGGCATAGAAGCGTGTTGTAGAACTTGTTTTGACAAATGTAATCACGCCAGGCCGCTTTCATGGCACGGCATCGAGTTCCACATGGAAATAGATTATAATTACGTGCAAAACAGGGCACATGAGTAGAAATTTGCGGACCAATCATTTGTATGGTGGCAAAGGTGAAACCTCAGCACAATTTGTGAGCATCTATTACCACTTCATTCTCTGCTGCACTGATCCACTTGTGTCCGGAACTGTCGTCTTGGCTTCCAATGAGTAAATGTTGCGACGATACACATTATTTGCGGCTCCTATATTCAACTCTCTAGCAATTAAACAGCGGCTGCATTATTTTATTTAGTGTGTCCCAACACGCGCACTTGGTGTCTTGAAAAACCTCATGAGTAGGTTACAAACACAAAAGGGGTAGAAATGCATCATCTATGCCATACGTGACGCTTTGTCACTCGCGAAAACAAATTGCTTCAAGCTGTGATGTTGTAAAGGAAAAAGGTTGTCACTCGATAATTGGAAGCGTTTTGTAACTTGAATCATTTCTTCGACCACAAGAATACAAAGCTAGGATTTATTTCATTTAATATGAGCATTAAGCTCGGGAAACACTTATGTCGCTAATTCTGTAAGGAAGGTTTTGCAGTTTTGTTAACAAAGACATGTTTATTGGGTGAGTGGTTGGATGGTTGGTTAAAATCTGGAATGGCTCAGGTGATACTAACATATAAAAGCTTATCTTAACATTAATACTACAACACATAAGCTTCGATAAAAACGACTTCATAACATCGCGCAGCTGATTTATGAATGGTGCTCAGAACAGAAAAATTGCATGAAAACATAAACGTAGCGTGCGCGTGAGCTTTTCTATTGGCACAGGCCCAGTTTGTGTGTTTTTTCTTCTCACCTCTCCTTCTTACAAGGGCATACAATTAAAGCGTATTGAGAGAGAGAGAGAGAGAGAAAACTTTACTGATGGCACTACGAGGTTGTTGACTTTATCTTACCGGTGGGTCGAAGGGTGGGGGCTAAAACCTTGCCACGACCGTTTCGGCCATGATAATCGCTTCTGCCTGAACACGATATACTCAGTTGACAAGAGGAGTGACTCCCACGCCTCGAGGGAGGAAGCTGGCAATATTGTTTTGGAAGCTGCTTGAAGGCTACCCAATATTACATTTTGGGAATGCTAGAGGAACCTATCACAAAAGCCTATTGAAGCGGCACAGACTTGCCAACAGATTACCACACATCCGATCGCCACAAATTTTACATTAGTATATTTCACTAGAAAGAATGTGACAATATTTCCACTGCTAATCTGGTTTGCGCTCCCCGGCACGGCGCTCGTGTGTTGGATATCCACTCATTCGTGAAAAAGGCTAACGAAAGCTCTCTGCCTGCATGGCAGGTGTTGGAAGTGCCAGCACGCGCGTCCCTAGTAACCGGAGCTCCCACCACGTCACTCTGCGGCGTGGGCAGCTCTCGGCAACAGCTGCAGGCGTGCGCACTTATCCTCGCCCCTAGAAACCGGAGCACCTACCTCCTTGACTTGAACGTCGCTTGCCACCGCCTCAATACATTGCGTTTGAAACGCATTTGTGATGTTCGTGCTGCCTTGGCACAACCTGAAAACAGTGCGTTCTCAATGTGTTATTCTTCTAACGTCGGGTTCTCACGTGCGAAACGTTATGTATGGACGCTACGCAATGCATTCACATTTCCTCATGATTCCGTTCGGGGAGATAGGGGCATTTTTTCTCTCTACCTGCTGTGCGGCACGTCAGTCTACGGACAGTGCAAATTCTGACATACATATTCTCTCTAGTGACAAGGAAGACTAATCTTGCTGCAGTTGCTACCACTGTTTGTCCTTGTTCTTTCAGATGGTCGACACGGCTGTGTCAGAAACGCTTTTTCAGCATGTTGTCTATGTCCCTTATAGCTCATTCTTTGGTTTGTAGCAATGAGGCACGTTTTTTTTTTTTTTTTTTTTCACCCACACTGCTTGAAGACGCTACTGGCGCCATGGCAGGAGAAGCTCGACAACACGTGCTCATGGTCACCAGGGATTCTAGGGAAATGGAACAGGTGGATCATATCACTCGGGCCATTTCCCTGGCTTCGGAAGCCTACCCCAATCAGACAATTTGGCACTATGTAATTTGAAGACATCAATGATTACTAAATGGGGGAGCTTTAAAATTGCACTTCTGTCGGATGATGATGTTTAAGAATCATTTGTACTCAATTATCATTCTACTTACAGCAGCCTCATGCATCAGGTGGCAGTAGCAGTGACAATGACCCAGCTGCATCTCGGTCTTTGGGATTGTCAGCATCAACTGGTCGTTTCGGTGAGGGAATTGTGAATGCTGCTAGAGCAGCTGCTGCTGCAGCAGCCGTTGTTGCTTCACGCGTCACAGCTGGATCAGTGTTTGGCTCCTCTGCAGCTACAACTACAGAGAGTCCAGCAGAGACATCTGCGGCAATTACCAGTAAGTTGGTACTTGAACAAAGCTTTTTTTTACTGGCGTTGAGTATCAGAGTGGTGGGAGGGCGCTGGTGTTTTTGGGAGCACATTCAAACATCAGTGTTTGAAAACATGCAATTTTTGTCAATGAAAGACTGCCAAGCGTCACACTTAAGGCGCTACAACCTGCAACAGCTTAAAGCTTCATGAAAAAGTTGTCCTGCTTCATGAATAAGTTGTCCTTATTGTCCTGCTTCGCTTTCACAAAAACTATTTTGCTTTGCTTTATAAGGATCCACCAAGGTAGTTGGTATGTAGTCTCTCTTATCTTCTTCACAGCCTACATTCTGGTGTTTGTTGTTTGCATTTGAGTTTTAACCATGTATAAAAGTGATTTATGTCCTGTTTATTGTTCTTTAATGTGCTCTAATCATTATGGCTTGATAGCCCCCTCCTCCTCTGGGTCTCTTGTAGACGAGCACTTAACACTTAGTTTACAGGTAGTACTCCAAGTTGAGGACACTGCCTTGTTTGCATACCTTTTTGAGGCACAGGAGAACTGATGAATCTCTTCTATTAATTTAACAATTAACTGCAAGTTGGTCACTTCCTTTGATTTTTTCTACAGGTATGCAGCATTGCATACGTTTGATTTTGGGCTTGTGCATTCCCTGCCTTGACTCTTGCATTCTCCTTGGCCACCATACTTCGTGTTGTATTCTCTAATGAGCCACTTTATTTTCCATTTTTCTGTCTTTTGCCATTGATTCAAATGTGGCTCAGGGACCACTGTTACGGCTGGATTGGCATTCACAGTGTGATTATGTCATACAGTTAAACCTGCTTATAATGAACCCCTATATAACGAAGTTTTTCTATTCCCTGCTGTTACTTCATAGAAGCACGTGTATTTGTGACCTGTATGTAACAAAGTAACAGCGGGAAGCACCCTTGATATATAAAAAATTTTTGCCCTGGACAATCTAGGAATCTTGCCCCAAATTTTTAATTTTGGCACAAATCTTTCTCGGTGATCTCGCTGTCGACAGAGCGAAGTGGCAGCGGCGTGCTCATAGCCCCAGCGACTCCCAGGCGAAAGCAAATGCTCGAGCGTTATTGCGCAAGGATGTGCGCGTGGCGGGCTTACGCCCCATGATCCTCCGTTACCGTCGCTCTTGTCACCGCGGACACATGCGCGGATGTGCCCTCTCCCTTCCATCAAAAAAAAAAAAAACTACTTTTCCACGCTTTTAGTTAGTGTAGCATATGTGAGGCCACCCTGCATATGGAGGGCACTTTACCGAATAGTTTATCGCGGTATCCATGTCGTTCGCGATTCGTTTTCGACGGCGCGATTCGTTTTCGACGGCGTGCACGCATGTATGGCTTCACTGCGCAGGCATGGTGTATCCCCCCCCCTCCCGAGGACGTTCAGCTTTGCTTGTTTTTCTAAACTTCTTTTTTTAAATGCGCACAACAATGTTGTAGCTACCAAGGGGATGTCGGATTAGGCATTGATGAAAACTCTCTGACAACACGGTGACAATGACGTATCTTCGGAGGTCGACTTGTCACACGCTTACCTCTTACGTTGCAAGATCATGGGACCGAAGCCTTCACGCTTGGCTCAATAGCTGTGGCAACAACACAACAGTGCGGGGAATGCAATGAAGGGCGCTTGTACTGCAGGCTGCAGCTGCCAACTCTTTCGGATCCGGTTTCACAGAACTCCTACAAATTGTTGGTGTAAGGAAATACGGCCGCTCCAAGGAGAAGTGCTCCTTTGACAGTCTCTTCGCGTTGAAAGTGCACTGATGCTTGCCGATATAGTATGCACGCCAGTAATTGCAACCACGCCCTTAAAATCACACCGTTGCTACTCAAGTGAAACCCCCCCCCCCCCCCCCCCCCTGAACCTTTCCTGCATTTTTTCATGCTCATTCAAGATGGGTAGTTTTCTTTCTGTTTGAGCATTTGACAGCAGTGCTAACACGCAGGGGATGTTATAGTATGCGCCCTCTAGGCTATAGAGATGGGCCGACTCATTTGATCCCTGCTTCAATAGTGCATGCGTACTTTTACCCACTCATAATAGTTACATTGCGCAGGAGCGTATTATCAACTTGGACTTGTTGCGGACCATGGCAGCGATGGCATAAACCCGCTGAGAGTGTCCATATAATTTCTATCGCATTAATAATGCAGTTTTTTACCGCTAAATGTTTTCGGTTAGCTCTACATTCAGTTCCCTTTTGGTTTAATTTGTGCATTTATTTTTTTATATTTGTGTGCCCAACATGCATATAATGAAATCCTCTTCATAACGAATTCTTCCAGGAATTCATCAATTTAGATATATCCAGGTTCAACCATAGAACAGGAAAAACATTTTGTGGAACATTTATAAAAAAATACTATTATACTTTCTGGGGCTTTGTGGGGCAAAGCCAGGATATAATTACTATGCCCGTATAGTAGGAGACACCAAATTAATTTTCACTACATGGACTACACCTGAATCTCCAAGTACATGGCCCCTTATTTGTGGTATACCGCTAAGTGCACCATGAAGAGGCATCGCATAAACAATGCAGCTTGCTGCCCTCGCTTTTATACATGGGCAATTCTACAATGTCAAAAAATTTTTTTAAATGATGCTGCCATGAACAAAGGTACCCATTTCAGATTGTGGCCCCACTATCACGCAGTTTTCTGCTGAAGCTCACTGTTATTGTGGCATGTGACAGGTTTTTAAGCTACTAATTCACATGACTGGGTGGAAAGCTAGTGGTTTATAGTAGAGAGAACAGATGAGTTATGTCACTCTAGGTAGTGCACGACACTCTGATGGCAAGTCATAACAGCAGAACGAATCTTCCAGCTTTACTTGCGCAGGCACAATGCGTGTACTGTATTTATTTTGGCTTTATGCATGCCATATAGCTGTTATGAACGAAACTGTGCCAGCATGTTATAAAAGGGGAAATATGGTTGCAGGCTTTAACGTACATTGAAGTCTCCTAGCAAATTTCTCGCTCTGCCTGCTTGCACAATCAGTGCAGTAGTTTTCCCTATGTTTGAATATTGGTGGTTTTGGGATGCTAACAAACCGTAATCGACAGGTAATATAGTTACGGACAATTATTATAAATGTAACTGATAATTATTACAGTTAGTGATAGTCTGAATCAACGTATACAAATAAATATGTCTGAATTATTGAGTTTTGGGGCTTAGGCTTATGTACTTGTTTGATGTGACAATATGGCACATCTGAAATAACTGAATATCCCAATTAAAGGGGTCAAATTAACAAGGTCTCAATATTTTATGCTTTTATTGTTTTTGCATCTTTTAGAGTTAGATGACCAAGTGCAAGTGCAGTTGTATTATGCTGCCACAATTAATACTAGAAAGTACAATGAACTTGCAGGACGCCATCAGTCGCCTGTCCAGTCGGCAGTTTCTGATAGTGGAGCAGCTCCTGCACAGCCAACAGCACCAACTACTACTGCGGCTTCCGGTGCTACACAGCAGGGCAGTGGACAGCCTAACATCAGTATAAGGCCACTTAGAGAACGTGGGTAAGCAGGGTATTGCATGAAATGTGTTGCTTGAGACATTAGTTCATGTTTTTGCTCTTGCATGATAAAAAAGAAGCATAAAGGAGGCCACTAGCTCAACAAAACCATGAATAAGAAAAAAGTAAAGCTTGTAAATTGCTTAGTCCTACAAATAAGACTACTGATTTTAGTTCTAACATGCCTATATCCTCCAGAACTTCAACTGTTTATAGGGGTGGTATCAGCTATGTTAAGGGGGGGGGGGGAGACATGTAAAAGTACAGCAATCTCTCATAATGAAGTCAGTAGAGCAGAGACAAAAGTCATTATAAGCAGTATTTCCGTATAACTAACAACTCGAAAACAACCAAATCAGTCTAGCTTTAATTGTGCCACAACTGTGAGGAAGAAAAATTGTTACTGAGAGAAAGGAGAGGGGTTTAGGAGCCTAATGGGTGGGCTGCCATGTCCAAGGCTCCATTGGCTTGTGCCACCAGTTGGACGTATTTCAGAAGCACTAGTTGCACCCCTGGGTCCAAGCTAGCAAGAAGTACCTCCCATTGCTCCAGCGTTTTCATAAGTTTTCAAAGAGTGCATGAACCATGTGCACACACGTCAGCAGGTACACAGCATTTGCTGCTGCTGCATGATGCCAAGCAGTTCTAGTTATGTGCAGCACTGCAGCACGTCGTCAACTAAGCCGACATCGTCACTGCCGGGCCACGAGTCGTACCATACACACCCATTTGTCATGAAAGTGTTGTGATGTTCATTCTATTTCTGAGCGCACACGGAGTGCAATGATGCACAGCAGCCTCGCACAAAAGACAGCATGAATGACTGCTCAGTGCGTTAGAATGGTTGCCTATGAAATCTAAAATGACAGGGAAAAGGGAGACAACCACCGAAAGAGCACCAGCTTTGGAGGCAGTCACCCCTAGAAGAAGAGACCGAATGGGTTTCAAAATGGTACAGCCATTCTTAATCAGCGAATCCACACCTGCGCCAAGTGTGCCAAATCAGATATACTCCGCCATCTGGATAATATCACCGAAAATTGCTCCAAACTGCGCTAATGTAGATTTGGGAGCGTCTGTCACCGGCAGTAACCACGTTGGTATGTCGAAACCCGTGGAGCTTGTTCTCGGGGCCACAAAAGCTGCAACAATGTATCTAGAATTACAGTGGAACCCCGATGTTACAATCCTCACTGCTGCGTTTTACAATCCTCACTGCTGCGTTTTCTTGACTGTTACGTGGTCTTTCATCGGTCCTGGCATAGTTCTCATAGAATCAAATGTATCATGAACCCTGCTGTTACGTTGCAGCTGTGAGAACGTTCTTGCATGATGCGTTGCATGTTACGTGGTCTTTCATCGGTCCTGGCATAGTTCTCATAGAATCAAATGTATCATGAACCCTGCTGTTACGTCGCAGCTGTGAGAACGTTCTTGCATGATGCGTTGCAACCTAGTCTGCCAAACCCGCTCAGGCATCGCCATTTTGATTTGACGTTTGACAGTCTTGGCCTGGCTTGGCTATGGAACAGGCTGCTAGAAGTCGCAGGCGAGTTGGAGGTGACCATTTGTGAAAAGTGCCATCACCATCATCACTGTTCTTACAGCGGAAGTTTCGCTTTGGAATGCCGAAAGTGCAATACAGTCCCACCGCCGCATGCTACACGTTGTGACTCATCATCAGTCGCTGTTGTGTGCGCTATATACAGTGGAACTTCGATTATACGTCTCTCGTTTTCGCGACGACCTGCATTTTACGACGAAACGGTATAGTCCCGGCAAAATCCCCATAGAAACAATGTATTAAAAACCTTGGTTATACGACCCAGTTTTACGCCGACCCCCGCATCTTACGACGACCTTCAGAAACACCTTTACTCGAATCACGTGTCAATCAGTTATTCAAGAGTGCAAAATATGAAGTTGCGTACCCCAAGGAGAACTACAGAAAAAGTAGTCATCTTCATCGAATGGAAAATTTATTCTCCCGGAAGTTCATGCACTTCTACATATGCCTTAATCGCGTGCATACCTATTGGGGGTCGTTACCTAGTCAAGCTCTATCCACATAAGAGTAGGTTCAGCTGACCAAAAAGCTGATATTTTCACATTTTCGGTCCATGGAAATATTTTCTGGTCGACATACAGCTGATCTGCCTCTGTAACACTCGCAGTCACTGGTTTGCGCACGCATAAGGGCACGCTCAGAACGGCAAGCAGAACGCTCAGAACGGCAAGCAGATCGAAACGTGCAGCGCGCTGCTCACGCACAAAATGACGCACGAAAACAAAATACACAGGACTAGAGAAAACTAACAACGTATACCGCTCGACACTTAATGTGCTGTTTAAACAAAAACGAGGCACGAAACGTAATCACAGGTACATATATGAGTGCGAACAAGTGTCCCAGCTGTTACTTCGCCTTGTTTGAAAAGCGCATTCTTCACAAACGGCGCCTGTACTCTGAGCGAAGTGATCTTTGCGCGACCGGCAACTAAACACAATCATTCCGGTCAAAGTCGAAGGAGCAGGATTCTCCCTACCGAAAGATAAGCGCACCCACACAAACCATTTACCCCCCCCCCCTTCCCCCCATTCATCGGGCAAAGCACACGTGGGAGATGCCAGGCTCCCGTATCCTCATTTTTGCACGGATGCCGAGAGATGGCACCACTTATTTGTTTCCTAGCAGCCTTGACTTCAATGTCAGACTATAGCAGGCTCCTTAAAAATTTCATCTGTGGTTACTTTTAACTGGTGTTCTTGCTTTGTCATTCTTCTGAACATCAGATTTCTTGCTCACTGCCTGGCTCGGGGGGTTTATTTTGGCCAGATATACATATTTTTTCACATTTACCACACACGCTCGGAACACTGAGTGCATCTGGTAAAAATGTTTACTTAGTTTATATGGAGCGCCTGATATATTTTTTTTTTACCACTCGAGCGTTTGTTTCCACTGCACAGTTTTCCAAGCAGTCATGGCGTTCATGGAATTTGCTTTTTATCATCATGGAAAACCTGGGAAAGTCGGTGAATAAGAAATATCAAATTGCTAGACAGCCTGTCACTTCAGACCACATTTCTGACAACCTGCCTTTGTTTAATGCATGATGTTTACATTGATTGTTGTCTGTTAGATATATTTTATAAGAAACATAATATTTAGGAGATACTTGGAGAATGCTCGGAACTCCCATTATTGTATGACAAATTTAACATCTGTTGCTCAAACGCCCATAGCTGCTCCTAAACTAGCATTTTTTTTCTGCTTTGGAAACTCTTATGTCTGCTCCAAAGTATGCTCCAAAAAGTAAACAGGCACTTCCATCACTGCATTTATTCATCATTATCTGACGCACTTAATTCCGAAACTCTCTAGTCCATATAATTTTATCGCAATAAAAAGGGCCAGGTGAGTTTTTGGCGTTCCTGTCAAAAGAACCTAGTAGTGAGCAAAGCTTTGACTCGCGCTTTTGCGGCAGCCAGCTGCGCCGTCCCGTCCGTTCACGTGTGTCCCAGGAAGACATACGCGAGTTGTTTTGACGGAAATAGACTCTGCTAGTTTTGTTAATCCTTTGAGACTCTCACATTAGTGGGAAACCCTTACCCCGTGTGTTTGGCCACTCCAAGCCACTATAAAACCGCAATGCTACTAATGGCGCTTGCGAATGAGACCCCCCCCCCCCTCTTGTTTTTCGCGTTGTTTTTTTTGTTTTGTTTGTTTGTTTGTCCTTGGTTTTTTTTTTGGTGCTGAAAAATAAAATGGAGGGAAATAATTCAGTGCACCCCCCACCCCTCCCCATTGCGGAAATTTTCCAGATTCAGAATCCTTGAACTTGGCAGGTATGCTAGACTCACTTCATTCTATAAACTGCTCTGCAAAGAATTCCTGTGCCACGAGTGTCTTGGCCATAGCTGTTCGGTATTTGGAAAGAAGGCATAGGCCGTGATAGGGTGAGCCGTTTTCTGTCGCAACAAACCTCTCTGTACAAATTATTGATTGATAACCGTATTTACTCGCATAATGATCACACTTCTTTTTCTTAAAAAATCAGACAAAGTTGGGGGTGTGTTTAATATGCGGGAAAAATTTTATGAAAACTTTTTCGGTATAAGCATGATTATGTGGTAATCAAAAAAAAAAAGTTGGGTACGTCAGCTTATATGATGCACTTCACTCTTCTTTGGTGGTTGAAAATGCTATCTTCTGCAAGCTGTTCCCACGAGGGCCGTGCACACCGGCTATTTTTTCTCGCAATCGTTTAACTGCAACAGTAGTATCTGCTGCAATCTTGAGGGATGCCCAGAAGTGTGCACTGCGACGCCACGACGCACTTAGCCAACTTCGTGGTAACCTCGCCTGGTGAGGGGGACGCCGCTGTTGACAGTGTAGCAAGCAAACAACATTGCAGCAGGCTGCATCGACGCATCAAGACAAACAAGATTAGCGACAATATACGACAGTCGCCTCGCTTGCAACCGAAACGAGAGTCTGGGACCGTGTTGCGGAAACGGTCACAATCTTTTCTGGACAAGCGATTTCTTTATGCTTTTCCAGAAACATACGATGCGATGGCAACGAATTTCTCTTCGCGACAGGTATGGCGACAGCAAATCCTGCCGCCATAGCGACAACAAATCCCGTCGTCGCTCGAAAATTGTGTGCTTGTGGTTGGGGCTTAAGGAGAGATGCTACTCGAAGACACCTTTTTTTTTTTAATATTATCCCTAGAGCAATGAAACTTCAGCTGTTAACAGAACTCTGTATGCTGATTTGAAACATATCATTAGTTTTCTTGCAAGTAGCATACTTTTAGCTCTGCGGCATGACAAAGTGAAAATCTTATCTCTTTTGCCCCCCCCCCCCCCTCTTTTCATCCCTAAATTTTCGCAAGTTTTCACCATTCATAGCTCATAATATTTGAAATAAATTGTAGAATACAAATAAATTATTATGATGCGAATACAAAATATGTAATATGCGTGAAAAATAAGACATTAAAAAGTCCATATTTCACCTACCCTAGTAAAGGTTTACTTATAGTTTATTATATAATAAAATATTGACATTTATACTAAATAATTGTATTTGTCATACTTTGGAAAATAATTGGGCCAAAATTTCTTGCAGATCCGAGCATTAGAAGTACCCGAAAAGGAGGGGCTCATAGAAAAAAAACTGGCAAAATTTGTGTTTTGAGAAAAACGAGTTTTAAAGTTACAGTTGAGTTTTTATATTATGATGTCAATAAATGAGATGAAATTTGCACACCAAAAAGAACAACTCTTCTTGTAATGGCCACTGCCACTAAAATACACCGGCACCACGAGTTTGTCCCTCTCGGCATTTTCAAGCTGACTTCTCACATACATTTTACTCACAGATAGAGCCATAAAACGCTTGCCAAACTTCCTCCGCTCTATCTGGCAGAGCCTTGTGCTGACTGCAAGTTAGGAAGAAGTTCGACATGACTGCAAAATTTAAACTAAGTCCAGTGTCGAGGAACACAACAGTGCCGATGCCATTTTGCGGCAATGTTTGTGCCACATACTGTCGTACATAATGGCAATGTTGTCTCCACTAAGTTCCCGCACTGTGAGCTCCTTTGACCTCGCAAGATTGGCGCTGAGGTCATCCATTGCCGCATCAAACTTTCCGGCTGATGACTGTGAATGACTTTTGATGCATTGGCTTTTGCAAGCCAACAACTGCCGCAAATCGGACCAGCTGCTCGTAGCCTATTCCTACAGAGCGCGGCGCCACAACGGCATTCACGCGCGAGCGATGGGGTTTTCATTCGCAACGGAAATGCACGAGAAAAGCATAGTTCAGCTGTGCTGCTCGACCTCGCAAGTAGGCTTCACAGCATATACAGGTGCGCAGCGGCCAATAGCGGTCTCCGATTCGTACCATGTGATAAGCCAGTCGGGGCGCTCAAGAAACACGCAAAAGCGTGCTTCTTCTTATTATTTATTGCACCGCATCAGTGAGGAAAGCTATCGTTATTTGAAGAGTGAGGCTCGACTTTTCGCCTTGTGCGATCGACAATGGCGAGCGTGGCGCATTATCGGTGGCAAGGTGCTCAGACTGCACCCTTCGGGCCTTTTAACAGGCACCTTGTGCTCTTTAGATGCAATTTTAAAGCATTTCCAGTTAAGTCTTGACATGTATTTTTTTATTTTTTCAGAACATTAGAAGTATTAATCTCGAAACATGCGAAAAGGAAATATAGGTAATTTTGAAGAAAACTTGCGTTTTTCGACTTAGTTTCGTATTTGCAGGAAGTGACCGTCGCTTGGTGTGGGAAGTTGGCACGTCACTTTTGCTCTATGTGTGCTTGTCAACTGTGATGTCTGTACACTCGCACCGTTCGTGAACCCTGCTCTGGTGCATAGATATTTAAAAAAAGGCTGGGTTCGTGTCGTGCACAGATTGAAAGAAAAACTATACGGCGCGTGGCCAAGGGGGGTCGGCATAATAATAAAGAAATGGAAGATATCGAATGGGAAAGTACTGCAGTAGACGAGTGTAGGGGGTGCATTTATTACGCAGGGACAAGAAAAATCCCAATTTTGACGATGGAAGTTGGGGCTGCGTTCATTATGCGAGTGCACTTATTACACGAGTAAATATGGTATATGTAATCAAGAAGAGAGTCTAATTATTATGGTAATAAGAGCATGAACTCAAGAAAGATTGTTATTTCAGTGCATTGCCTTATTAGATCAATCAAAGAAGTCAAATATCACAAGACGAACCAAAAATCGCAATTTTTAGGCGTTCTGTAGGAGTATACAGTAGGTGAAACTTTAAGCGAAGTTTTCTCAGTACTGAAATACAAAAAAAAAAACATCAAAAAGTGTGCACCAAAGCAAGCATCAAATGCCCAAAGAGGCCACCGAGAACTATGATCCTCGTGCATTTTAGATAAGCGGAAGCAGGGTTAAACTTCTGAAGTCGTGTTCTGAAAATTCTTTCATAGGCCTGCTGAGTTGGTGCAGCCATTTTCTTAAACCGTTTGGCTTACCTCGACTCAGTTCTTTTTGTTTTTCATTTCATGTTTCTGTGACTGCATTATACGTCCTGACATGCTTTCTTTCTTGGTTTGACTTTTCATAATTTTATGATGGGACTAGTCGTTCATCCCTGAAGTGTGTCTAATCTGAAAATAGTAAATAGAGTTGCAATGCATGAATGTCGTTTTGCAAAAAAAAAAAGATAAAGCAGGATTGTCACGATGCTCAGAATGCATTCAGCTATGCAGTGAATATTCACTCACCCTGCTAGTGACTTAAACTTTCCAGGCATTGCACAAAATGTTAAGGATTGCAAGAAGGAAACATGCTAAATGTTTGTGCCAGTTTTTATCAACATCTGTCAAGTTCTTAGAAAGTTGGCTTTGCAAAGCACCCTTAAAGAGCGACGTGGGACTTGTTTATTTACCCTTTGCTAATTTACTTTTTTATTTTATTATCAATTTTGATCAAATTTTGTGAGGTTATGTATAAATGTGTGGTGATCTCATATATACAACTATTTTCTTGTATGAAGTGTTTTTAAAATACAAATATTTTATGTGCCTTTTGGGAAGCAAGTTTTTTTCTGGATTAAATGAGTTAAAAAGTAAACATATCGGAATGTTGTGGAAACAGAGTTCATTGCAGTACAACAAGAATGGATTTTCTAAATCTATTTGAAGAAAATTTAGGGTATGTTAAACCAGCACATCCTCTATTTTATCAATGCCAGCCATATGCGCACAATCTGGTCGTTCACCATCCTCTCCTCTGGCTTTTTCCTGCTCTCGCCCATTGCCTAGCTTTTGCATGTGCTTTGCAGTCATGGGGGAGAGAACCCATCATGTGGGGCCTCGCAATGAAAATAATATAAAGTAATTATTTTTTTCAATTGTATACAGATCCATGGGGCGGCATTTTCATTCCTTGTGTTCGCATTGTTGGCTTGTATGCTGTCTCTGTAAGAGATACGCCATTTTGAGATAGCTTGTTGCTGTTTGTGGCTCTATGCGGGCAATCAATGGGGACATGTCACTGTGATACTACTGCGTCATTAGTGCCGAGAGGTGGCGGCAGCATTGCTTCGAGCTGCAATGAAGGAGCATGAAGGAACAAATCTGACAGATGAATGACATTGGAGAGGGACACGCATCTCTTCCATCTCCAGGGCAAAGCACATGGATGCATGTGTGACGCAAGCAGCCCTACCCATCATGTGGCGTCGCATCACGACCACTCCTTGGAACTAAGGAGGACCGACGGCTCTCATTGAGAAGTTTGCGTTTGCACTGGCTTAAGGAGGCGTTGGTTAAAGATGAAATAGTTTGTATTTCAAAAACTGCACTTTATAGAAGAATATTAACTGCATATTTGAAATCGGCACGTGAAACATACATGAAGTCTCCAAGTTTCATCAAAATCAATTGAGAAATAAGCTTTTTTGTAAGAGCAGTGTGTCCTCTTGACGACTTTCTTTAAACGTTCTGCGACCGTAGTTACTGCGACAAGAGGATAAACTGAATCTAAAAGTCGCGTAACTTGTGCGTTAAAGCTACCTTGATGAGGACCCTTCGTTTGTGACTAAGCTACTTATCCCTTATTTGCAGGGTTCCTGCAACAGACTTGGCACCTATTCTTGGAGAGATGCTGCAGCTGCAGACTCGACTGGCTCCACATCTTCAGGCATACCAGGAGATTCTTCAGGATCATCCAAATACACAATCTATGACGGTATGACATGTACCATTTGTAGGCTTCCTTAGGCTTGGGACCCGATAGTGATATATATTAGTATTAGGCCTAAAGACATGATTTTTTCAGGGAATATTCAGCTTTGTACACTGATTGGAAATATGTTACATTTTCTTTACATCAATCCAAAAAAAAGTTACAACTATTCTTATTTCACGAATTTGGGATGTGACTTGCATAAAAAGTAATGCAACAAAAGTGCTATAATTGAACCTGTATATTGCTGAATATTCAAATAGTGCAAATATGCAATTTCATGCTAGCATCTAAATTTTACCCGAAGTTATGAAGTTTTTATGTCGCAGTCTCTTAGCCCTCAATTTTCACTGGTGATTTCTAGAAAATTTCAAAACTTTACAATGTTTCTAAACATTTTATCAAGGTTTTCTTGCACACTTCAATATCCTAGTATTCAAACAAAAAAAAAGGATAAAATTGAATCAGTATTGGAGACACAGTGATCATCCCAAAATTCAAAATATGCAAAAATCTGTATTTGAGAAAAACACAAAAAAAAAACTGAAAAAGTTGTGAAAATGAAAATCTCATGCATGAAAGCCACAGCACTTGTATTTACAATCACTCAGAAAGCCCTGCGGAGTAGTCTGAAGCAGGCTTTTGCTTGTGCTTCTTCTTTGCGGCTGCCTGGAACGCCGTTGAAGATGCATGTTTCCTCTCTGAGCTGACGGCACGGCAATAGTCTTTCTCAATCGCCTGCTGGTCACCTGTGCATGTGTGATCTAGCTGCAGTTCACGCAAAATAAGCGAACTAGATTTCTTGTTCCCTAAGTTGAAATGCATAACAACTTCTGCCATGGCAGTCTCAACAGCAAACAATGACGCGTTCTTGTCCTTCGGTGAGAGGCTCCAAATGACCGAATGCAAGGCCTCATTCGCATTCTGCGTCTTCCCTCTGGTGCACCTTTGCAGGAGCTTATGGTGACCCCACTACTCACCGTAGCGGATCACCGCGGGCTCACGTTTAACGAGCCACAGGGTCGCAACTCAGTCAACTACAGTCAAACCTCGATATATCGATCGGCGCGGCTATCGCGAAACAGTTCGATATATCCAGAATTTGATATAAAAAAATCAAGAAAAAAATGCATCAACAGCTTGCTGAAAACGACCAACGAACCGTTCAAGCGTGGTGCAGTAAATACTCACTTGAAGATTCAAACATAGTATTTATTGTGTTGGTTTAAAATATTGAAAAAGAGTAGCCTGCTTTTTGTTGCCCATGGCGTGTTTGACGACTGCATCCTCAATATAGTCCAGGCGATTCATAAGTGATAGGCCGGTGCCTTCAATCGCGCCGCAGTGGCGGCGCACAAGGGCCAAGGCAGCTACGACCTCAGCTGATGTCGGGAGTGGGGCACCATCAGCGCTTGCGGGATCCACCTCGGCAGAGTCTTCATTTGGCTGCTCAGCAGTAGCTTCGGCGACAATCTCCACAACCGTGAGCTCCGCCATTCGGAGTTAGGCCTGTTGCGCACCACAGCGCGCGACAGGCCCAACTTCGAACAGTGTGCGACAGGCCTAACTCCAAACGCACGAACACTGCGAGCACAACGACCGATGCCTGCCGATGCTACGGGGGAGGAGCTTGCAACAAGTGCGCAGTGTGCCGTTGACACCATAGAGATTGCAATGACTGCAAGCTGTAAGGCTGCGGCGTGAGTCCGGGTGTAAAGCGCGCACATGGCGCGCCCATGCCGGCTCGCCTGACTGCTTTCTCTTTCCCGGCGGCAGCGCGGGCCGCGTCCGAAACAGTTGTCTGCGTCCTTTCCCTCATATACTTTCCTCCTCAATCTTTACCTCCCACTCCCTCTTCCCCCGTGCGAAGCCGTGTCGGTGCCTTCGTATTGAAAGAAAATAACAGCTCCGCGCTTTTCTCTTCACTTTCCTCATTCAAGAACCTCTACCGCAAGACTGCGGCGCGCGTACGCCGCTACGCTACGCTCTCGGCGCCATCGATGTGTGCAGCATTCGTAAACGCCCGCCGCTCTACCCCTACTTTCGAGAGTTGCTGGAAAGCTCGCCGCCTGTCAATGGAGCGCGGGCGGTTTGGGGTGGCTGAGTTAGATATATCCATTATATGTCAAACTTTGTTCGAAATAAAAAATCAATAATGCATGCGACCTCCCGCGTGATATAGGAACCGTTTGATATAGGCAAGAATTCGATATATCCGTATTCGATATATTGAGGTTTGACTGTACTCGCGTGTAGAGCACCGCTCCGCGCGCGCTCAACTAATCAGGCGTTTAGCTGGGCGCGGCAAACAGGCAGTATTCCAATACAAAACACGCAATGCTTTATTGCCTTTGGCGGCACCCCGAACAACAGTACGTCCGCTCCCGGGACGAGGGGAGCAAAGGCACCCGCACGCGTACGTTCACAATAAGGGGCAACCGCGAGCACGTCGCAGCTGGCAATGGCGAGCTTTGACACGCCAGTCGTGAAAATGTCCCTCGCGGCTATGCTGCGACGAAGGAAACAAGTGCTTACCCAACGCCGACCACGGAGGAGAGAGCAGCTCTCCTCCGTGGTCGGCGTTGAAAGCGCACGTAACACGTAACGGCGTTGAGAGCGCACGTAACACGTGCCGTGCCCGCACGTGGCGCCATCTATCGCGACGCGCCGTTACCAGAGCAGAAAAAGCAAAAGGGGTGGGGCGGAATGCCCGCGAAATGGTCGCGGGCGCGCCTCGGATCCCTACAAACTTCTTGTCGGAGAAGTGTTCATTAACAGGACACAGTGCATTGCTCACAGTCTCTGGCAAATTGTACTTGCTTTTTGGGATGGGCTCATTCCTTGTCATGGCTGCATTATGCTTGCACCAAGACTCTGAGCCGTGTGGACAGAAGCTCTGGTTTGATTTCTCGTCAGTGGATGTCACATGATGATACGTAGCCTACACAGCCTTGTGCATCTCATCCACATTCCCAGAATGGGATTTCAAAGCCCAGCCGTAATAACTTGTCAATTTTGTGATGAGGTCGCCCGTGAGGCGGCCCTTGCCACTGATGCGCTGGCTGCTGTCCCCTTTGTGCTTCTGCACGAGATTCCGAAGCGCATTCCCAATGGATCTTCTGCACATGGTTCGAGCAGTCTTCTTTTTCAACATTTATGAAGCCGTACACCTTCGCTTCTTTGACAGCATTGTACGACCGGCTGTCACCATCGCAAAGCATGGTGGTGTACCCGAGGCCATGAAGCGAAAGGGAGTGCTGAAATAAAACATTGCTGCCTCTACTTCCATTTGGCCAGCCTTGCATGAGGTATCGTGAGGTATTTTTCTGGCATGAATGTTTGGCTTTCCATTCAGAGTATTCTGGGCTCTCGGGTGTTGGGCCAAATTCACAGCTGAGGCAAAAATTAGAAAGCACAACATAGTCTAGCACATAACCTGAAAAAACTTCTATCACAGTGGCTCTTCTAATGTGAGAGGTGTGCCAGCTTGTGTGCCAGCCATTCATCAAAAAAGATAGCAATATTTCCGGGGTTGCCGAAATCGAAGTCCTTGTAGAGGCACTATACACTGTGGCACACTTAGTCAAATGTTCGGCACAAGCTCTAGTTGCTGCTGGCTGAAGCTTCATTTTCAAGTACTCTTGTTATGTTTTCGTGTGAAGGCCTCGATGTGAAACACCGATAGCGGCAAAGATGTCATTCAGAGCTGTCTGACTATTCCCAGTGCTCTGAACTGCACGCACCGTGCAAACGTTGAATTTCGAATGGGTTGCAGTTACTGCTGCCACTAACCCGTCGCGAGCTCCAATTCGAACCAACTTCTTCGCAGTTGCTGCAGTGAAGCTTGAGCTTAACGGCTATGCCGTACTCGCGTGCGTCGCGTTCGATGGTCAACTGACCACGGCACACTCTGCAAGCAGAATGTTCGTTTAGTAAACTTTTCACCATGTCGAGGTCAAACATGGTGTAAGTCGATGCCGACGAGTTTCGGTGCCGCGCTGACTCGCGAGAACACTCGTTTTGCAATCGGTTGCCGAGACCGAAGAAAGTTCCACTGCTTTTTGCTGGGTGCAACGCTCGATGACTTCTCGGTCAGCCGATGTTAAAAATGTCGCGTCTATCCTCGCAGCTCGATCGCGCATACTTGAAGTACTGCAGGCAGCGGTCGCAGTCGCCGCCACGCTTTCTCTGGCTGCGAGATCTGCTGCAGCAGCATTCTTTGCGGGCTTAATCACAAGCGGCGGCGTTGTTTCCTGGCAACTTGTGTAAGTATCACCGCAATCGGCTGATTTCGACGGCACTGTGGTCGTCGCGATCGCTTGTGTTGCAACGCCGCTTCGTCGCGGAATCTTTTGCGCTCTTCCACAGAGATCTGCAGATATCTTCGTCGGCAGTTGCGATAACTTATGGCACTCTGAGCACGTGTCACCACTGGTAGAAGTTGTAGCGATCGAAGGCTGCCTTTATGTCGGGCTGCTGCATCGCGGTGACTGCCAGTCTCCTGTCCCGCTCGGCTCTGCCGACTTAGCCTGCGCTGGCTGCGATGACTCCTTGGGCTGCACAGCACATTTTTTCCGTCGCTTGCTGAATTTGTGAAGTGTGCGGAACTTTCGAGCATGGTTCGGCATCTCGATTTCGATCGCAAAACTACAAAACTTCCACAATGGCGGTGTGTTTGCGGCTGCACGCACGTGATCACCAGCCTTGTCAGTCCCTGCGCTGCAATCACAAGCTGCTGTTCACTCACGTGGCTGCTATGGATCAATGATACTGCACGGTTTTGTTGCTTGTTTTTGCCTGGTAGCTCAGACTGGCTGCAGCATTGAAGGTTTGTTCCTGGTGGGAAAGCGAGCTCAACAGAAGCTCTTTCAAACGAGGCTAAGATGGTTGCGATCCGATGAGTAGTTTGCGTGATTCGAGCAATGCAAAAGGGGGCTGTTTTCGGCGATATCGTTAGCAAAACCAAGTGCTGGAATTAATAAACACGACATTTTTTGGCTCAACGACGCATCATTTCGAGTTCATTTTTTGCTGGCAGGTGCGGGATGATATGAAGCTAACGAAAATCACCAAGCTGAAAAATCAATTTTTTTGGCATTTTTTCATCGCCGAGACCCGTGTCCCCCTTTAATTAAGCCAACTTGATGAGTTACCTATATTGTGTACACATTCATCAATCTTCAGCAAAGCTCAGCTTGTCCACTTATGTGGTACATGTTTTGCCCACACTACTTTTCAAGTAAGCTAGAAGGCTAATATTTAGGCTTGTGCAAATATTTGAATGGATAGTGGAGTAATAAATTTGCTTTGACTCAAATATGAATAGTTCGAAATTTCTAATTCTTCTAAACAAACAAATAAGTTCATATTCTGCTGGGGTATCCTGCAGTGGTATCTACCATACTGCTCGAAGGGGGTCTTTTTTGTCTGATTTGCACCATTGCTGCACCACAGGGTGGTTTTGGAACCGAAAGTAATGTAGACAGCACTGACTGTGAGCAGATATTACGTGATGGTCGCCATCTTGTACACTTGTGCTGCTGCAAAAGCACGGAATCAACCGATCAATTATTCCGACTTTCTCCGACTATTCCGACTTTCTCGTAACCATTGGCTAAGAATGAAGGCGATGCGACGACAACCTTAAAGCATGCTAGTATGACTTATCACCCACGAAGAGCCTACGTGTGTGGCATAGGGCCGCTTTAAGCCTACTGCATGCTTTTAATATCGTGTTCAGCATGCACTGCTTTGCAGAAACGAAAGCAGCTCTCTGTTGTAGAGATAAGCATTGTGGATCGCGAGCACAGAGACGGCAATCGTAGCTCACGCTTTCATAAGGCGGTAGCCCAAACGCGCCTCCGTTCGTTGCCAGGATCGCTAGAGCATCGCTTGCTTAAAGCACATATCTCGCCACAGGTGTGCACGGTCTGAAGCGTAGTGGGCGCAAGCGGCTCGGCACGGTGTACGTGAAGTAGGCCAAGCACTGCACGCAACTAGCCAGTAGACGATCGGCTTCTTGTGACCCTACAGTGTCTAGGGGGGGGGGGGGGGGGAGTTTTCACTAAGTAGCAAATCGCGGTACACATATCTCGTGGACAGCCACGATTATGTCTGTTTCTTCGCCGTATGTTAGTCACTGCGTTGACTGCATATCCCGAACTCTGCAGTAGTTTCAAAATGCTGTTTGATGTCGCCATCGCAAGGCCATCGGATGGTCGTGCTAGAATGCCAATCGTTTCTGAACATTGTTAAAAAGAAGTTGGGTTGTTTCTGAACATTGGCACCCGCAATGCCTGCTAAGTTAGCAGGCGTTGCGGGTGTAGCATTTGCACATGGGCGCCACATGAGTTTTCGAATAGCGTTTGTCCCCCGCCATTGCAAAGGGGCTTTGCAGGCCTTGCGGGCCGCACGCTATTTGGAGTATTTTGCCGGCAGACCGCAAACACTTACGGTGCTTAGCGTTGCGACGCATGCGCAGTGGCAGCGACCGCAAGCTTCCTAATATTTCTAAACTGCCTAATATTTGCTGTGGCATTGTGTTTTACTTCTTTAGCGGTGGTGGCGCGGGTAGAGAATGGGGAGTTGGTACTTGATCATTGGCGTGAATCCGGGGTGGAAAGGGGTGTGGGAAAAGCCAGCGTCATACGTTGACATAATAGAGAGGGGGGGGGGGGGCACAGTCAGCCTCATAGACTGACATAATAGGAAGGGGGGTCGCAGTGACAAACCTTCGACCCCCCCCCCCCTCCCCCAGCACAGTTAGCATGTACTTGGTGGTTAATGCACACACTGAAAGCTTGTTATAACAAAGTTGAAGGGCAGCCACAATTATTTTGTTATACCCATTATTTTGTTATATCGATTATAACAGTTTGTGGCAATGTATGCTCTGGTGGGCGCCCACCTATAAGAATGCAAAGAAGGAAACCGCCTCACGGCCCGACGTACCTCTACGCGACCACGCGTGCAACGGAAAATAAATACAGTCGAACCTCATTAATTCGAACACGCTTACTTTGAACTTCCGGTTCATTCGAACTCACGCTGAGGTCCCGTGAAAGCTATGTGTATTCCAATGGCCGAAAACACCTTGTAATTCGAACGCGCAAGCACTTGCGGCGGTTAATTGGAACATACCGCGCTCCGAAAATGCTCTCAGCACCATGCCTAATCCTGTGGCGGCACCTCTCAACGCTGTGCGCGAAGAAGGAAAAGAAGAAAAGGGAGATGGTTTGCTCTCTCTCAAAAGCCGATCTGCGATGCGCCTGTGCCACTCTTCTTCCTTTTCCGTCTCTGCACGTAGAGACACTTCTCCTTTCAAGGCCGCGTGCAGAGAGAGAGGGAAAAAAAGCTGTTGCGGAGAGTCCTCCTTTTTTGGTGCCGAAGGTAGCAGCGGAAACTCGGTCGTTGCCGTCATCTTTAAGGCGCGGAGAGGGAATTGCTTTGCACCGTGGCGCCGCTTCTCGGTCATGTGACCTGCTGAGCGCTTCCTCAATCCTTTCCGCTGGCTTTGTGAGGAAGACTGCTCTCGCAGCCGCGCATGGCGTGACTGTGAGATCGGCGCGGTAGTTTTGAAAGAGCCGCGCTGAACGAACGTCAAACTTTGCAGAAAACGATATACTTAGCATACTATGGTCGGGTTTTTTTTTAATAGACTACTTTAGTTCGTTATATCCATTTGCCTGTCAATTTTACTTCGTTACAACAAGGTTTAAAATGCATGGTTCTCAGTGGAACTTTCAAGGGAAATTTTGTTTACTTCGTTATATCCATTTCGTGATATCCCATTACGTTATAATGAGGTTTGAGTGTACTACGTTTAGTGCGTAGTTAGCAGTGTTCCAGGCAGGTTGTTAGCATGTACGTACATATTGAGGTTTTACTGTAATGAGCTTTGAATGTGATTATGTGTGTGTGTTTGCACACGCACGCTGCTGTGAACTTCATGCTGCAGCTAGCTTGTTGGAACAATATGTCACTGCTTCTGTGCACAATCCTGCTTTTGTTTATTTTGTGGGCTTGCTGCTTTTATAGAAATCATTACAGGGATCCCACTTCTGTGCTAAAGTGCGCCAAACGATATTTGCTGCGCCAAGCTGATAAAATCGATGTAAATTGCGCCAAACTGCGCCAAACCGTTTATCTCAGTGGTCCGCAACCTGTGGCCCGCGGGCCACAAGCGGCTCACTGGGCACTTTTATGCAGCTCCCAGCCCGACGTCGGAAATCTTAAAATTGCTAGACACTCTAATTGTGGCAGTATTTAAAAAACTTTATTAATGGTTTAATTACCGGACACAGTAGTCGAGTCTAATGAGAGAATTCTTTACCTTCCCGCGAACAGTTCATTGCCACTTTGAAAAACTCGCCGCCAGCGGAGCAATAAAATTCCTCATTCTGCGGCGGTACAGTAACCAAAGCTCCAATGAGCGCACTATAGCAGAAGGCTAGAGATATGTCACTGTTAACGAGGGCGATTGCAGTGGTGTTAGTTCTGCATTGATTTACTCACGTGCACAAACACCATATTGACACGTGTTTATATGAAAAAGAACGATGATAGGAACGTTTTGTAGATTCCAGCTAGTGGGTCAGGTGGTTGATTGGGACGACAACGAAGCGGGCATCTTGCTGTACAGCTGATCCTGAATACGCTCTTTTCGCTGCCGTAAGCTGCTGTCATCTGTTCGCGTTGCACTGCGACACTGGTGGAGGAGCTGGGCTGTGACGCTGCCCGATGCTTCACACTCCTAGTGGGAGCCGTTCATCCAGCCCGGACGTGCCCACTGCAACCCCTGTCCATCGATTCAGTCGTCGGCTACGAGGTATTCCTCCAGACTGCAACCCCTCGCAGAAAACCTCTACCAGACATCTCGAAATGGCCAGCACCAGACCCCAGCCTGTACTTCTAGGCACCAGTCCTCCCGCTCCATCCCAGGTAACGTTTTTTCAATCGCTGGAGCCTAAGCGCTTTGGTGGTGGCGCACACGAAGATGTAGAAGACTGGTTAGACCACTATGACCGTGTTGCGAAGATCAACCACTGGTCTGCCCAGGAAAAGCTCGGCCGGGCCTACTTCTATCTCGATGACAGTGCTCGTACTTGGTACGAGAACAGAGAAGGCAACCTGTCCACATGGACTGACTTTCACCAGAAGATGGTTGAAACTTTTGCCAATGTCGACAGACGTGACTGCGCCCACCAACTACTAGAGCTGAGGGTCCAAAAACCCAATGAAACGGTCGCCATGTTCGCCGAAGACATGACACGTTTATTTCGGAGGGCTGACCCGCAGATGACTGAAGATAGGAAGTTGTGCTACCTCATGCATGGCGTGAAAGAGCAGCTGTTCGCCGGACTTCTGCACAACCCGCCAAGCACTGTAGAGAACTTCATCAAAGAAGCGTCGGCTATCGAGCGGGCCCTTCACCAACGCTGCCGACAATATGACCGCTTGTGCAGCAGCCCCCAAACTCGGGCCGCCGCTGTGACGTTTGACAGTCATAGCTCCTTACGGGACATGATTAGAGAGATTGTTTGTGAAGAATTGCAAAGGCTGCGGACTCCGGTAGTGGATACACCCATGGCATCTGTCGCTTAAGTAGTCCGCGACGAAAGCCGCCAAGCATTCTCGACAGCTGATCCTGCCCCCGAACAACGTCCCATGACGTACGCCGCCGCCCTTCGAAGCTCCCCACCCGCTCCGCCTTCATACTACCCGCCACCTGCAACTGTTCCTTGGTCACCACCACAAGGGGAGACATCGTGGCGCCCATCCATCCAGCCCCCATACGACCAGCCGTCTTCTGGCTTGCCATGGCCTTCGTCGCGTGAGGAGTCATCACGGCAACCACAGCTTCGCCGAACAGACACCTGGCGCACTGCCGACAGGCGTCCACTTTGTTTCAACTGCGGAGGTGTAGGCCACATAGCCCGCTATTGCTGGCACCGCGCTGATCGGTCTCGCCCTTTCAGGCCATGGTATGACATTCGACATGCCAACCAGTACGTATCCCGCCGTGGAGATGTCGGTTCTCAAGGACCTCCGGTACCCCGACACCCATACGACGGCCGCCGTAACAATGATGACGAGGCTATAACTGATTACGAGCCGGTCTTCCGACATCGACCACGCTCTCCTTCTCCTGCCCAGTCACATTCGTTGCAGAGCCGCACTTTTGCCGACACCAGAGGAGCGAGGTCACCCAGCCCACACCGGGGAAACTGAAGGCGGCGACCTCAGGGGGGTGCAGGTTTTCAAGACGAAGAAAAAAGCCCCAATACTCCCACCTCAGGACGCTGTAAAGCCGACAAGACGTAATACCGACGAAACAGTGACCCCAGGCCTTACCGTTCATGTGGACGGACAGCAAGTCAGAGTTTTAGTCGACACTGGGGCCGACTTCTCTATTATTAGTGATGACCTTGCCGTACGCCTCAAGAAAGTAAAGACAGCGTGGACGGGACCTCACTTAAGGACGGCAGGCGGCCAATTACTGATGCCTGTCGGAATGTGCACAGCAAGGCTCGACATCGGTGGCTCTACTTTCGTGGCGACGTTCGTCATTCTCGCTTCATGCTGTAAAGACATGATTATCGGAATGGATTTCTTGAGAGAACATGGCGCCGTGATCAACATCCCTGACAGTGTCATTACATTTCACAACAACAGCCCTACTTTAGTCGATTGTTCAGAGCCGAGACATACGTCTTGTTCAGGGCCTTTGCGTCTGACGGATGACGATGTGGTCGTCCCGCCACGATCGTGTACGCTTGTTTCGGTGGCAGGGGATGAGCCGTTTGACGGCGACGGCATTGCTGACCAAATAAGCTCACTGATATTTAGCCACGGTATTTCAGTTGCTCGAGGTCTTGTCACTGTCACTGCGGGACGCACAAACGTGCTGCTCACTAACTTCAGCACTGAGCGCCGACATCTCCCGAAGGGTACAGCCGTCGCTTACTTTGACACTACTGCGGAAATACAAGGCAGTTTATCGGCCCTAGACGAAGCACCTCAAGAAGGATCACTACCTAATCTTGACGTTGGTACTACGTTGTCAAGGGACGAACGAGCGAGACTTCTTGAGCTGCTAGCCGAATTCAAGGACTGCTTTTCATCGACATCACGGGTCGGTCGAACGCCGCTAACAAAGCATCGAATAATTACCCACGACGCAGCAAGGCCTATACACCAGAATCCTTATCGTGTGGCTCCAAAGGAACGGGAAGTCATACAGCAACAAGTCGCTAAAATGCTTGAAGTTGATGTGATTCAGCCATCACAGAGCCCGTGGGCATCGCCTGTAGTATTAGTTAAGAAAAAGGACGGTACCCTGCGTTTTTGCGTGGATTACAGGAAGCTGAATCAAGTGACTAAGAAAGATGTGTATCCGCTTCCACGTATTGATGACTCCCTCGATAGGCTACGAAACGCTCGCTACTTTTCTTCAATGGACCTCAGAAGTGGATATTGGCAGATCGAGGTAGACCCAAGAGATCAGGAAAAAACCGCTTTTGTGATGCCGGATGGTTTATATGAATTTAAAGTTCTACCGTTCGGTCTGTGCTCAGCGCCCGCTACTTTTCAAAGGCTCATGGACACTGTACTTTCAGGGTTAAAATGGAAGACCTGTTTAGTTTATCTAGACGACATCATAGTGTTTTCCCCAACATTTCACGAGCATCTCAAGAGGCTAGAAGTTGTTTTACGAGCCATACGCTCCGCAGGCCTCACATTGAAACCAGAGAAATGCCACTTTTGTTTTGAAGAACTGCTGTTTCTCGGTCATGTCGTCAGCTGTACCGGCGTTCTGCCTGATCATGAAAAACTTGCGGCCGTGGCACAGTTCCCAGTACCGTCCGATAAGAAAGCTGTGAGGCGCTTTCTGCGCCTATGCGCCTACTATCGCCGGTTCATCGCCGACTTCGCACGGATTGCGTCGCCGTTAACTCGCCTCACTAGAGACGACGCCACCTTTGAGTGGAACCACGAACAGCAAGCAGCGTTTAATGACCTCCGCCAACGTCTTCAAACACCTCCAGTGCTTGCTCACTTCGACGAACAAGCGCCAACAATGCTTCACACTGACGCACGCAATGTAGGCCTCGGAGCTGTGCTTGTGCAGTGGCAAGAAGACACGGAACGAGTGATCGCCTACGCAAGCAGGACGCTAACACGCGCTGAGGCCAATTATTCAACAACTGAGAAAGAGTGCCTCGCCGTGGTCTGGGCAGTTATGAAATTTCGCCCATACTTGTATGGCCGCCCTTTCAAAGTTATAAGTGACCATCATTCCCTCTGTTGGTTGACTAATTTACGAGATCTAACCGGCCTATTAGCACGGTGGAGTCTGAAGTTACAAGAGTTTGATATGACGGTCATACACAAGTCTGGGAAGCGCCATACGGACGCCGACTGCCTGTCTCGATCACCAGTACAGTCAGCTTCTCTTTCTGACGACGACGATATGGCCTTCCTTGGTGTTCTCGACGCGTCCACGATTGCTCAACAACAACGAAGTGACCCTGAATTGCTTGATTTGATTAATTACGTGGACGGACGTTCTTCGAGGGCACCTAGAGTCTTTGCAAGGACATTATCGTCGTTTTGCTTACGCAATGGCGTCCTCTACAAGAGAAACTTTTCGTCCATCGGAGCTCCCTATTTGCTCGTTATTCCTGCACCCCTTCGAACTGAAGTGCTCCAAGCATGTCACAATGAGCCGACGTCTGGCCATTTAGGCTACACTCGCACGTTGGCAAGAGTACAGCAGGGATACTACTGGCCACGACTCACAACAGCCGTCAAGCACCACGTTCACACTTGCATCGATTGCCAGCGACGCAAGTCACCTCCAAAGAGACCCGCCGGTCAGCTGCAACCAGTTCAGGTTCCACGTACACCGTTTGAACAGATAGGAATGGATATTTTGGGACCCCTTCCTACTTCTACTGCAGGGAATCGCTGGGTTATAGTCGCAACAGACTACCTAACCAGGTATGCCGAAACAAAAGCTATCCAAAAGAGCACCGCAGTGGAAGTGGCGAGATTTTTCATAGAAAAGATTGTGCTACGCCACGGTGCTCCGACTATCGTGATCACGGACCGCGGAACAGCATTTACGGCAGCTATTTTAGACCACGTCCTGATGCTTAGTAGAACGACTCACCGTAAGACCACTGCGTACCACCCGCAAACAAATGGACTAACGGAGCGCCTCAACAAGGCGATTGAAGACATGCTGTCGATGTACGTGGATGTCCAACATAAGAATTGGGACAAGATTTTACGCTATATCACGTTCGCATACAATACGGCTAAACAAGAGACGACTCGCATGACTCCATTCAGCTTGGTTCACGGACGGGAGGTACGGACTATGCTGGATGCGATGTTGCTACATGAATGGGACGCTACCGACACAGGCGCTGACGTGTTCACTGAACGCGCGGAAGAAGCTAGACAGCTCGCCCGCTTACGGATCCACCAGCGACAAGACTACGACGCAGGCCGCTACAATGCTCGCCATAGAACTGTAACGTACAAAATCGGTGACAGAGTGTGGGTTTGGACACCCGTACGAAAACGTGGACTGTCCGAAAAGCTGCTAAGGCGATATTTCGGGCCATACCGAGTATCGCGCCAGCTAAGTGACGTCACCTACAAGGTTGTCTCCGACAGTCCCCAATGCCCGAGGCGTCGCCAGCACCAGCCTGAACTTGTTCATGTAGTGCGTATGAAGCCGTATGTGAGTGGCTGACTGCACGTTAAAAAATATACTGTGCGTCTGAATCGGCATAGGGGCGATGCTCTTATAAGGAGGGGCAAGTGACACGTGTTTATATGAAAAAGAACGATGATAGGAACGTTTTGTAGATTCCAGCTAGTGGGTCAGGTGGTTGATTGGGACGACAACGAAGCGGGCATCTTGCTGTACAGCTGATCCTGAATACGCTCTTTTCGCTGCCGTAAGCTGCTGTCATCTGTTCGCGTTGCACTGTGACAATATATATGTACCGAAATCTCAAACGAAATCTGTTTGCAAATGTAACCCGGTTGCAGCAAAGAATAATTACTCGTAGGAACAAAACTAACGTGCAACATACACAAGATATTGTTTATTTTGTAAAATAATAGAGCAATAGACTGCAAAAGGCCTCAAGTGCTGGTTTGGTTCTCTCCTTGCAGTGTTCTCTTTTTCTTCCATTGTGACCTTATTTGCATGCCACCACCATCGTGCGCTACAGTGATGGCAACGCCGAAAAAGCGGCAGAACTACGACGCGAAGAACTTGGCGACTAAAGTGGAAATTTTGGAAGCACTGAAGAACTGCGAATCGCGAGAGCAGGTTATGACCAAGTACAACGTGAAGCGGAGCACGTTGGGAATGTACATGAAAAATGAACAGATTCGACAAGCCTTCGAAAGCGAGAAGTTTCATGCCTCTAGAAAGCGGTTGCGAACCGCAGCTCATCCCCAGCTCGAAGAAGCTTTGCTCCGGTGGACTACTGACTGTCGCAACGCGCATCTGCCTTTGAGCGGACCTCTCATCATGGCGCAAGGTGAGAAGTATGCTGCAATGATGAACATTGAATCGTTCAAAGCGTCAGAAGGGTGGTTTGCGAGGTTTCGAGAGAGACACGAACTTGTCTTCAGGAGTGTGTGCGGCGGAAAGGCCAGTGTTGACGAAAGCGTGACCACCGAGTGGAGAAATGTGAAGCTGCTGGAGCACATCGCCGCATATGAACCACGTGACGTGTTCAATGCAGATGAAACTGCTCTATTTTTCAGAGCTCTGCCCGACAAGACGGTGACTTTCAAAGGGGACGCGTGCATTGGTGGCAAGAAGTGCAAGCAAAGGATAACTGTGCTTCTTGCCGCCAATATGACTGACACGGAGCGCTTGCCACTGCTTGTCGTCGGGAAGGCGCTTAAGCCACGTTGTTTTAAGAACGTCAAAAGCCTTCCTGTCGAGTACACAGCGAACAGGAAGGCATGGATGACATCGGACATTTTTCGCGGCTGGCTGCAGCAGTTGGACCGGCACTTCACGTCAAAGGACCGCAAGATAATTATGGTTGTTGACAACTGCAGTGCCCATAACTGTACAGTCGAACTGAAGAGCATCAAAGTAGTTTTTTTGCCGCCCAACACTACGTCTGTTCTTCAGTTGATGGACCAGGGTATCATTCACTACGTGAAGTCGAAGTACCGCTAGCACCTTCTAGAGCGAATGATCCTATGCTCAGAAGCTGAAAAGTTGTATCAAGTGGACTTAATCGGTGGAGTGCACATCATCGCCCACGTGTAGAAAAACACTCCGCCGCAAGTCATCGCCAACTGTTTTCGGCACAGCGGTTTTGTGAGGCCCGAGCTTGCAGCAGTAGCTGACGATGGCATCGAGGAGGTGTCAGCAGAGTCCACCGACGATGACTGCCCGACTTGCGATGCTGTCCTTCCCACAGATGTGACCTTTCAGGACTACATCGCGATTGATCATGGTGTCGCCAAGAATGGTCTCCTGACTGATGAAGAGATTATTAATGATGTCACGGGCGCCCATGAAGACCACGATTCCGACGAAGAATTATGCGAGGAGATACAGCCGCGACCTCATCGCACCTCAGGGGAAGTCTCGGAGGCGCTGTTAATATTAGAGGACGCTTGCCTGAACACTTCCGACAGCTTGTGTGCTGTTGGCCATTTGGAACAGTTAAGAAAAATTGTGATGTCAGCCGGAATCTGAGCGAAAACGCAGACGACAATTACAAAATACTTCAACAAATAAAGGTATGCTTCTGCAGCTTGATTTTAAATGTTGTTTTCCCTGTTCATTCGTTAATTCGGCATTCGGTTAATTCGGACAGTTTTTCCGGTCCTGTGAAATCCGAATTAACGGGCTTTTACTGTATTTGTTGCCATAACGATGTGAACAAAGATGGCAACAACGTAGTTCACACACACACGGCCAGGACAGCGTGCACAGATTGAAAACGAAACTACTGTTTGCCGCAACCGCTGCGCAGGAAACTGCAGTCCCTACCGTCTTGTTCATCAGTAGGGAATACAATCTAAAGGTGCGCAAATAACACAGCCGTAGATTAAAGATAATAAAGCCATAAAATGACATGAAGCGTTGGCGGCTTTCCTGTCGTTCACTTACAGCCACGGTAGTGTGGAGCTTCGTCACTTTCAGTTGTAGTTATCTATCGGCCTTTAGCAAAACTTTGGCACCCTCGTTCGCAGCGCTGCACACTCGGTGCTTGCTCGAACAGTTGTCTGAATGTCTTATTTTCTTCTGTATAACCCGCCCATGCATATAACTGGTACCGCCGAGTGCAAACCGCGGGACAGAGAAACTACCCACGTATTTACGAAAGGTTTCTTTCTTTGCATTGTCAATAAGTCGTGCTGTGAAGCCAACTTGCACACGAAAATTTTCGCATAATTTGCACCTGGACTTTCACTCCAAATTTTCTGTATGATCTTCGTTATACACAAGAACATATGTTCACTCAGTGTGCGGGCAGGTACGGCTGAGTTAGCGAGAGTTCAATGCATATACTTGCTGGGATCAAAGTACAAGTCATAATCGTCAGATCTTACCAAATTTTGTGGTCTAATGATGAAATTTTGTTACAACAAAATTCTGCCACAACGAATTTTTTCACGTGTCCCGTCAATTTTGTTGTAGCGGGATTTGACTGTATAACCATAACGACCTTCTGAAAAGATACACTTGCGGAAAACATGTTCAGCATGATGCTGCTAGTGTCCAAGAATCTAGAGATGTAATTCAGTGTGCTTACAACCATTTTAAGGGGCAGACTCATTTTAGACCTTTTTTTTGTTTATTTCTTCAGTGATCTTGATCCAACTGCACAGGCTTAAGCAGTTTTTTTCGGCTGATTTCAAATAATTTCAAATGAATTTGCCTGCAACTTATCTTGTTCCGTAGATAACCTAACATCACCCCTAATGATTAAGGCTGCCATAGAAAAAGATGGGTTTAATTGGAATATGTAAGATATCGCAACATAGACTAATGACTAGAAATTGAATGTATGCAAGCGTTTTTGTTTTTTGGCCTTTCTTGATTTACAGCAAAATGATCTTTCCATTTTCTAAAGCAGTTGGAATTGTGTTACAATTTTGATGAGTAATTAATTAAAAAGGCTTTTACTCTAAATTGTGCTCTCATACTTGTGTTCTATATACGGGCAGGTTTCCATTGCAAAAAGTTATTGTTGTACGTGCCCTAGCTGCAGAGATATTGAGGCCTGAAAAACTAACAGTCGTAAATTTACTTTTTTGATAAATGTAGAAAAAATTTACAACACACAGTTTTTTTCGAAAAACAATCACAAATGTGCATGTTTTGCATTGCTCATAAAGGCGCTCATAAATTGGTTGCGAAGCTTTGAACACAGCTGCTGGCAAATTATGAAGAAGCCTTGAAGCTGGTTCCTCATTTTTGGCAGGTTTTGCATTTTGGAAGCACCTAGAATCGAAAAGATCTCACTCAAACACTGATCCCAAGAGCAGCGCACGTGATAGGAGTTGGAGTTCGGGCTAGCAGATCAACAGTGACAAAAGCCTGCCAAGCTTGTCCGCATACTGGCAACAAAGGCGAAAGCTCACATCTTAATGTCGTAGCTTTTAAATTTATTTATTTACCCTCAAGGTCAACAGACATTACGGAGGGAAGTGGGTAGGGAGAAACATTAAAATTACAACACAACGCAAAAACAAAAACAGAGAACAATAGTTATACAGTCGACATGTTTCTGGTCATATAATGTTAGCTATTGCATTCCTGAAAAGGTTGAAATCTCGGATGGTCGCTGTTGGGTTTGGAAGGCCATTCTATTTCTTCGATGTACGTGGCATGAAGGACTGCGAAAAGAAGTTAGTTCTTCACAAAGGCATGCCGACTTCGAAGGCGTGATCCAGACGTTGTGAAATGTGATGAGGATGAATTATGAATTCGGGATGTAAGTAGGCATGGTGGTAGAGCTTTTGAAAAAGACATAAGCGGAAGAGCTTACGCTGCGATGCAAGAGATGGTAGACTAAGGCCTGCTTTTATGGAGGATATGTTGCGGTGCGATTGTAATTACATGTAATGAATCAAGCCGAGTGTTAGTGTTTTGTATAGGAGTAATTAGTGTTTTGTATAGGAGTAATTTTAGTGTGGAAGGGACTTTAGAAAAGTTACGGTATGGGTACCCAAGCATGCGGTTGGCATTGTTAATTACATGGGTGATATGAACTTTCTATGTTAGGTTAGTTGTGATGTGCACTCCAAGGTATTTGTAAGAGGGTACACTTTCTAACGGGTTATTACCTAGGTAGTACACAGGCGGTCCAGGTTAGGTTAGTTGTGATGTGCACTCCAAGGTATTTGTGAGAGGGTACATTTTCTAACGGGATATTACCTAGGTAGTACACAGGCGGTGTAGTAGGAGACCTAGTTACGTGCATGAGTTTACATTTATTTGGGTTTAATTCCATGAACCAATTGTTACATCATTCTGAAATTGCATTAGGATCTGACTAAAGAATATGTGAGTCGTCAGTGCTTGTTATTTCTCACGCAGTCGTCAGCAGAAGGTCACGCAGTCGTCAGCAAAGAGGTGAATGTTGCTAGTAACATTACAGGGTAGATCAATAATGTAGATTAAAAAGAGGAGCGGACCAAGAACTGAGCCTTGTGGCACACCAGAGCGCACAGCACTTAGCTCAGATTCTTTGTCGTTAGCGCTGACGAATGGGGACGACATCACAGGTGTGATATCTCTTACATTCTACGACGACACTTTTCACGATAGAAATGATAGCACATTCCATGCAGAGCACGTGGGGCTGGCAAGCAACCGGAGCCCCCAACGGCACTGGTACTAAGGCTTTTCCACCGTCTGGGCAACTGCCTTCCCTACTCCACCTCTCGTTTTTTTTTTCACTCTGCGTCCCTTCCTCTTTCGTAACGTCATTGTCGCCCTCTCCTCAGCAGTGCACCTTCTTCAAAAAGCACACTCACTACTGCATTTGTGAGAAATATTTTTCGTCAGTTGCATTATAACCGATCTTGCATATTAAGCTTTTTCTTTCATATTCAAAGTGTTGTCGATGCACATTGATTGCTCCAAATCAGGTAAATAAATAAAATTAAGCCTCTGAATCGCCTCGTTCTTTGTGGCACAACTAGGGACCACCACTCCTCCACGAATTCACCAACTTAGCCAAAAAAGAAGTTTTTAAGTTGCTGTTTCTTAATGTGCTTAGGGATCCTTTGCAACTTTATTTTTCTGTAATTTTACTTCAAAAATTACAAATATATTTTGGAAATATTTTAAAAATATTGATTTGATTTGCCCTCATACTTTAATGTGTCATTTCTCTCCATACCCAAAATTTTTCTGTTCGTGTAGTTCTAAAATGTACTATTCGTAGTTCTAAAATGTACTATTTAGAAAAAAATTTTAGTTTTTGTAGCAATAATGAATGCTTGTGTCCTTTGTCTTTTGCATTATGCTAACATTTTTAAGTGTAATAGTTCATCCGGTTCACTATGCCATCTAATTGATTTTGTGTTGATCAGTGCAGTAAGTTATGTGAATAGGTAAAGTTTTGTGATCATGAATAAATTGTGTAAAGAACATGGACTATGTTTGATAGATCAGTTTTCTTTTCCCATGGTCACTTCCTTTTTTGTGTGTGTGTGCTTTTTGTCAGTTTCCATTTTTGTGTCATACATGTAGCTGCTCATACTTTTTCCAGGATGCTGAAGTGCAGCGCTTGGCCAATGGTGTATGCAGTGCAATGCATTTGCTGAGCCATGCTTTCCATGCTGTGAGTGACCTCCACATGAATGTCGGTACCAGGCCACGTATGTTGCGTGCTCGTCTTTTGGGACCCGGTCCGGCTGGCAGCATTTTCCACACTAGCATGCCATTCCAAGTAAGTGCAGATTGCTCTCAAGAGCTGCATTTCATTACAGGTTCTAGACTCGTTCCTCGAGCGTAACTTTTTATTGAAACATGCAAGACAAGGAAGTGCACATTCGTATAGCATTAGATATGTTTCAAATTTCAGTTCGTTGGTAGCAATCCTAAAAATCAGCGAGAAAAAATGGCTTGTATACACATTATGAATGCAAGCCAGTTAAATTTCAGTAACCTGCACGGGGTAAGCTCTCATTAAACGAGGTTTTTTAAAAGGCATTGCTGTCTAAATGTAACAGCTTTTTGCAATATGACTGGTTTCATATTTGAAAATTGCACCCCTTTTCATTTTACTGTAAATGAAACGTGAAACTGCTGCTGAATAGAACATTTTTCTGGTCCTTTCAGTTTCTGTTTAATGAAACTCGGCTGAATAGAATTATTATTATGCTGCTTAAAGGGAAACCTAAAGTCGAATAACAATTGAGGTCTAAGTGAAACCTCAATGTAAGACAACATCTAAAATGATATTGTCAACAACAGTGCCCTACTTACCGAGAAATTAAGGTAAGTGCACAAGAACACAAGCGCAGCAGTAGGACATTTTCAAAATGACCCTGATGACATCAGACGGACCACCTACAATTAATCACTGGTAATCAATTTAACAGCACTAAATAAAGAACCTCGCGCCCGGTTGCCCTCGCTCGAGCAACCGGGCCTTGGTCCTGGTGTCTCGGTGGATCACCTTTATCGCGGAGACGTGCTCGTGGCACCCTGTGTAGTACTTTTGTGCCCGTGGCGTGGATAAGCCTATTTGCTTTCCCGCCGCGCCTTTGCAACGGGCTGTACTGCGTTTGGTGTTGCCACAATAAAGTGTTGCGACTTTGAGCAGTATCGTGTTCTCGCCACGGCGACGGTAAATGCGTAAATAAAGGTTCTTGTGTAAGGTATTTGAAACTCAGTAGTATTAGTGTTATTTTACTGGCATATATGCCTCCAAGAGTTTAGCCAAAATGTGTTACGTTTGCATTTTTGTTTTGCAATATTGCACTTTGTATGAATATCTGAGGAGTGAGTACTTAAATCACAGAAGATATATTTTCAGGAAAAAAATAATTGTGAACCTCTCAAGCTATTAAATTTTGAGAAAAATTCACAAATTTTGTAAAATCGTCATTTTTGTCCATATTGAGATGCAATTTGCACCATGTGGTGGTCCAAATGAAAATCGCCTTTATACCTAAATTGAAGGCAAATAAGCAGTTCTTTTCATATGGCAAGTCTTATTATTCTATAATATTTATGGTTATATATATGACCTTATAAATCATATAATATATATGGTTTATATTATATAAACCATATATTATATAAATATATAGTTCTAGCTGCGTAAAATATCCTGTATATTATACGTCCTCTAATCATGTGACAACATGCATTTTACAACAAATGATTTTGTCCTGGCAACAACCCCATCTGTATTGGGTTTGAAACCTCATTTATACGTAAATGCAATTTTATGTCTACCAACATCATAACACTCCTTCCTCTTTGGTACTGTCCCAGGAAAGGGGAAAAAAAAAGGGTGTAGTTTAATGCTTACGAGATTTTCGTGTGTGATTGTTATATCTGTTTTTGATATAAAGCTGAAGTGCCTCCTATGTTGATCCTATATTGATGAATAAAGAAAGGGAGGGACAAGAATAGTTCATCTTCATAAAATGAGAAACTTGTAAATCTGGCAGTTACTCTCCTTCTGTAATGCAGTATTCTTGGTTTTAAAGGGCCCCTAAACCCCTCCGATATTTTCCCAAACATTTCAAGTAAACAAGCACATCGCGTGCAGAATGCCGTTGCCATCAATGATGCCACACGCCGCAACGCTACAGGTAGCGGACGCACCGCAATTTCAACAATGAGTTAGTCAACGATCAGTGCACCCAGATGATACACATAACACAGTTGACGGTGAGCTGGGTCGTCGGAGTGACGGATTGTAGCAACCAGAAGTAGACGGTGTCTCGAACAGCGCATCCGAATGCCACGCGAGATGAGGATGGGGGGGGGGGGGGGGGCACTCAGCGGACTTAGTGAGGAGGGGCCAAACAGTTTTGGAAGAGGGTAGCGTAGGAAAGAGGGAAAGAAGCGATCGTCGTGTTTCGATCATCAAACGCGTGTAACTTCGCTATTACAGCACCGTTTCGAAAAAGTCTCACTGCGGCCCCGCCGCGGTAGTCTAGTGGCTAAGGTACTCGGCTGCTGACCCGCAGGGCGCGGGTTCGAATCCCGGCTGCGGCGGCTGCATTTCCGATGGAGGCGGAAATGTTGTAGGCCCGTGTGCTCAGATTTGGGTGCACGTTAAAGAACCCCAGGTGGTCTAAATTTCCGGAGCCCTCCACTACGGCGTCTCTCATAATCATATAGTGGTTTTGGGACGTTAAACCCCACATATCAATCAATCAAAGTCTCACGGCTACGTGTTCGTTGTAAACTCGAGCACAACTTCCTCACCTCAACTAAATTTCAATCGCTGGTGGTTTAGGGGCCCTTTAATACTTTTTCTCGACATGCCTCGGTTGCGTGTGTATTCAAGGGCAATTCATAGACAATATCAATGTACAGTGCTTAAGGTGGTCAGTAAGGTAGCCTTTAAAGCCCCAATGTGTTATATTTTGGCCTGTGAAAACTTGGAAGCATGGGATTCTACGTGGAAACATGGCATTATCGTTAATGAATGTCTTCCTTAATTTCTTTTGTTTTCAGAGTCATATAAATGTTGGTGCAGCACCATCTCCCACAACTGAATCTGTTCCTACTACCAGAGTATCTTCTGGCTCCACTGCTACAAGTGCTACATCCACAGCTACACAAGTGGTAAGTAATTGCATTTTCTTACCTTTTCTTTATAGGGCCAATAAACATCCCAGAGGTTGAAATTTAGTTGTGGTATTCGTTTTTTAACAACACGTAGCCTCGATAATTCTTTGAAACAGTGCCGTAATAGCAAAGTTGCACTTGTTTCAGAAAATGGCCCGCATTCATTTTGCTATTTGCTTCGCTACACTTCGTTGGTCAGCTCTGCTCTCCTCCTGGCCACTGACTTCTCCTAACTTTTTGAAGAGGAAGAGCAGTGTGCGCATGTAACTGTGAGCAGACAGACGGGTTCTTTTGGTTGTTGACATGACCAGACGTGTTTGGTCATGTCAACAAGCTTGGAACAGGGTCTATCACCATCGATAACATTTCCACAGCAGTGATCAATGATCTTCCACCACCCTTGGATCGTATTTTTGATCAGCCTGAGGGCACTATTCCTCTCTCTTCTTCTTCAGCAGCTGGTGAGAGCTCCTCCAACCAATCTGGTAAGGTGCAGTGGGTGTACTTATCAGTGCATAATATCAGTGTGTTCTTTTACAGTGAATTCTTGCCTTATTGCACCTTCCAACTATGCAGAGTATTGGTTGTGCAAATGGCAAAATTTTAGGGGCAAAGCGAACTTGAATATAGAAGCTCCAGTGCGAATCGAATACAGTGAAACCTCGTCAATATGTACCGTAAATATGACTCATTGTTGGGAATACAGTAAAAGCTCGTTAATTCATATTTCACGGGACCGGAAAAGCTGTCCGAATTAACTGAATGCCGAATTAACGAATGAACAGGGAAAACAACATTTAAAATCAAGCTGCAGAAGCATACCTTTATTTGTTGAAGTATTTTGTAATTGTCGTCTGCGTTTTCGGGCAGATTCCGGCTGACATCATAATTTTTCTTAACTGTTCCAAATGGCCAACAGGAGGAGGAGGAGGTAAAACTTTATTAGACCAAGGGATTTGGGCACTTACGTCCCAGGGTCCCCGCACGACCCCACTGCGCTATGCGATCATGAGTTCATGCAGTTCCATGACGTGGGCGGCCCGGTCAGTGGCGATTTTCTGCTTGGCCGGGTCCGTCGAGCGCAGCAAGGTCTTCCATTCCTCCCATGTGGTCAGTGGCTCCGGGCCCCGCGGGGGAGGGTCCGCCGGGCATTCCATGAGAATGTGGGTAAGGGTAGCGTGGGGGTGAGTGCATTGAGCACAGGACGGCAGCACGCAAGCTGTCGGGAGTGTTCAGGCAAGCGTCCTCTAATATTAACAGCGCCTCCGAGACTTCCCGTGAGGTGCGATGAGGTCGCGGCTGTATCTCCTCGCATGATTCTTCGTCGGAATCGTGGTCTTCATGGGCGCCCGCGACATCATTAATAATCTCTTGATCGGTCAGGAGACCACTCGTGGCGACACCATTATCAATGGCGATGTAGTCCTGAAAGGTCACATCTGTGGGAAGGACAGCATCGAAAGTCGGGCAGTCATCGTCGGTGGACTCGGCTGACAACTCCTCGATGCCATCGTCAGCTACTGCTGCATGCTCGGGCCTCACAAAACCGCTGTGCCGAAAACAGTTGACGATGACTTGCGGCGGAGTGTTTTTCTACACGTGGGCGATGATGTGCACTGCACCGAGTAAGTCCACTTGATACAACTTTCCAGCTTCTGAGCATAGGATCATTCGCTCTAGCAGGTGCTTGCGGTACTTCAACTTCGCGTAGTGAATGATACCCTGGTCCATCGGCTGAAAATTTCCACTTTAGTCGCCAAGTTCTTCACGTCGTAGTTCTGCCGCTTTTTCCGCGTTGCCATCACTGTAGCGCACGATGGTGGTGGCATGCAAATACGGTCACAACGGAAGAAAAAGAGAACTCCGCAAGAAGAGATGGTTCCGACACGACAACACAAGGGAAAATGGCGTCGGAGGCGCTGAGTGGAGAAGAAAGAAGACGCCAACGTTCGGTGACGCTGCGATCGCCCCCACTAGTTGATGATGATGGCGATGCCACTCGGGTTTCGGTTTCACTCCAGTGGTGCCAGCGCTGCTTTATCACACTTTTGTGTAGCAGCAGCCGTCAGCATTTGTCCGAGTTAAGCGGTGCGGAGCCGAATTCCGACGAAATAACGAAGGTTTGGTTTCATAGATTAACATGCACTTTGGCCGGAACCAATAGAGCCGTCCGAATTATCCGAATTTCCGAATTAACGGGTGTCGAATTAACGAGCTTTTACTGTAGTGAAAAGCTTACCTGCCACAGTGGACTAGTGGTGAAGACCAGTAGTTCGGACCAGAAAACATTTAGTTGTTTCAAAGTTGTGTGGTTTTAGGGTTCTCCCATCGGGGCCAATTATTCGAAAGCTATTAAAAAATATTTGGAATTTTGAATATCTACTGTTTGCTTTGAGCAGAGAATGAAGTAGAAAGCTATTTGGTTTTTAATATTTGCACATACCTAACCATAAGGCATTTGAACTTCTTGAAACACAGCAGGCATTCGTAAATTGAATTGACAGAACTCCTGATTAATGGAACAGCTGCTTATAATATGAATGTTTCATACTTGGATTCTGCCCCTCTGTTTATCTCTCAGTAAACGGATCTCTTGTTAGACTGAACATAATTTGCTGGTCCCTTCGTGTTTCATTTAACAAAAGTCTGCTGTAAGCCCATTGAAGATAGCAAGGGTCATGAATCTGCATTCTGCTATGTTTACTGGTACATTAATACCTCGTTAACTCGTACTCGCATATCTCTAAAAATGGCTAAGTCTAAATTTTCAACGGCACCGAACATTTTCCTATATATTCCATGTATATTTTTCGCTTTGTCTCGAAGTATCTTTAGGTCGGATTGAGAATAACTTGACATCTGGACTGGAGTGGAACGAAAATTTCGCCGCCGGATCATTTCACCAGATTTGCGGGATGCTGCAAACCCTGAAGTCCGTTGATTTTTTTTTCCTATTTAGCCATTCCTGCCACTACGTCGATGCTTTCCGCAAACGCGAAGTGCGCAAGGTCTCAGCCAGCAACGTATCAGCTTTGTCAAGCAACCTTGTGGCATGTCATGTGACACATGCGCTGATCAGGGAAGCCCTCTGCCCACGCTTGGTGTAGTTTGTCTTGTTCACTTTGTGCAGTGCGCATGATTTTCCCTGAGGTGTGATTTCCGTTCATCTGCACAAACCACACAATATGGATTTTTCTGACTGTGAGTGCAGTGCTCGTGAATTTCCCCGAGGTGTGATTCCTGTTCATCTGCGCAAACTGAGCTGTACGGATCTTTTGCTGACTGTGAGGAGCGGCAACTTAGCATAAGTGCGGCAAGCATAGCGTCAAAACAGTGCAAGTCGCTAACGCTTGAAAAAAATTAGAAATTTGCCCTAATTAAGGAAGTATAAAAAGGAGGCCGAACAAAATCTAGCATCACACAGGAATTCATTCCTTTGTCTATGCTCTCAACGATGCTGAGAAACAAGCAGAAGGTGCTGGGTGGATTTCAGCAGAACTTCTCCAGCCAGCGGAAGCGGGTTTGAGGGTCGAACTTCCCAGAAGTTGAATTGGCGTTGATAGTATGGCTTCGAAGTAAGGTCGAGTGCAGTGGTGGGGAAGATCCACTGATGAGATGCATCAAGCAGCTGGACGACTCCTTCCTAGTCGCGAGTACGACTGCAAAGCAGACAAGCATTTGGCAGTTGTTTTTCTTTTGCGAAATAAAATTGCAGTGCGGCAATACCCAGTCGATTAAAGTCTCTTGTATGTTATTTTTTTCTTGTAAACCTGTGCAAAAAGAAAGATCGGAAACTGCCGTTGCGGAGCTGGTAATTAGTAGTCATTTTTCGAAAAGTGCTCATTTTTCCCGACGATTAGCACAACTTTGCTAATATTGAAAATTTATTTATCTCAATATTTTCCCTGGCTTTTACAACTTCAAGTTTACGAGGTATTCTTGTATGCTGATGAAGCATTCAAAACATTAACTTTGCATTGTCATCGCTACACAGTCCAGAAATCTGTGGTCTCCAAGTTGTACTTTGAGACAAATTATGAGCTATGATGATGATAAAGCATTTTTATTTTTTCACGTTGACTACATCCTTCATTCTTGCATTGCATTGGTCTCGTCAAACTCTCACTTTATTTTCTACTTTCAGCCACCAACGTCTAGCAGCACATCTACAGCTGGTCTCTTCAACACCACGGGCCCTGCACTTCTGACAGCTCAAAGCCCAGTAGTGTTCATGGAGCTTGAAACCGGGTCTATCACCATCAATAACATTTCCACACCAGTGATGAATGATCTTCCACCACCCTTGGATCGTATTGTGGATCAGCCTGAGGGTACTGTCCCTCCTTCTTCAGCCGCTGATGAGAGCCCCTCCAACCAATCTGGTAAGATGCAGTGGGTGTACTTATCAGTGCATGGTATCAGCGTGTTCTTTTACAGTAAATTTTTGCCTTATTGCGCCTTCCAACTATGCTCAGTATTGGTTGTGCAAATGGCAAAATTTTAGGGGCGAGTCGAACTTAAATATAGAAGCTTCAGTGCAAATTGAATGCCATGAAACCTTGTCAATATGTACCTGATGTGAACATGTCATTAACTATGCACTAAATGTACCACTCATTAAGCACCAGCTACAAATTAGCATCTCCTGACATGCTCCATTATGGCCAACAATAGAATAAATACTATGGGCGTCAAATGAAACCCGAACAGCGGAGCGCATGTTTCAAGCATTAGAAACAGTATAGTGTGGGCCGTCCAGCCATCATCATTGACAGGCGTGCACATCTGGTTTGGGAGCACTGCGCCATCCACCTAGAGTGCGTTATTTTCGTTTCTGCTCTAGTTTTCATATGGTGACAATGGTGGAAATCGTAGGCGTGTCGAGCGCTTTTGATCGTATCACTCGCAATTCCTTGCTTTTACTGTAGCGTCGCAGTGCAATCGGTGTCTTGGCACGTTAAACAAAAAGAGAACTATAATCGGTTTGCGGTTTATTTTCAAACAATTGCATTATCTCGTTCGCCAGCGCTGCTTCATCTACACCCTTCTTTTATAGAACGACCCGAAGAGGCTACGTTTTAAGTGGAAATTCTGAGTGTTTCTTCGGAAGAGAGTGTGCAAATTGGTTCGCTTTATCGGCACGAAGTGAAGCAGCGTAAAATTGCCAGCATTATGAACTGACCTTTTTCTACTATAAATAGAATTTGCCAGGCATTCCGTGATGACAAACCGTGCTACAATACTCCCCTGCAGCTGCAGTAGCTTAACCTCTGTATTTTTTAAAAAATTTTTTCCTTTCAAATACCATACTTGGAACACAAGCAGAAATATTGCACTATAGAGGGATCGTGCAGTGCTGCCACACCGGATGTGTGGGCCTGTCTGTGTCAATGACTGGTGGACGGCGCCCACTAGCCATTGATAAGGCTTGTGCCACGCGCTCCGCTGTTCGCGTTTTATTTGATGCCGATAGTACAGTGCCACAGCAAATATTGCCAGAAGTGCCCACCACAAAGCCATTTCTTTCTGCCAAAGCGCAGGAAAAATTGTGTCACTCTCGCACAACTGCCCCGCCGCGGTGATCTAGTGGCTAAGGTACTGGGCTGCTGACCCGCAGGTCACGGGATCGAAGCTTGGCTGCGGCAGCTGCATTTGTTGTAGGCCCGTGTGCTCAGATTTGGGTGCACGTTAAACAATCCCAGGTGGTCGAAATTTCCGGAGCCCTCCACTACGGCGTCTCTCATGATCATATTGGGGTTTTGGGACACTAAACCCCACATATCACTCAATCTCACACAACTATCCTATATGACGTGGTGCAACGCCAAGTTAATTTTGTAACTACTGTGGAGTCTGAAATGCAGGAAGCGCAGCGTGGTATGGCGACAGAATGGTCATAATTGGCTGTCCACGATACATTTGTTCCGCAGTTTGCTTCAAAGCGAAAACTAGCAGTTTTTTTTTTTTTTTTACATGCGATACAATCGTAGAGAGCCAGTCGACTGCTGGCTAGTTACGGTGCACGCAGTTACTGGTGATCAGCTTGCTTTGACGTAACCCCGCTTCGCTTCAGACAGTGCACAGATGCAGCGAGTAACCTGTATGTGCACTCTACGATGCGCTTGCAGTCCTGGCAGTGGACGGAGGTGCATTCGGGCTGTTGCTTGACTCTTTCGTTACCACACCTATTCAAATCTATCACAGGTGATCAGTGCTTTAGATCGTTGATTTTGGCATGTTGAATTTGCTTCTCGTGCACCCAGCATTTTCTAGTAGTTAGTTCAGCCACTCAACTTTCAAAATCAACTTGAATTTGCTTGATTTGGCAGCATAGTTATTTTTCACAGACCTGGGTGTGAACCATTGTGGGTTAGTTGTTGGGAAAATACACGTGGCTGATGAACTTGACAGAAGTGTGTGCCCTTCATGGTTATGCTACTGCAACATCAGAGTTCTGTGATAAAGTAAAAGAAAAAAAACCTTTGCAAGTCAACTATCAAATTAAGAGGTCAGCTTCGCAATCTAATGGTGCTCAGCAGTAATAATTGCCAGAAGTTTATGCCAGTTATTCAGTAGAGAAATGTTATTAGGAGGTAGGGAAAATTTATTCTACAAAAAGGTAATTCCATAGTTTAGCTGCATGCATAAAGTATGGAGGTGGCCTTCTCAGCCAGTTTCCAGCAACTTTAGTTTCGTTTGTATCGTTATATCAGATGCACGGATCCATCTAGTGTCGCTTTATGGCGTCGTCATCACGGGCACATGGGTGCGCACCTGTGCTGCAAGAGAACTTGCGCTGATTGAAGCTGTCTTAACCACACCTGAATTGAATGAGGATGAACTCAGAGGCTGAGGATGACTGCACCTCAGCTTCAGGTTTTATGGCGACGATGTTTTTTATCAGCCTGAGACATCTGCAGTCGTTCATGGGTTTGTTTTGTTTACGCTGTCAAGTTGTTTCTTCCGCTGCTAGTGCGCAGCTGCCGACATTGGTAAACAGTCTTACACACTCCATGCATGGTGACCGGCGCCCCGCCCTGCGGCCGTCAGAGCAGAAATTTAGAGCTCGAGCAGAACCAAGCGCTCTTCCAACGCCCGCCAGCAAGTAGTTAATTGAAATCATGAACTGCTGCAGAGTCGATTGCACAGAAAGGTACACGTCCTGTCCTGCAGAAATGACGTGGTACAGTTTCTCAACTCGTCTCTGCTTTATTGGGTAGCAAAATAAGTGGAGAACAGTTGTGAGATGTTGTAAAGGGTGTTTGGTTTTTTTTTCGTCTGTCGTTCTGCTGCTGAATGCTTGAATTGATCTCGGACACCACCTCTGCAGGTGCAGTGATATTACATGATGTTCTTGCTGCCATAGAGCTGCTGAGAAAAAGTTAATCAGCTCATGGCTGATCGAATGCTTTAATGGACCTTAATAATTATCTCACTGTCTACTCTTCGCAGTTTCGGGAAATGCAATGCGAGGTCAATTAGTGCTTTTCTGGGTTGACAGGACCATCAGTTAAGGGGCGAACTGAGTCAAGTAGCATATTATCGTAAATGCAACTAGCTTCCCAGCAGCGCTATGCGAGCACGGTAGGATCGAGCTAAGACTTTGATGGGTTTGTTGACCCTTAATAAACTAGCGCAACCCATCACGGGCGATCGTGTATTAAATTGGTAGTGCCTTGTTCATAAAGAAATTTGTTATAGTCTTGAAATGTTTTGCAAAAAGATCGTTTTTGTAACAAGTACCGTGTTTTGCAGCGAATGCACTCGAATAATAAATGCACCTTCAGCTTCAGTAATCAAAATTTGGATTTTTTGCTCCCCCCCCCCCCCCCCCGTTATAAACGCACCCCCTACATTCATCTGCTGCAGTCCCGCTAACCAATACCTGGTGCCTCCTCACCCGTTCGATCGTTTCCATTATTTATTAGTTTGCCGACCCCCCTCGGTCACCTTGGCTCGCTTCCCCTCCCCCCCCTCTGCCGTTGCAGTGTTCCGTATTGTTTTTCTTTCTGTCTGTGCACTGTATGTCTCCTGTCTTCTCTGTGCGCCACAGCGGGGTTCATGAACGGTGCGAGTCGGCTGGTAAGCACACGGCGAGCAGAGGTCACGTAACTGCCCGCACCAACCGATCGACTGTCACTTCCTGCGAATATGAAGTCCAAGCATGTGCATGTGATTTTTGAGCGACGACAACAGGAGTTGCTGTCGCGAAAGGTCATTAGTCATTATTGCATCGCGGGTTTCTGGAAAAATAGAAAAAAATTGCTTGTCCAGAAGAGATCGTGACAATTTACGCAACTTGGTAGCACCCTCAATTCTCGTTTCGCTTGTTGTCCACGCGTAGAAGAACTTCTCATGTAGAAGCGAGGCGGCGGCCATATTTTGTTGTTAATCTTGTTATTGACCGTTTGTTTTGATGCTTCGGGGGTAGCTTTCTGCAATGCTGGTTACTTGCTACATTGTTAACGGGGTTGTCATGGTCGTCGTGCGAGGTTGCTGCGAAGTTGCTAAGTGCGTTGTAGCATCGTAGCACACGCTTTTGGGCACCCTTCGAGATCACAGCAAATACCACTGTTGCGCTTAAACGATTGCGAGAAAAGATAGCTGCAAAACGCTTTTATGGCATGCGCGGGTGGCCCGGGAACAGCTTGCAGAAGATAGTGCCGTCAACCACCGAAGATGACGAAAGGGCAACAAAGAAGCTGTTTCCAACCAGTGTACGCGTATGTCAATTGCGGAGGTTAAGGACCTAACTTTTTTTTTTTTGCATTACCGCATTTTTTGCTCCTCCCAAAAAAAGTTTTCATACAATTTACCCCACGTAATAAGTGCACCCCCCAACTTTGCTCAGACTTTTTTATAAAAAAAAGTATGTTCATTACGTGAGTAAATACGGTAATTGGCTTAATTCATGGAAAACACAACTCTAACATTGTTGAAGAATAAGCCTAATTTAGATAACCTTGGCATTCAATTGGTTTCGTCTGGCGTAGTAAATTGTATTCGTCATCGCAAATGCTCCTTGGGCTTAAACCTAAGGCTGTAGCCCCAAAGAAAAGAACCCCCGGAAGTGATAAATTGAGTCCCATCTTTCGGATTGGTTCATTCAGAAGTCATTTTTTTTATTACTATTAAACAATCTGCATGTTAGGAAGAAATGATGCATGGGGAAGAGTAGCAGAACTACAGGGTGAAAAACGAAGCTTTGCCGGTCTTGTAGCAACATATGTGCGTTTTGGAAAGCAACATTAACAACGCAAGAGGTTGTAGTGACCGAGAGGGATGTCGCAGTGGCCATGACAGAAGTGATCGCTGCTGAATGACCATGACAGAAGTGATCGCTGCTTCACAAGGTGAAGAGAAAGACGAAATGGCACTGCAGCATCTTCTCTGGCCGAAATTGTTCCACGTTCTCTTTCTCGCCCGCACCTCAAGTTCTTACCATAGCTGTGCGAGGGGTGTTGTAAAGACTGATCATGGTGAGCGAGGATGATGCCGGGACAATTTGAAGCAAAACAATTCATGAGACTCGGTGACTGAAAATCGCCAAGGCACGAAGCCGCAACTGACGAGGATGCCACTGGGCACTCGCCATGATTTCCCCGGCGAGTGGCTGTGGAGCCATCGATATTTCTACATGCTCCGAGTATTATGCAAATACACGGGTAGTGGGCATACACCAATAGTATTCCAAGTGTGAGAAGATGATAGCTTAGCGCGATAGTTATGAAGTAAGCATCTTGCTTTGCACACACTTGACGCACGCATTTGCAGTCACTACTGAAGACGGGAGGCGCTTACTAACAGGGAAAACGTGGCGGCTTTCGTGCAGGTTTTTTTCTTTATTCATAGGGGCCTTGCGGAAGAATGTCTCCCTACGATATCTTAAAATCCTGCTCTAAGAACTAACGCACCGGCCATGGGCGTTTTTGCCAATATAGCTGTCAAAGCAATGAGGAGCTGCTGTGTGCTGTAAGATTCTCATCGTTGCACATCTGCCTCACCACAAGTGGCGCTGCCCGCTGCTTTCAAAGCGCCCTTTATAGGTCCCAATTGGAGTGTATAGCTACCCTGGTTAGGTGCAAGGTCCACAACGTTTTAGAACTGCACACGATATTGTTTTTTTAATGCAATGTGCAAAAATGCAAGGACATATGCTTGGATGCATATATTGGAATGCCAACCTATGCAGATTGAGGTGGCTCGTGAAAATAGGCTACGCAAGATGATATAGCGAAGGTAATTGTACATTTGAATTTACTGGGATTATTTACATTACAGGCATCCATTTATATAAGAACACCAGCAGGCTCTTATCCCTCCAAGAACTAAAATTTACTGAGAAAAGTAAACGGGTTCACTTGTGTCTCATGAAAAACCAAGCAGTGCTTCACTGCACAACATGAGCAGTGAAGCAGCACCTCAGTTTTAATTTTCTTTGTGTGAGTAAAAACAATTTGTACAGCATTTATTATTTTTTATACTGTTCCTGGGTCATTTATCTTAAAAATGTATATTCTGAATATTTTTGCATATTGTTTTCATTTGCACTGTTTAGCAGCTGGCAACCAACAATTACACACTTTTCACATTCTTATTCATGACAAATTATTTTTGTTGCTCTACATCATTTTATTTTTTTGAAAGAGCATTTTTTTTGTGCAAAATTTAGTATGCTGCATTGCATTCTGAAGTTCTTTTCAAACTGGCAAAAGCTATCTTCCTGAGCACATGAAAAATAGCCATTTTCGCACGGTAATGAAAGAGTTGATTAAAGCGTGAAGTATAATTATAGCAGTGCTGCGCTTGCTGTACCGCGCACGTGTTAGCATCAATACAGCAAGGTTTCTTGGTGTCCGTGATCCATTATGCTAAACTCTGTGACCCTGAGCTGCTTAGGTGTCTTTCTGCTAAGCTGTTCACGCTTGAACATGGTCCTGGACAACAAGATGGCAGCGATCGCTGGCCCAGCACGTTCAGGTAGTAGCCTAGTATGATCGGGCCGTAGGCTTAAAGTGGCATACATCACACTCTTGCCTTAATAGATAGCGAGGGATAGTTACTGAGATGAGGCCTTTTTTCCCCAGTGATCAGTCATATCGGCATGTCTATTGGTGATCATAACTTTGCCTTCATTTTTTTTTCTACGATTACCTGCAAGGGCATTGCTGCAATGGTGCCAAAGTCAGAACAATTGATCGGCCACCCTTTGCACTTATCAAAATAACTGAAAACCGTTTGGAGCACATTGTGGCATCTGGAAGTTCAGCGGGCAGTAAACTTATATGGTGCAAAAGGCTGTCGTGATGTGCAGTTGGCAGTGTGGCAGCTTGGGCTAGTTGGTATGGCATGACGATGGTTATAGCGCGAGAACAAAACGACGACCCAGAGACAAGAAGGACACGAACGACACAAGTTGGCATGCACGAACCGGTAGGCATATGACTAACCACCACGCTTCAACAGTCTGTTAATGCATTAATCTCTGTGAGACGAGACTCTGTTGGTGATATGTTGCAACCACGTTTTAACTGTTATTGTCTAAAGTGTGTACGTATTAGTGAGGTTCGACTATTTTTTTTAACACTTCAAACGAAACTACAGAAAAAGTTTCAGAGGATCTGAGCATATTCTTACAATGTGGGAACACGATAGTGTTTCCTTCCTCTAGGTAGGTGTTATGGAAGGGTGCTGCAATTTGACTTATCCGAGTTTCGTTACAAAGGTTTAATGCAAAGGCCAGATTGTTTTTTTTTCTATGATTTAGTACAACTTATGCGATGTCAAGAACACTACCCTTCTCATATTACCTCATTGAGGTACTCTAAATCACAGCTTCAAAATCATCTGATCATGCAGTGCTAAGACTAAAATTTCAGCATCTACAGCTTACTGCAGCTACGTGTTGTAATATCTGTGGTGGCAGTATTCAACACCCTGCAGCACTGACTCCACAGAATTTGACTACCAACTGATTCGGCAAACATGGGCACACATACTTTGAGTCTGGAATTTATCTGCTACGTGTATTTCCCTCCCCTACTCCACCGCTGTGAGTATTCTCTGTGGCACTTGTTCATGCAGGCATTCGTTTCTATGAGAGACGTCACATGTCTTTCTCACACATCTTTTGCAGATGGCGGATTAGTGCGCGCTTTTGAAAACCTTTCGTGTAATATTTTTGTGTTAATTCTTTCGTTAACGTGCCTAGTCAAATCGATCACCAGTGATCAGCGCTTTGGATTGTCAATATTGGCATGTTGAACCTGTTTTTTGTGCACCCAGCAGTTTCTAGTAGTTAGTCCAGCCACTTTCAGAATCAATTTGAATGTGCCCGTTTTGGCAACATGGTTATTTTTGATAGACCATCATGCGAATCAATGTGCATGTGTTATAGGGAAAATGCACTTCGTTGCCAAACTTGACAGTAGTCCGTGCCCCATGTGGTGGTACAGTAAAGCAAAGTGCTGTAATCAAATAACCTTTGCAAGTCAAATATTAAATTAAGGTGCCAGCAATGTAACAGTGTTGAGCTGTAATAATTGCAAGAAATGTATGCCAGCGATTCAATAGAGAGCTGTTGCTTAGAGTCCGGGAAAATTTATTTTACTAAAAAAAAGATTATTTTCAAAGGTATGCCACATGCATAAAATGTAAAGGTGGCCTTTTCAGCCAGTTTCCAGTAACTTTGGTTTCACTTGCATTGTTTTATCAGACACAAGGCCACATCTAGTGTCATTAGTTTCTCCTACGGCGTCATAACATGCGCACTGGTGCGCACCTGCACTGTAACAAACACGTGCCGCTCGAAACTGTCATGCAACTGCACCTGATTTGAGTGAGAACGAGCTTAGAGTCCGTGAATGAGGGAGTGAATGAGAGAGGAATATTAAGCTGCACACTATTTATAGTTAAAATGAACTCTCTTCGCTCTGTTATTCCACCTGCGATATCGTACTCTGTATACGTGGACGACATTCAAATTAGTTTCAAATCGTGTAACTTGACTGTATGCGAACGGCAGATACAGTTAAGTGTTAACCGACTTGCAAAATGGGCTGACGAGAATGGTTTTAAGTTTAACACTGACAAGACTACTAGTGTGCTTTTCTCGAGACGACGAGGTGTTCATCCTGACCCCTGCATACTAATGAATGGACAAAACATAGTCATCGCGAAGAACAAAAATTCCTCGGTGTAATTTTTGATTCCAAACTCGCCTTCATCCAGCACATAAAACAGCTGAAGTTAAAATGTCTCAAGACCATGAACCTTTTAAAGATTTTATCGCATCAGTCGTGGGGGGCAGACAGGCACTATCTCATATCTGTTTCGAAGCCTGGTTCTATCACGCATAGACTATGGATGCATAGTATATCAGTCAGCTTCAAGGGCAGCACTGAAAATGTTGGACCCTGTATACCACTTAGGTATCTGGCTGGCACTTGGTGCCTTCCGTACCAGCCCTATTCACAGCCTTTATGCAGAGTCGGATCAGTGGCCACTAGACTATCAGCGCACGTATCTAGGAGTCAACTATGCAGTTAAGATCATGTCTCTGAAGCAGCACCCATGCAAAACACTTATGAACGATGTGTCTACTACCCAGTTATACCTTAACCGTCCTTCTATCGCCCCACTGTTTCCATTGGCAATAAGACCTGCAGTAGAAAAACTTGCAATTTTTTTCAATTATTTAAAGGAAAGTGACCATGTCGAACACATCCCTCCCTGGCAGCAGTGTCCAGTCACTTGTGACTGGTCTTTCAAAGACATCGTAAAGGAAAATTGTCCAAGTGCACTCATTGAGCAACATTTCTTGGCCCTTGAACACAAATATCGTTCAACCGCGTTCTTCTCTGATGGCTCAAAGTCTCAAACATATGTATCTTGTGCAGCCTGTGGACAAAAGTTCTCGGACACCAGAACCATGCATACACATACCAGCATTTTCACAGCGGAAGCCTATGGTATCCTGCTTATTATACAACACATTAAACAACACAAGATACAAAAGTCTATAGTGTACACAGATTCTTTAAGTGTTGTCAGGGCCCTGTCTTGTGGCAAGTACAGCAAGAACCCTACTTTCAACAAGCTCCTTAACGAAATCTATGCAGCCTACAACCTAAAACTTTCTATTGTTATTTGCTGGGTTCCAGGTCATTCTGGAATTGCGGGCAATGAAATAGTGGACAAGAATGCACGAGAAGCCGCTGGTCGGCAAACCATAGATATAACCTCTGTTCCGGGTGTAGATCTAAAAACCTGTTGTACGTAGAGGTCTACGCAACCACTGTCAAGCTGAATGGGACAGAGAAGTCGACAACAAACTCCACCTTGTAAAACCCCAGCTGAGAAAAGTTATACCATAACAACTCAACAGGTTCGCCGAAGTCACTCTAACACGTCTCGGAATAGGCCACACCTATGCCACACATAAACACCTTTTGACAGGCACTGATCCACCTACATGTATACACTGTGGAGAGAGTCTAACCGTTGTGCATGTCCTCATACAATGTCCTGTGCATCACCAAGCACGACTGACCCATTTCAGGGAGCTCTATCGATATCATATCCCACTTCATCCAGCGCTGTTTTTATCACTTGATGCAGTGGTTGACCTTAAGAGACCTCTTCATTATCTTGGGAAAGTCAAATTTTTAACAATGATATCATTCCATCCTAGCCACCAGGCTGCGCCTCAAGTGTGAGGTACCGCCTGGTGCATAAAAAGTATGTCTGAGCCTTCGCAGTTCTTGCTCAGGCAAGGACTTCAGCTGCGAGGGTCTTGGGCCTTGCAGACTAATTTATCATCGCAGACTTCAGCCAACGAAGTGAAGTGTTTTTTTTTTTTTTTTTTCCATCAAAGTGACATTCTTTTAAATGCACTGTGTTTTAAATGGTTCGTAGATATTTGCTACACATCATTTGTTTTAATTTTTAAACTAATAACCGAAATGAAACAACACTTGTACTAGCGCTCTTTGGCCTTAGATGCCCTCACACCAATAAAACTTAATGTAATAATAATAATAATTGTTCTGATAGCTGTGTGTGTAGTGGCTCCAGTATTGTGATATTTGGTATCACTGCAAGCCGAGATAATGTAATATTTCACAGATTTAGAGATGTATTAACAAAATTTATCACAGGATGGTTCCGTGGCATCGACGGTGCTTTTTTTTTTTTTTTTTTTTTTTTTGCTGTTGTCATTATACTTTGTTTACAAATGCCTGTGCCCGACAGGGGCTTCTGCTTACGCAGACGTTTGATGTGTAGCGACACCACGGACCCGAGCAAACGGGGGTGTTTCAACTCCCTCCCACGCCTAGCCGTGCGTGGCTTTGTCGTGTCATGGGAAAAGGGGATCCTGGGGGTTGAGCCAATGCGGGGTGATTGGACCTTTAAGGCCCCCCAGCAGAGGCAACACGCCCCTTTGGCCCCGGCTTCACGTAGACGGCACACCTGGGCTGACCCACCCAGGGGAAATCGGCAGTCGCCTTTTCCTATCTCTCTTCCTACATCTTCGTCTTTATCTCTCGCTTTTTATCTGTCCTGTCATCTTCTCTTTTCTGGTTACTTCCGAATTTACTGGGGACGAGGGTTCCGAATTTACTGGCGACGAGGGTTAATCTGGTGTATAGCTATCCAACCTCTGGTAATTATAGCAGGTTATAGCGGTGATGCATGGCTGGCGTCTCCAAGTGTTCACTATTCAACCTTGTAGCGTCCCCTCGTTGGGCTCGGTGATGGGTGGCCACCATCGCCGCCGAACTTTATAGTTTTTTATGGCAAATAACTCACCTCCCCCCTCCTGATCGCTCCCTGAAAAGGTGGCGCATCGAAGACACATTCATGCTCAACACACCAAAGCCAACCTTCCCAAAATACCACGTTATCCACAGTCAAAACGAAAAGAAGACAGTTCGAGCCATTTCACCTTTCGTGTCCAAATCTCTCACAGAAGCAATAGGCCCAGGTTATAAAGTGACAAAGATGGGAAGTGGAGATTTTCTTCTGGAGGTTAGCAACAAAGATCAGTATGATAAGCTGTCTAAACTTGTAGCGTTTGGGAAAACCCCTGTTTCAGTGGGCCCACACAGGTCAATGAACACTGTCTGTGGCATGATTTCCGACGATCTCATTGAACTTTCTGAAAGTGAACTGCTCGAAGGTTGGCAGGACCAGAACGTGGTCAAAGTTCAATGAATCACAATAAAGCGCAACAACAAACAGACCCCTATAAAACACGTAATAATTACATTCGGTACCAGTGACCTACCAGAATCAATTGAAACCGGCTATTGTAAGCTTCGTGTAAGACCATACATTCCCAATCCTTGTCGATGTTTCAAATGTCAACGTTTCGAGCATGGATTGCGGAGTTGCAGAGGGCGTGCCACTTGCGCAAAGTGTGCATCCATGCAACACATATCTGACACTTGCACCTCAGAAACAACTCATTGTTCCAACTGTGGAGGAGATCACGCTGCCTACTCACGATCATGCACCACATGAAAAAGAGAAACAAATAGTAAAACTTAATCCTTTCAGCCCTGGGTTTTTTTATTTTGGTCAGATACACTTTTAGTGCGTGTTTTTCTCGTAGTTAGGACCTCGGAAGACCACAAACAAAAAATTGAGCCACTGATACAAGCATTTTCGGCATCAAATTAGGTAATTAGGGCCCTGTGATTGGAAAATGAAAAAAGTGGCTTATTTTTTTCTGCTAATCAATGGTGCACACAAAATGGAAACCAATGTCTTACTTTTCAGCCTAATACTCGCTGAAACAGCTTCGGTACCCGCCTCAACTTCCGCGCTTCGGCTTCACGAAAGACCTCGGTCACGCTTCTTCATCTTTGAGGCTGCTACCTCCACAAACGTGCAACAATATTGGTGTCCATTGCAGTGGGGATCATTCAAGAACTATGCCCCCAAGAATGAGCAGTATTGGTTACGTTTCCGAGACACTAGGGGAAAATTCGTGCGGTGGTATCAATTGACACCGCCATGGCCGAAAGGGTTGAGGTCAAATTTAATCTGTCATTTTAAGAAACAACTTAATGGTTCGCACTACACAACCAGTCTTTTCCTTCCTTCACCGTTTTGACCTGCCGGGGTGCCGCGCCACACTTTTCTGCACCAGCAAATGTCACACAGTGTGTGGCCGCCGTAGTGCCACCAGTGTCCCCGGCTGGAGCAGCCTGTACTGCTCCACCATCTGAGAAACGGGGTCGGCAGACCCCGGCGTCTGCTGGACCTCAGACCACTGCAAGAGTTGTTAGGTCCGAAAGTTCTGTGAACATGCCTGTCGAGCAGGCACTATCCATCACCTCACAAGAGGTGATGGATACAAGACCCACTCCTCCGGCTCCTCGGACGCCGAAGGATAGGCTCAACTCTTTGGAGGGCGCCAAGAAAGAAAAACGCCAAATTACAGGGCCCCAAAAAGGCCCTGTAAGGCCCTGTAACCTAACACAACACTTTTGTACACACAGCACCACACATTAAAATGACACGAATACTACAGTGTAACGTCGGAGGACTGCTGAGAAACCTTGACGATATCCAGGAACTTTTACACAAACATACACCTAAAGTGCTGTGCGTACAAGAGACACACCTAAAACCTAAACACACCAACTTTTTATGTCATTGCCTTATTTTGCGGAAGGACCGGAATGATGCCATTGTGTCATCAGGCGGTGTTGCCATTATAGTCAATCAAGTGATTGCATGCACACACCTACCACTACAAACATCCCTTCAGGCGGTGGCTGTTAGAGCGGTTCTTTAAAATAAGCTCAACACCATCTGCACTCTCTACATACCTCCACAACACTGTCTTGTAAAGCATGAATTCCAGTCCCTCATAGACGAACTTCCAGAACCCTACCTTGTCGTAGGGGACTTGCGCATGGTAGCCTCTGGGGTGACTCTCGCTGCGATGCGCAAGATCGCCTGATTGAACAGTTCCTTTTTTTCTTCCGGTGCATGCCTCCTGAACCGAAAAGAGCCAACATATTACAACATCGCTAACAATACATACTCAACAATAGACCTCAGCATGACATCTCTATCACTCCCGCTTCTACTTAAATGGAAGCCACTAATAATACATACAGTAGTGACCACTTTCTTATTGTTATCAGCACATCAATAATAAATACATGTTCTGCCCAGGTTCCCAAATGGCTCACCGACAAAGCCAATTGGGAACAGTTTAAAAAAATCACTCTTTTAACTTGGGACTGACATGGGGGCGTTAAGCATAGAAGACGCTGTGTGCTACTTTACAGCTTTCTTGGTTGATGCAGCAACGAATTGTGTTCCACAAACATGTGGACCGCTGGGCAAACGACAAGTCCCGTGGTAGAATATTGAGTGCTGTGATGCGCGTAAAAAACAAAATAAGGCATGGAAGTTGCTTAGAGACTTGCCTACAACAGAGAATCTTGTAAACTTTAAGAATGTCAAGTCGCAAGGAAGGAGGATGCGCTGACAGGCTAGAAGAAAAAGTTGGCATAAATTCTTATCTGGCATTAATTCATACACAGTTTAGACGAGAGTCTGGAATATGGTTGGTAAGGTGGCAGGATGACAAGCACATTCACTTCCTTTAGTAAGCACACAGAGGGAGAGTTTGGAAGACCAGGCTAACAATGTCTGAGCGCACTTTGAACAGGTCTCCAGCTCATCGCACTTTAGTGAAGCGTTCAGACGATAGAAAACCAGAATAGGAAACTGGTGATTAGAGCGCAAACCCACAACACACGAGGCATACAATGAACCTTGTGGGGTCTCTGTGAGTCGAACGAGCGCATCGCCACGCCACGCTCTTAGGGTGAACGGACACAGCAGACGCGGTCGGTACAAAGCACACAGCATACATACATTTATTAACTAATTTAGACGACGATATCGTCCGCCGAATGTTACATCAATTTTAATTAACACGCTACCATACAAACAACATAACGCAGTGACACACTAAACACACAATAACATGATAAACACACACTAACACATCCAACACACTAACACATACCCAAGGCGGCGGCGCCAACGCCTGACTTTCCACGTAGGACTTCGGCACCGAGCACCGGGGACCCACGCTACAGACAACCGTTCGCGGCAGCCGCCACGCGCAGAAGAGGCTCGCTCAACGCTCGCCCAATACCAAGGCCTGCCTTTCGCCAGGGGCCACCGCCGGTGCTACCACTCTACCAACAGTGGTACTCAAAGCGAACAAAACGCCATCTATCGCCCGGCGGTGGTCACCACCGACACAAAGCCTTGGGGCGAGACACGTGCGCCACGCGGCGCAGACAACTTTACAGGGGGGGTGTCAGCACCCCCACATTCCCCCAACCTTAAATCAAACCATACCCCGAAATCAAAAATTAGCTATACAAGCTTTAACACAAAAAAAAATAGTATCGCACGACCATAATGTCCTTGCACCACGACACCGCCGCTGGTCGACACTGCTGCACTGTCTGGCTAGACTTCACCTCAGTACCGGCCCCGCAACAGCAACGTTGCCGTCGGCGCGACAATCCGTCGCTAGCACCGACACGTCTTCCAGTTGCGACCAGCACTCGCGAGGGAGGGCGCCGGACTGCAGGCAGTTGCCCAGGTCCCAGGCATCTTCATCGCCCGACCTCACGACCGCATTCCTGGCCAGCGACGCTGACGATGTGCAGGACAGCCGGCCGTGGACGACATCCCTCCCGCCGAATACATCAATAACAACAAAAAAACTTGCAAGAAAACAATCGAGCAGGTCCTCGGGAAGGGAGCTTCGAGCTTTTCGTCCACGTGGTACGTTGGTCAGTACTGCTAGCTAATACATCGGCGGCGGCCGAGACGCCCATCAAAATAAAACAAAAATCACTTTTCCTAACTCGTGCTCACAAGAAAAAAAAATGAGGGAAGCAGAGCGCAACACCTCAATGCCACGATCCAACTAGTTGTGCCACGTGCGACAAGCGGCTGCACAGAGCCTTAGGCCTAATGCGTCGCTCGGCAACAACCGGCATCCACCCAGCACCCAGCCTAGGCGCAGAAGAGGCAGCCGCGAGGAGACGTCCAATCTGTGAGGTGGCCCTATCGCTCGCCGCACACAGCAGCTTACCGAGTGATCGGCGTCCACCGCCCCGGGCGGTGTCACGACGCCTCGGCGTCGAGCCGCAATACCAGACAGCAAAGACGCCCGGCTCCCTGAGCCCAAAGATATAGAAGAAGCTATTTACAGAAAATCGGACCACCCACGAGGCTTCCGTACTCACTCGCTTCGGGCCTGGCCTACAAACCACGTGCTCTAGGCCTTGCTCACCCCAGGATGCGGATCGCATGGCTCTCGTCCTCATTCAACAACGTTTTTGAAAACTAACAACAACAAAAAATAACACTTGCGAGCAAAAAAAAATAAATAGAAAGTCAACCTGCCGACAAATTCAAACACGTTACAAAACCAACCTCCTAGCTTCTCAACAAAGCACACCACCGACGCTAGCAAAGAAGTCCCCCCTAGGCCTACTCTACTCCAGCTCTAACAAAATCCCTGTACTGAACTGCAAAAACTGTCGTCCGATACTCCAAGAGCCCCACGTTGGGTGCCAGTGTGGGGTCTCGGCGAGGCGAACGAGCGCATCGCCACGCCACACTTTTGGAGGGAACGGACACAGCAGACGCGGTCGGTACAAAGCACACAACATACATACATTTATTAACTAATTTAGACAACGATATCGTCCGCCGAATGTTACATCAATTTTAATTAACACGCTACCATACAAACATAACGCAGTGACACACTAAACACACAATAACATGATAAATACACGCTAACACACCCAACACACTAACACATACCCAAGGCGGCAGCGCCAACGCCTGACTTTCCACGTGGGACCCCGGCGCAAAGCCCGCGGCACCGAGCACCGGGGACCCACGCTACAGACAACCGTTCGCGGCAGCCGCCACGCGCAGAAGAGGCTCGCTCAACGCTCGCCCACCACCAAGGCCTGCCTTCCGCCAGGGGCCATCGCCGGTGCTACCACTCTACCAACAGTGGTACTCAAAGCGAACACAACGCCATCTATCGCCCGGCGGTGGTCACCACCGACACAAAGCCTTGGGGCGAGACACGTGCACCATGCGGCGCAGACAACTTTACAGGGGGGGGGGGTGTCAGCACCCCCACAACCTTTCCGTTTGGCTGAACTACAAGCCTCACTTACCTCCTGCAATAAATCTACCCCAGGCCGTGTGGCATATCAAATGTTTAAACACCTGAGGGGTAATTCTAGACGCCTAAAGCACCACAGGAAGAAATAATGGGTGTGGTGTACTTAATCCCACTTAGTTGTGGCCGGGTTTACATCGGCCAAACTGGACGGCGTTTGAACGTGAGAATTGGGGAACATGAGCTTTCTATACGAAATAATTCCGGAGCACATTTGCCTGCGCATTGCCGTTCCTGTTCTTGTGAGGCGAGGTTTTCAAGCGTTTCTGTCCTCGCCAAAAGCCCAGATGCTCTGGCCAGTGAAATAATGGAAGTTTTCTAGATAAAGAAAAAAGGTGACTTGTGTATAAGTGACAGGTCAGTCGTCTTGCGCAAGTCTGAGTTTTATTTTTGCGCTTCGTTGCTTGATTAGATATGCCAGTTGAACGTCCTCAGTTTATGTCTGTGGTCATGTGACTAGGTGAAGTAGTGTGCTCTGCACATGCGTGTGCGGCTATATATTTCCTGCGTTTCTCCTGCAAATAAATCGGTTGCGAGTTGACGCTCTTTCTCTGTGATTATTTCTTCCTGTGGTGCTTTAGGGGTCTAGAATTACCCCTAAGTATGACGAACCAACTAGCCCAACAACAAGTACTTCTAAGTTGAAACACCTGCCCACTGAAACCCAGAAAGCTCTCCTCTCCCTGTATAATGCGATATGGTCTTCCGGCGAGCTACCCTCAGCCTGGAAGGAAGCTATCGTTATCCCAATTCTAAAACAAGGCAAGGACCCGTCCTCAGTTTCTAGCTACCGGCCAATAGCGTTAACCAGCTGTCTTTGCAAGGTCTTGGAGAAAATGATTAACAGGCGCCTGATGCACTTCCTTGAAACTAATGACCTGCTTGACCCATGCCAGTGTGGGTTTTGAGAGGCTAAGTCTACTACTGACCACCTTGTCCGTATCGTGGCACAAATTCGCGACACTTTTGTTCATAAGCAATTTTTTCTTTCTGTGTTTCTTGAAAAGGCATATGACACTACATGGCACTTGGGCATATTGCGAGACCTGTCACATTTAGGTGTGCGGGGTAGAATGCTGACAATCGTAGAAAGCTACCTGTCCAACCAGACATTCCGTGTCCGAGTTGGCACTGTTTCATTTCGAATATTTGTCCAAGAAACAGGAGTGCCACAAGGAGGTATATTTAGCTGCACGCTTTTTATAGTTAAAATGAATTCCTTGCACCTGTCTCTCCCACGTAATATTTTTAACTGCATATATGTCGATGATGTACAGATTGGTTGCAAATTGTGCAACATCTTAATGTGCCAACGTCAGGTTCAACTAGGTTTGTACTAAGTATTTCAATGAGCAGATAAGAATGGTTTTATACTCAACGCGCAAAAGAGCACTTGCGTCTTGTTCTGCCAAAAGAGGGGCCTCCATACTCACCCCGACATTGACCTGCATGGTCAAGCTCTGTCAGTGAAGACCGAGCACAAGGTTCTTAGACACAAAACTAACCTTCATCCCACACATGTCCTAGTATGTCCTATGAGAGGGGCACAAGCTCGAAAAGAGTATGTGGAGGGTCTCTGCGAAGGAGCTAGGCTACGCAACTTCAACATGCGCAATTGCTGACGACTCTCACACCTTTCAACTATTTGATGCATACACAGTAGTAAATCTCCCGAAGAACATCCCTAACATCACCACAATTGCAGAATAATAATAAAGACAGCAGTCCTAAAATTTTCAATTCTTCATCTATTGCGGGCAAAGCACTCCTTAACTTTTTCGTTACCGTATGTTTTGGGATGGTTGATATTGCTGGTTTAAAAAATAATCCAGCATGCAATGAATGTTCTTTCCAAAAAAAATATGTTGGAGAGCAACAAAAATATTTTGTAATGGATAAAGATGTTATAACCGAGATTTTTTTTTCTTTCTTGCTGTTAAACTTGCTGTTAAACTATGCGATGAAGAGCACTATATGTGCAAAAATATTCAAAACAAAGAAAAATCAAATATACATTTTGAAGATAAATTACCTGGGAGTAGTATAGAAAATAATAAATGTCGTACAAAATGTTTTTACTCACATGGACAAAGAAAATTTGAGCCGAGGTGCTGCTTCATTGCTCGTGTCGTGTAATGAAGCACTACTTGTTTTTTGTGAGACGCAAGTGAACTCTTACACTTTTCTCAGTAAATTTCATTTTGGGGGGGGGGGGGATAAAAGCCTACAGGTGTTTTTATATAGATAGATGCCTGTGACGTAAATAATTCTTCTTTAAATAAAATGTCAAATTAAATTTCTTATTTTGTCCAGCATTCCCCCTTTCTATGAGCCAGTTTTTAGACAGTTTTGAGCAGCGGCGTGTGTTTTTTGCAGCACAGGTGCACACCTATGTACATGTGATGCCGCCGCCATAGGACCGAATAGTGACACTAGATGCGGCATTGTCTGATATATAATACAAGTGAAACCAAAGCAACTGGAAACTGACTGAGAAGGCCACCTCCATACTTTATATGCAGCGGAGCTGTGGAATAATTTTTTTGTAGAATAAATTTTTTCCGACTTCTAGTAACAGCTCTCTATTGAATAGTTGGCATAAATTTTTGTCAATTTTTACTACTTAACACTGTCACATTGCGAATCTGACACCTTAATTTGATATTTGACATGTAAAGGTTCTTTTGATTAAAAACTTTAATGTTACTGTTTCATAACCACAAAGGGCATGCACTTCTGTCAAGTTTGCCAGCCAAGTGCATTTTCTCAACACACGCGCACTGATTCTCACAAAGGGTTGTCAAAAATCACTATGTTGCCAGAACAGGCAAATTCATATTGATTCTGAAAGTTGAACGGTGGGACTAAGTACTAGAAAGTGCTGGGTGCACGAGAAACAAATACAATATGCCAAAACTTTCGATCCAAAGCATTGTTCATATGTGATCAATTTGAATAAGCATGGTAACGGAAGAGTTGAGTCCCTTTTGCCTTAATACACTGGTGTCGTACAGAAAATCTTACTAAAATTGGGAAAGGGTTACTAGCTGTCACTGGTCACAAACACCTAGATCATTAATTACACTCGTACGCACAGGTGGTATATTTGGGAGTGCAAGTATCATCGTTCAAGTCTAAAAACTTGCTTCACTGGCAATCATTCAGACCTGGTCATGGCATTGCTGCAGCAATCGGAAACAATAAATAAAAATGTAGCCTTTTTTTTGCTTGCTAATATTTTATATCTTCTGGTGATTTGAAAATTTTTGGTGACCCCACGAGATTCATGTCGCCAAAGTTGTACTGTATATTCGTTCTAGAAGAATTTGAATACTTTGAGTAGCCAAATTTCAGTGTGAATTGATTCGAATAGCAAACCCTATTTGAAAAGTATTCGACAGTTTGAATATTTGCATTCCTTAAGCTGTATGTTTGTACTGCAATAAAACCTGTTGAATTTATGCCTGTACAGTAAAAGCTCATTAATTTATATTTCACGAGACTAGACCAAAATCTCTGAAGTAACCGAATTCTAAGTTTTTGAAAGTGTTAAGAAAACTAAACAAATGTTTATTACATCAAACACTTGATGAATACATAAATGCTATTCTTACTTTGCATAAAAGCCGCAATTTTCATCACTCGCAACTTTTTCACAATGTGACCGTGGTTCAAGACCGCCCTTTCATAACTCATTTGAAACCTGCTAAGTAAAAATTAACCAGAAATGTTGTTTGTGGCATTAACGTACCGTTCACGCTGATAACCATGGCAGTGTGAATGCCATTGTCACCCATTTGCATCGTGCGTTGCGGCATTTCACAGTCGGCGTACTCAGGGAATTGTAAAAATTAACCGGTTTATTGCCACATACAACCAAGTTAACGAGAGTTTGATGGAACTGAGTAACTCTCAAACTTGCTGTGGCCAGAGAATATGTCCGAATTATCTAATTTTCTAAATTATTAAGAGTTGAATCGGCAAGCTTTTACTGTGTAGTATGCTAATTTGACTGCCTTGAAGGAGTCCCCATTCAAAGGCTCTGTAACTAGGTTCTGTGAAGGAATGACAATTTGCTTTAGGCTCCCAGTGATGAGAAACTTGCGGCAACCTGCTCGAATTGGAAATTACTGTGCCATACTGCTCCAAAAGCATCTTTTTGTCTAATTTGCACCATTGCTGTGCCACAAGGTGGTTTTGGAACCGAAAGTAATGTTGACAGCACGCATCATCAGCGGATATTACGGGATGGTTGCCATCTTGTACATTTGCGCTGCTGCATTTGCGTACTCTTGCTCTACCGCTGAAGTACGGAATCGGCCAATTAATCATTTCGACATCCACGTGGTTGCGGCGTTGCCTTTTCTGGTAACCATTTGCAAAGACAGAAAGCAATGTGGTGACTACCTAAAGACATACCAGTATGACTTATCGTTGACAAAAGACCTACGTGTGTGGTGTAGGGCCGCTTAAAGCCTCCTGCACGCTTTTAATAACCGGCGACTACCTGAGGGCGCTGAGGCGCCAATCGCTGCCACCTCAATCGTTGTGCGGGACCGTGTTCAGCGTGCACCGCTCTGCTGAAATGAAAGCAGTTTGCTTTTGTGGAGTGTAGCATTGTTGATCGCGGGCACGGAGACGGCAAGCGTAACACGCTTTCATAAGGCGACCGCCCAAACGCACCTCTGTCTGCTGCCAGGAGCACTAGGGCATCGCTTGCAGAAAGCTCGTATTGTCATGTTAACGCAACAGGCTGTTTGCCACATCTGTGCACGGTTTGAAGCTGAGTGGGCGCAAGTGGCTCGGCACAGGTGTACGCTAAGTAGACAAAGCGCTGCACGCAACTAGCCAGTAGATGATCGACTCCCTCATACCGTACCGTGCCTCCTGGACGCGCCTAAAACCAGCCCAATACATTGACATGATTGGGGAAAGGGTGTGCAGTGACGAACCTTCGCCCCCCTTCCCCCAAGGGGGAATGCTGCACACGCTTCTGTACTTGGTGGTTAACTCTTTCGCTACGGCGGAAAAACGGCACTTATTTTGTGCTTTTACAAAAAAATTTTTTTCTTGACAAAAAAGGAACATGTAGCATTGTAATATATGAAATGGTAGCTTATTGATTTGGCTTTTTAAACATATAAAACACTTTGGTATGAAACTTATAGAATTGGAAAATTTAATTGTTAAATAACAAAAAACATACAAAAAGTTATACAAGCACTTCACAAGTTAGTGAATGTAGAGAGCAAAAAAATTATTTTGAGAAATCTGAAATATACAAATTATTACTAGTTCTCTTAGCTATCATTCTAGATAAACACAAATTCAGTGCAGCATATCAACAATTTTTTTCGGCCCATCAACCTACTGGCCCCGACGGCTGTGCCACTCGGCAAAACAGTCTCGTGAAGGCAGGAAGCAAAGGTAAATATTACAGGTCGAGCAGAATACGTTTGTTCTATTTTGTGTTTTCGTTTTTTCATAGCAAAGCTTGCAGTTTCTTCTCTTTTCCATTCTTTTCGGCTGGTGTCGAACAGGATCTAGAGGGGAGAAGGGGGGTGAGAAAGGGGCGTGTCCTTGAGAAACTTCATCATATTGAAATATCTGTTGAATTAATTCTTCTCTGAACGCCAATTGGTCAAAGTTTCTGTTTCTGAATAGTTCTTCGACATTTGGATTCTCTTTTTGGTACTCCTGGAATAAAATAAAACTATTTATGCACGCAATGTCCACAGCATGAAAAAACAATGTTTTCCACCAACGTACACACTTTCTGAGTACGTTGTACGTGGCAATTATTTGGTCAGACTTGTCCACGCCGAGCATTCCGGTGTTATACTCATGAACAAGCAGGGGCTTCTTTATGGTATTCACAACCCACTGGCCCCCCCTTTTCTCTCTCCTTTTAGCACCAACATGTTCATTTGCTGTGTGCATCGTGCTCATCAGACACACAGAACGTCGATCCTTCCATTCCATGAAAAGGATGTTGCCTTCCCGAATCCAGCGAACGTCCCCACGCTGCGCCCTTTTTTCCCACGTAGCATCCTTCAATTCTCTTGGGAAGCCCCGACGATCTTTGCGAGTGGTCCCACAGGCAAGCGTCTTGTGCTCAAGGAGGTATTCAAATAATTTTGCCGACGTATAAAAGTTGTCCATAAAAATTTTATATCCCTGATGAAGATACTCTGTGCATAGCCGAGTCACAACGTCAAACGCTAATCCATGGGGTCCAGGTACCTCACGTTTTCCAGTGTACACAAAAAAATTTATTGTATAGCCGGTATTCGAATCCGCCAGCACCCACAGCTTATATCCAAATTTCGTCACTTTGTCCCGAATGTACTGCCTGATTCCTGACCTCGCTTTTGATTTTACCATGCGTTCATCCACGGCAAGGTTGCGCTGTGGTTGAAACAAATTTTGTGACTGCAGATTTATGTGTCGCAGGAGCCATGACACCCTCCAAGTTTTCCCATCAGATGCTGCAGCCGCAAGATCTTCCGGGTCCCCTACGCTCAGGAAAGCTAAAAGTGCAAAGAACCGGTCCCGTCTCATAATATTTGGTGGGAGAAGGCTTGAAAATATCCCCGTCGTCCGCCAGTACATGTGGAGCCGTGGTACATCAACAATCCCCATGTAGATGATAAGTCCGATAAACCTCAGCATCTCCAGTGGCGTTACCTCTTCCCAGGAGCCGTCCCGGCGAGCGTAGGTTTGCCGGTCCAAAATACGCATCCAGGCGTACTTGTTAGTGTTGTCACATAACGTCTGGAGCACTTCCGTTGTGAAAAACAAAAGGAAAAAATCAAGCGCCCTTGAGAAGCGACGCACGTCACTCCGTAGCACTGCTGCAAGATGGGCACCAGGCTGTCTTACGGGTGAAAACTTCACACGGCGTGCTGGATTTGGCAAAACATCCTTGCCGTACGTTGTTGAGACCCTAGGCAAGAAAAGGATACCATTATCGTCAAATATCAAGTGCGTTTTTTCTTCATAAGCAGTGCGAAGTCAAAAACGATACTTACTTGGTAGTACTTGTGGAAGTCTGAGGCGTTTGGACTGGAGTGTCATCGTCGGAACTCGGCTCTGAAACTTCAAAATCATCACTCGAGTCGTCTGCACTACTCGGCTCGAAAAAATCGTCGGTAGAAGCGGCCAAAGTGCTTGCAACAGCAATCGGCTGTCGCAGCGGGCGACGGGCAGCGGCGGCCATTCTCACGTAAAACGGAACTGGATTCAATTCAAACTGCACACGAGGGCGCGGCTCAGCGGGCGAAATGTAAACCAAGAAAGGTGAAAATGAAAAGTGAGTTGCCCAAGCTTAGGCTAGATGGCGCTACATGTCCGTGAAACGCGAGTTTTCAGTTTTTGCGGGAGATTTGAAATCATCGGAACTCCGTGTCCGATGGCCTATGGGTTCGTAGCGAAAGGGTTAATGCATACTAGATTAGTGCGTGTTTAGCCACGTTCTCGGTAGGTTCTCAGCATCTATGTACATTTTAACTCCTGTCGTCAAGCTCAACGACACGTTCTTCGGCCTCTCGACAAGCTGGACAGGCAACGATGGAGGTCGTTCTGCGGTTCTTTGGACCCAAGACAGCCTCTCTCTAAAATCTGGTGGATAGTATGAAGTCTGCAATCTCCTCCACAACAAATTTGGCCATTCCATGCAGGGGCTCTACATCAGGGTCGGAGGGAATTAGAGGTAGCCAAGAACTACTGTCGACTTGTCGTTTCCACCGCTCACACTGTGCCACAACCCAAACTTTTACCACCACTGTGCCCCCGTGTTTCGACGAACACCTCAAAGTGCCTTTTACAACGCAGGAACTGGACGCTGCAATTTCACTTTCCCGACGCTCATCGGCACCCGGGCCGGACCGAATTACGTACGCTGCACTTCGCCATCTTGATACAGAAGCACGACAGATCCTGTTATCTTACAACACCTCCTGGGAGTTGGGAAATGTTCCAGAAAAGTTGAAGTGCAGCCGCATAATCACATTGCTTAAACGGGGAAGTGCCCTAATGAGCTTTCATCTTACCGGCCGATCGCCTTAAGCAGCTGCGTTGGCTAAGTCATGGAAAGGACGGTATTGTCGAGATTAGAGTGACTCTTAGAGAGCAATAATCGCTTTCCTGTGTTCATGAATGGCTTTAGGAGAGGCCGATCATTCATTGACGGGGTCATCAACTTGGTCTCCAATGTTGAACAGGAAAGATGTCGAGGCAGGTTAGTGGCTGCTGTTTTTCTTGACATTAAAGGCGCCTACGACAATGTCCTACATTATGCCATCCTTGATGCGCTTGAGGGATCTAGAATCGGCGGACGACTGTGTGCATGGATCGTGAGCTACCTTGGCAACCGTACCGGGTATATGTCAACAAGCGATGGAGATACAGACCATTACAACATTCACCGTGGTGTTCCCCAAGGGAGTGTTCTCAGTCTGACACTTTTTAACGTCACCTTGATTTAACTTGCTACTAAACTTCCTGACACAATGAAGGTGAGCACATATGCGGATGACATCTGCATCTGGGCTTCTGGAGCTACGCACCCCCAACTGCGGGCTCGGCTGCGACGTGCAGTGACCATCACAGCAAGGTACATACGTCGTCAGGGTCTCGCACTGTCAACTGAAAAATGCGCAGTGCTTGCATTTACACGAAAACAAATGACAAGATACCCACTAGCTGTGAATGGAACAGAAATTCGTGCTGTTGCGCAACACAAATTCCTGGGTGTTATCCTCGACTGGAATCTATTGTGGTCAAAACACGTCACAGCCTTAAAGTCAAAGCTCAAGAGTTTTGTCCACGTTCTTCGGGTCATGGCCGGAGCAAGATGGGTTCTTCGGAGGCAGCTCTCCTGCAACTGTACCAACCTTTATTCGTAGGGTACTTACGATACCAGCATGCCCGTGCTTTCAAGCATGAAGCCCAGTTGTGCGAGCAGGCTAGAAAGCATCCATGCTCAAGGGTTGCGCACATGTTTGGGCTTACCTCAATGCACATCAACCAAGGGAACTCTCGCCGAAGCTCGGGCTTGTCCAATCAAAGTATATGTGCTCTACGAGCCTCTTCGAGTCCACCTTCGCCTGTTGATTCGACACAGGCAACATCCCTATCAGCGCTCCCTGCCAGCCACTGAGACTGCAGTTATTCAAGAGCTATATCGCGGCTCAAGAACATCATACCGCCAAGATTCTCTCCCCCACGTATTCCTGAGACACCTCCGTAGCTCCTGCCTTGACCAAATTCCTGGGATTATGAAAAAGTCCCTTGTAGGATAGATCTGCCTAAAGCAACTTGCACTGCTGCACATTTACTATGTACGACGGTGTGGCGCACGTATATACTGATGGATCTACCACGTCGCGTACCTCCACCGCAGCCTTTGTCATCCCGCAGATGAAGATAGCTTGACATTTCAAGATAGATCACAAGACCACATCAACAGCCGCGGAACTTGTTGCTATTCGGGAGGCAATACGTTTCATGTCGACAGAACCCGCTCATAAATGGACGATACTGTGCGATGTTAAAGCTGCTCTTCAAACCATCGATGGCTTCATGAGGCAAGGTCCATATCATACTTAATCGATTGAAATTGCAGAGCTTCTTGGCATTGCTACAAAAAATGGACATCATGTAACATTTCAATGGATACTGCTCATTGTGGCATAATGCAACGAAGAGGGGGACGCTGAAGCTAAGAGAGCTTTAAATAGTGCCCCAGAAGTGTGCATCGCATTTTCTCGACAAGATACTAACATCTTAGAGCACTGGCAGAAACCAGAACACCAGCACAAGCTGCTGCACAAATGGGACACGGAAATGAAGTTCGGTATGCCTCGCAAGTTAAATCGAAGCATCTCATGCATTATCCACCGCATTGGCCTCGGTGTGGCTTACACGAGACGTTACACCCACTTGATTGGCTGTAATGACACAGGTCCCAATTGTGGTCACTGTCTGTTGCCAGAAACACTCAAACATATATTTTGCCACTGTCCAGCATATGCAAGCGAACGTCAGCAACTGATATCTTCGAGTGGCTGATATATTAGTCGACCATTAACCGATGAAGTTGTGTTAGGTCCTTGGCCTGACGCCAGCAGCAGACATGTGGTTGGTTATACGAGCCGACATCGCTTTCTTAGAAGGCACTGGACTGGATGCACGTCTGTAGAGTTACCCAGCCTTATAAGAACATTTCATCTCTCTACCTTACCATCGTCATTCATCACTCTTTCACTCCCCAGTCACCCTTCCCCAGTGTAGAGTAGCAGGCCAGAGCAAACTATAGCTCAGGCCGACCTCTCTATCTTTTTGTAAATAAATTCTCTCTCTCTCTCTCTTAACAAGGTTTTACAGTAACAAGCTTTGAATGTGTAGGTGTGGGTGTGTCCGTGTGCGCTTGCTATGAATTTCATGTTGTAGCTAGCTTGTTGATGCAATATCTCTCACTATCTTAGGTCACCGCTTCTATACATATTCTGTTTTATTTTTTGTGGTTGTATTGTGGGCTTGCTGCTTCTGTATAAATGACAATGTAAACTTAGAGAATATTAAATTAAATTAAAACTAAATTTTCTTCCTCTGTGTGTATCGTGAAAAAGCCCGTGTGTGCTCCAAACACAGAGGTAGCTGCTCCAAAAGCAGATTTTGCCTGCTCCAGTAGCTGCTCCAAAACGCTGGAAGGCATTCCCACCACTTGGCTCCTCATAGGCACAGCGATTCCACTCCTGCACCAAAGTGTTCCTCATCGGATTTACTGCACCATCCTGATAATATCGATGTACATTGCTACTAACTCCACCAGAGTCACGTGTTTGACAGTCTGTCACCGCAATGGTACCTTGGCACATGAAAGCATGTGCATTTGATCTTGGACCAGGGATCAAAGCCAAGGACCGAAGATAATTCTGTCAATATCACTCTGCTTGCGATGCAGTGTTCATAAATAGTACTTTAAACTAGTGATATCATATATGTAGCACATGGGCCTTATCTGGCTTGCAGACCTGTGAATTCAGCTGCACCTAGATGAAAATTCTGGTGCTCCAGAAATTGCTTCAAATTAAAAGTCCATGGTAGCATCACTTCAATTAGTATAAATATCATCCCTATTAAAATGGGTTTTTTAGCACTTGAGTCTTATTGGATACTACTGTGAATTATTAACACTGACTCTTGTGATGCAGGCTCTGGAAGCTCCCAAACTCGTGCTCAAACAACAGGGGCAGCAACAGTGACCACATCATCAGGCACAACTGGGACACGTGCATCCCCAGGACCGTTCAGAGGCCTAGCCCCTCTTAGCTTTCCATTGGGCACAGCTCTTGGGAGTGCATTGGGCAGCTCATTTGATCCTTGCCTTCCGTGCAATTCTTTCTGGGCACACAGTCAGGGTGGCACAGCTTACCTGGTGGGCAGCGGAGGTACTCCCAGCCAAGGTGCACGGGCTGCACCACAGGGGTCTACGCAGGTAAAATCTTCATGCTTGTTGCTGTCAGTGGCCGATTACCCTCAACTCCTTGAAACACTCTCTGCCTCCTACTGTAATAATCCTGAAACTGTTTTTCATTAAGGCTAATGGACCATGCCCTGTAAACCATATTATAGCCGCACTATAATGTGGACACAGCATTTTCTATTTTTTTTCTTTTGCTTCAATGGATGTAGAAGTGAGTAAGGCCACCTCTTGACCGCTCATCATTGACCACTAATCACTTCATACTGCAATGTCTTTCAGCATTACTATAAAGTAGACTTCTGCAAATAGTGAATTTTAGGTATGAAGCGAATCGAAAGTGAATGGTGATTTGGTTCAAATAATTTCGTATCAGATTTGAATAGAATATATCGCATATTGTAAAGAAAAATGGGCACTTTGGTCATAATACAACTAACCTGTACAATATCTTTTTAAATTTGAAAGAAGGCCCGTGCAACTGCCATTTTTTTTTTTGTGGTTCAAAAAAAACTGGAAATGACTTTGAATAGGAGCAGGATTTTGTCGGTAAAATGCAAGTGATAACCTTTAAAGTATGTTAAGTCTTAAAATTTAGCTTAGTTAGATCATGTAAGCCGTTATACCAAGCTTTTAAACTTGGAAATTATAAACCGATATGAGGATAATATTGCTACGATACTGAGGGAACGTGTGGTAGACTGGCCATTCATTCTTAGAAGTGGGGCTTTGAGACTTTGCGGATTTCTCTTGGATAGGTGTTTTCACGGTGTAGCATCTTTCCACTGCAGTGAAACGGCTTCTACAGGGAGGTTACATGCAGACTACAGTAGAGTCTCGATGTTAATAATTCGAATGGAGCACAATAAATATTCGTATGAACCAAAAACAACTTAAAACTGATATTAATGATGAACAAAAAGTTTATTGGCAACTACTCCTTGCTGAAAAAAGTCTGTGATGCTTTTTTGAACTTTCCTGTCTTCACCGTCTCTTAATAAAGTGCCGCGATTTCCTCACTCATGCTGCTGGCATGGCGTGTACACATCAGAGAGAGCGAAAGTGGACAAACTCATTGAAAATTGCCTTGCCTTGCTGAAAGCGGCTGGAAAACCGCGCCGCGAAGTTGACTTTTAAAAAATCGGTCCTGGAGAATTCACAGTGGAGAATTCATTTGAAAACGCCACAGCAGCCAGAAAACCACGTCCGTGCCTGTCGAAGACGTTCACATTCGTTCTGCCCCTCGTACATGCCATCGCCGCTTGAGGATTCATTTCATTTTGCCCGTTTCCAGAGCATTAAATTAGTCCTGGAGAATTCACAGTGAAGAATTCAAGCAAAAACTCTAGAGCGGCCAGAAAACCACGTCCGTGCCTGTCGATAACGTTCACATTTGTTCTGCCTTTTGTACATGCCACTGCTGCCAGAGCCATCGCTGCTTGAGGATTCATTATATTTTGCCCGCTTCCAGAGCATTAAAGGTCGTACCGAGTTCTAGTTATGCATGCAAAAGACTGCAAAGAAACGGTTAATGTCTTCACAGTTGTTGTTTCGGAAGATACGCCAGCAGAAACGACACAAGTGGACGCACCGGCAGTGGCAGAAACAAATTCAGCCTGCAATGCAAAAGCGAGACTTGTTAGGACATGCTTACTCGCTACTGCTGCGCTTTCTTCTACTTCCAGTGTTCTCAGCGATCATAATGTAAACCACACTCGATGAGCGCGTTCTTGTCAAGGCCGTGAGCTTTGACGTGCTGCACGGGTAGTTCGCGATACACAGGTGCGATCCGCCACCGGCATATTTGCTGCCATTTTGAATTTTTGGCTGGTTGTTTAAATCAGGTGGTTTGAGTGCTAGGGCAGCTGGTGTAGCAAAAGCCGGGAAGCGAAAAGGCGATCTGCTATCGCGTGGCATGAAAATCCGTCTCGACCGTTTTTTTTTTTCACCTTGGCCTCGCGGCGTGTTTTTCACCTATTAAAGCAAAGAAAATCTGCCGCATTCAGTCCTTTCGAGACCAAGAGTGATCGGGCCTTCCTCCCACAGATAAGTAGAGTTGCACCGCTTGCCTGCAGTGGTCAATCGCACATTAATTATCTGCAGATGCTGGGAAAACTGTTTGTATAACACCGAATCGCGGTGTATTTTATGTAATTTAATCCACCCAAAACAACCTTAAAATTTGTATGATCATGAAAGTCTCATCAATTGTAATCGCGTCATCGAGATTCTACTGTATTATACATCTACTCGTTCATTTTGGATACTTCAAAAGTTCAAATAAATTAAATTCTAATCAAAACAACTTGAAATACTGTAATATTTGTTAAAATATTTGTACAAGCCTACTATGTAGGAGCATATGATACTTGTTAGTTTGTTGCCTCACTTCTATTGCTTATCTTGACTTACAGGCACCACAACCTGGTAATCAACATGATGATCAGCTACATCAGATGTTGAACGGTCTGATGACTGCGCTCATACACCAGCCTCATGTTGTGCTTCAACGTGAGTTACTGAGACATTTATATAATGAAGAAAATTCTGCAGGGCTTCCCAAAATGTGCATCAAGTACAAAAGAAATGTAGATTTTGCTAGCTAAATTAAACCAACTTTGAACTGGTGGCTGTGGTATCCTAAGGTATAAATTAGTCATGTTATAATAGAGTTGTAGTCATCACCTTAGTGGTTTTTGTCAATACAAGCATTGTGGAGCTACAGTGGACTCCTCTTAATGGAAACTCGTAGTGGAAAAAAATTTTTTCCATTTATGAGAAGTTTAATTTAAGCAAAGCCCCCAATGTGAATGAAATGTGGCTTTATCTCAAAAGCACCAACTGTGGCTGACTGAACGAAAACATCCTAAAGTATACAATACTTATATCGTTGATTAGAAAGAAAAATGTTGCTGATATTGCTTGCAGATATCTCTGTTTACAGCCGCACTTTCTCCAGAAACTATCTTAAAGACAAGACCATGCTGAATTTTAGAACGACTCAGACAGAGATCGCTCACCCGCAAGTGCTAGATCCCCATGCGAGTAGCAATCTTTTTGGCCTTCCATTCGAAAATGGGGCCCCTGATCGGGAAGTTCGCGCTGCACGCATGCTTGAATCGGAGAAAAAGAGCATCTTCGATTTCTTTTGTATGCCACTGCATTCTGTCCGTGGCGAAGTTCACAAGCTTTGCAGCTTCTTCAATCTTCCATTTGTTCTTGAGTATCTTCAACAGTGTGGACTTGGGAATATTGAACTTTTTCACAATTTCTGTCTTCGGTAGGTCGTTGTGGTGAAGTTTTTGAATGATTTTTACTTTCGTTGCGAGCAAAAAGTGCATTGTATTGCCGTTTTTTTTTTTTCTATCTCCAGTTCACGACTAGATGGAAATAAAAAAGATGAAAACCAGATGGGTTGTTCGCTGCTTGGCGTGTGCAAACATGTGCAATCTCTGCATTGGCTTGGCTAGGCTAGGCTAGCTTCGGCATTTGTTTTATGGTTGCTAGACTGCTGTGGCCCCTCCGTGTTCATGGATTTTGCCCCTTTTTGTTTCATTGAATCGATGGAAGCGAAAAAAAAATGTTCCTATTACCCGAAACTTTTTATCATATATAAATATATAGGAGACCAACCATATGTGCTTAGATAGTTACGTTTATGCGGCTTTTCCATTTAAGCGAATTTTGTTTAAAGGGAGTCCACGGTATCTCTAAGCTGATGTCTTTATTGTTCGTGAATTGTCAGCTCTTGCGCATTGCTTTCTTAGTCTTTCATTCAATTTAAATACATGCATATTAGAAAGAAGCCCAGGTAACAGTTTAGATGCCTACCTGCGTGGAGGTATCCTCACACCTTGCACATGATGTGTTGCAGCCCCTGTTCTGCGAAGCTTTGTGATTTTATTGTAATATGCAAGAAATGCAATTGCTTCAACGGTGCTAGGAGGTTCACCCCCTTTCCATCCCTCTGCTCTGTCCTCCACATGACTGTATGACCCGCATTTTGTGTGGTAATGGCTCCATGTGACTTGTCAGGTGAGGATGAGTGATCTCCCAAGTTCTATAGAATGGCACTGCACTGAAATTGTTTCTTTGCCACTACTATGTACTGGTCAAAGAACAGCATTGAGCGAAAATGCTAGCAGGGGCGTAGCCAGGGGGTAAAGTACCGGTCACTCCCCCCCCCCCCCCCCCCCCCCGAAATTTTTTTTTCCATGGCTTAGAAAGTGAGAAATGACAATGTCAAGGGCGTGCCTCTACCGAAATCAAGGAGGAGCCCCCCCCCCCCCATTCCCTGAAAAATTTTCTGGCTACGCGCTTGAGTGATAGTGATCAGTACCAAACAGAATGCAGGATTTTCAACGTGCATAAACATCCTGTAATCATCCAGGAGTAAAGAACAGCATTGAGCGAAAATGCTAGCAGGGGCGTAGCCAGGGGGTAAAACACCGATCACTCCCCCCCCCCCACGAAATTTTTTTTTTCTGTGGCTTAGAAAGTGAAAAATGACCATTTCAAAAGTGTGCCTCTCCCTCCCCCTTGAAAAAACTTGTGGCTACCCACTTGGATGATAGTGATCAGTACCAAACAGAATGCAGGATTTTCTTCGTGCATAACCATCCTGTGCACGATGAATATGCAAATCTCACTCAATCATCATATAGGGGAACTTGGATTATAAGTCCTCCGGTTTCGCGACGACCTGCATTTTACGATGAATCGGTTTGGTCGCGGCGAAATTCTCATAGAAATAATGTATTAAAAATCTTGGTTATACGATGCAGTATTGCGCCAACCCCATTACGACTTTCAGATTCCGTCTGAAAGAAAAAATAATCTTTACTCGAATCATACATTGACTAAATATTCACGAGTGCAAAATTTGAACTTGTGTTTCTCTAGTTTGACAATAAAAAAAAGTACAGAGTGAGACAGGATGTTTCTTAGAACAGAACATTTATTCTCCTGGAAGTTCATCGCTTCTATAAACGCCTTGATCATGTGCGGGGGTATTCGGGATCGTTACCCAATCAAACCCGATTCAGCCGGCCCAACAGCTGATATTTTCATGTTTTGGGTCTGTGGAAACATTTCCTGCTCGACATACAGCTGATCTGGGACATACAGCTGATCTGACTCTGAACACAGACTTCTGCATGGAAGATATTCCTCTTAGCGATATTATCTTCTAAATGAGGCGAGCCTCATTGTGGAAAATTGACAGGTGAACAGGTCATGGTAAAGAAGAAAGCTGGGATAAGAGAAAAGCATTAACATTGACCATTTAAAGGGATACTGAACAAAAATATGAAAAACTCGTGTAAACATCTCAACTCTGTGTGAAAGATGTGACTGTTTCGTTAAGCAGAGCTTATCCCACGTGTTTTTGAACAGTTGGCTGTACCTTTAGTGGAATGTCGGCGTACGGCGCCTGCACGCGAGCAGGGGTTGTGACCTCGCAATCGTCGAGGCGCATGCAGGGTGCAGGTGTTCCTGTCCTCCTCTTCCCTTTCTCGACCTTCCCTTTCCACAAAAGCACTGATGCTTTACCCCAGCCTGGTGCATTGTTCGCTACTGGTGCTGTTTGGGGTGGTTCTGGGAATCATAGTGGAAGTTGAGTGGGCTGAGAAATGCAGGCAATGGCTGGCATTGTTGGCATGCTTGTTTCTGGCCAGTGTAACACTACCTCCTTTAGTTCATGGCCCAACCGCTAGACACAGAAGTTTGGCAAAACACAAATTCGTTTTTCCCCCCCTCAAGTTTTTGCCTAGAATGAAGGTTGTATATATCTATTTTGTCACCCAATATTTCAATTTGTTGCTGCTGGATAATTTTTACTAAGAACAGAAATAACTAATAGTATTTACTATTACAGTTACTGTGTTAAAGTAAGTGTTGCACATACAAGTTCCTCGAACTTAGAATGACTATTGAGTTACAAGTTACTGAAAAAAAGTTATTAGTTACTTCCCAAGACACGCTTGTGCTCAATTGTGCAAGCTGCCTAGTGTCCTTCGCAACAATAATATTTAGGTTCACATTGAGCTAAAAATAATTTTCAAAATATTTAAAAAGCATGCCTGACTGGTTACCCAGTGTACATCTGTATATTTAAGATCTTTTTTGTTCCAAAACAAAAATTTCTTTGCCAATCCTTGGTACCCTGGTAGCAAACATTTTTTTCTGAATGTCATAAATTTAATTTGATGTATCCGGACAGACCTAATTGTACATACCTTATACCTAGTTACCCGTAATTGCAGTAATAAATTCAGTTGGCAGACTGTATGTTCTTAGCCTCTCAATACGGTAGGCTTGTGGTAATTCAAACTCTGATAATTCATACTTTCGGTTAATTCAAACAAACCTAAATTTTTTTAAGACGATAGTCTTTCTTGGGGACCTTCGACACAAAAATTTGAATGTCTGCCTGTCTGCACAAATGTCTCTTTGTCCACACTTACCGCATCGGGTACTTGAAACGGCTGACCCCATCTGCAGCGACCACCAATGTTGCTCAAGGTTGAGCGTTCATGCTTGTGCGATTGTCAATTAAAAAGCAATTACTGCGCATGTCTGGGGCACCATAACAACACGCATATATTCTGCATATGCATCTCTTACTAGAAAACACATACATACCGTAAAAACCGGACTATAGGTCGGACCGCAATATAGGACGACCCCCCAAAACTTCGAATCGTAAAAAAAGAAATTTAAAAAAATCGCAAAGTATCGCGGCACACCCTTACCTTGATAAAAACGCAACGCAACTAGCTGCACTGTGGTAACATTCATTTTTATTTAGACACTGTTCAATGCTAGGAGGTCACGAAGTTACTCGGACTCATCCGAACTCGAGTCGGATGATGTTTGTTTTTCACTAGCGATGTCCCAGAGTGCATCGTCCTCTGTGCCGTCTAACGCGTTGCTGATGCAGCATTTGCGGAAGGATTTGCGAACCATCTCTTCCGGGAGGGATTTCCAGGCTGACGACACCCAGCCACAAACGGTTGCGAGCGGTGGACGCCGTAGGCGGCCAGCGGGGGTCTTGGGATTGTCTCCCAGCATCCACTCACTGTAGAGCTCGCGCACGCGACCTTTAAACGGCTTGTTCAGCACAACGTCCAGTGGCTGGAGTATAGATGTCAGTCCCCCGGGGATGACAACAAGATCCGTCTTGCCATCGGACAGCGATCGCTTCACATCGGCCGTGAGGTGACCGCGAAAAGAGTCGAGCACCAGCATGCTCGGTCGTTGAAAAAGGGCACCGGGTCGCCGGTTCCACACGAGCCGGATCCATTCAAGCATGAGGGATTCGTTCATGAACCCCTTCTCGCTTGCCCTCACGATCACATCCCGAGGGAAGTCCTCCTTCGGTAGCGTTTTCCTTTTAAAAATAATATAAGGAGGCAGCTTCTTTCCGTCTGCTGTACACGCGAGCATCACGGTAAACCGCGAATGCTCGTTGCCCGTTGTCAATAGCTTCACTTGCTTCGCTGCTTTCTCGGTCACAGTCGTGTTCGATGGCATATCGAACCAGACCGGAGTTTCGTCAGCGTTGCCCATGTGGCCCATCATGTAGCAACGCTGTCGACGAAGCTCGATGACGAAGCGCTGATACTCCACAAGCTTGTGCTCGAACTCTGCGGGTAGTTTTTGGCACACTGAAGTACGCCGCCGCAGAACAAGGCCCTTCCGCTTCATGAATCGGCGCACCCACGATGGCGAGCCCTTGAATTGCGCCCTCGTGAGCCCCGAGTCGCGCGCAATCTCGAGCGCTTTCACGCGGATGCACTCCGTTGTCACGGGTAGCGACCTTGCGCGCAGCTCCCGTACGAACTCGACGAGTGCCGTTTCCAGTTCGGGGTGAACTGCAGTCCGTCCACGAAACGACGTTTTCTTCTGGTTGCTGCAACTTATGATGCGCTGTTTCTGGCTCCTCCAGTATCGGATGCTCTTCTCCGTCGGGCCGAATTCTCGTTGTGCCGCCAGGTTGCCGTGGGCTTCCGCATATTCGATGACTTTTTTCTTGAAGCACATCGTGAACTGACGTCGGCTGCCACTCATATTGAAGGAGATAGCCTCAGATGGGGATAATGAAACAGCGCAAAACCACCGCAGCCACCCTTGCTTCGCAATCGGGACAAACAAAACGCAAAATGGGCGTCGCCCAACGATGCTGTTGCTGATGCTCACGATGGCAATGGAGCCTACCGACTTTTGTCAACCCATTGTTGCAAGACTTCCATAAGTTTTCTGCCAATGACCGGTATATAAGACGGGGGTCGACTTTTCATCGCGTCTCTTTGAAAAAAAATTCGACCTATATTCCGGTTTTTACGGTACGTAATTTTAAGGACCGTAGCGCTTATCATGCTGCACTTACCATGCAACGCTTGCACGGAACGAAGAGCGTTTCCAACGCTTTGCTAAGACGAGATGGTGGCGGCACCTACCCGCGCCTCGCGTTCTACAGCTTATCACCTCTGAGATGGGCGCGCACAGCCACGCGCTTTGTTTTCCGAAAGAAACTGCCAGATGGTGCTCATGTCTCACGTGTGAAGTGACTTGATGCGCTCGTTCGCCTCCGCTGCACGCTCGAGGCACTCTAACGCAGTGCCTCCGGATTACCATTCACCGATTTTTTTGCGCAGAACATAAAATAAATGTTTTGTTCACTCTTTCTACACTCAAGACTATCGTCTTTCGATGACCTTTGCAGATTACATGCAGATACGAGGCCAATTTTTTTGGTTGGCCCTTTATTCTTTCAATGTATTTAAAAGCCTCTTAATTCAAACTGCACTATTCAGTTGATTCATATTTGAGGTCCATATCAGAAAATATCAGCTTCTTTCCCACTACTATTTAAAAATTTGTGTGCTTAAATAATCCTAACTGTCTGAAAATGAAAATAAGCACCTGAGACCTTCAAAAAAAAAAAGGCTTTGCAGGTGAACAAATGTTTGAAACGAAGCACACACATGATAAGCTGCGTGGTAACTGGTATAAAGAGCTTTGTGCTGATGTCGCATGCTTATAGCAATGAAGCAGTTGGCAATTCACAATTTATAAGGTCTGATCAGCAGTAAATGGCCAATAAAGTTGTGGACTTTACACCTCTGCTTTCTGTTCACTGCATGCAGTTAGGGCTCAAAAACACTAAATATTTTTAAATTTTTAAATGTGATAAAATAAGTGCCTGATAATAATGTGTGGTGTCCCGACGTGGGAGATGCTCTCTACACCTGGCGTCTAGCCGAATGTCCTTCAGAACCCCTTTTTGGGTAATAGTTTTACCACCACCTCAACCAGAGTCATCTATTTGAGAACTTTTGATAATTCAAACTTTTTGATACTTCAAACGAAATTCAGAGGCCCCTCCGAGTTAGAATTAACGAGAGTCAACTGTATATTGGCGTAGCAGGCAGCTCTGCCTGAAAGTCGAACCGTATGCATGCGATTTTCGAGTTACAACTACAAACTTGCTTTGTCGCTCGTTCTTGTCGCGATGGCTGCAACCACATTTCGGCGACAGTGTCATTGTTGCTAGAATGAAAACTGTTGCGTGCATGCCCATAAATTGGGAAAAGAAGTTTAAAAGTAGGTTGATGACAACATGCTAAATTTATTACTGTCTTGTGTGGCATGAGGAAGCCACAAAAGCGTTTCACGACCTTCTTTTTCTTAATTTTAGTTTGACCGCGACAAGGTGCCCAGAAGCATACGTTATAACGGCTACAACGCACTTCGCATAACTATTTCATATTACAGGAAGGCTACCATAATTGTCACAAGCTATCACGAAAGATCAAAACAAACCATCGATAACCAGATTTACAGCAAAATACGGTCGGCTGTCTCCCTCTCTCCGCGTGAGATGCGAATATAAAGAAGGTGGTCGATACATTGCATTCCTTGAAATACGTGCAAATAATAAGCATCGAGAGCAAATTTAACGGAAGCAAGGATCAAGGGTTGTTGCTGGAAATTGTCATGCTGGCTTCCGGGCGACAGTGATCTTTTTTTTATTTTTCCAGAAGTGCGCGACGTGACAAGCGATGGCTAAGAATGTGCTTCGGCGACAGCAAATTCTGTCACTCGAAAATCGTGTGCATGCAGTTGGGCCTAGGAAGATTCAGTGTTGCATCTCTATTGAGGCAATCTAGTGTTTTCATTCTTTCCATCTGAGAATTATCTAGTATATATATATATATATATATATATATATATATATAATGTCTGTATATAATGTTGCTCAGTAGTAGTATAAAAGCGATAACATAATGGAGTAGAAGTTTGTAGGTAGTAGGGCATACATTTTGGTTGTCTCGACAGGTCAGCACATGCACACGGGACAAGGCAGCAGCAGCGATGGTAATGGGAGTCGCCCGAGAGCAACTCTAGCAGGAATGACACCAGGCCGGAGCCGCCACATGTCCATGCGCCAGACTCCCCTAGTCTACAGGACCACTGGGCCTGCAACTGCAACTACTGCTAGTGCACCCGAAACAGCCACTGCAGAGGTACTGACTGTAGTGAGCTTTTTCGTATTGAAAACTTTCTTCATTAAATGTGCATTCTCTATGCTCTACCTATAGCAAACAAACAGGGAAAACAAAAGTAGGATTAATCATGAGTATATTTCAGAAATGGCATGCTGCTTTTATTATTTTTTATTTATCATTTTCTCAGAGAACATTGGTGCATATAAAATTGGTGTAGAATTGGTGTTCAATGTCCAGTGACGACTACATAGATGATATGAATAATGGATGGAAATATTCAGACAGTGTGCATAAAACTATCTTTTCAAAATTAAAAAGAGACAAGTTCAAAGGAAGATGGAGTCTTGAAGTGGGTAAAAATTGAACAGAGAATGTTGCTGGAGCTATTGTTTCTTGAAGAGGATTTGTCTTTATCAACACAGCAACTGCATTCTTTGGCAGCATGTTTATGCATGCTTTGCTCACTTTTTCATAACCACAAAAGTAGAGGAGGAGAAAAGAAAGCTTGTGTGAAAAAGAAGGGAAGGAAGGAGACTATCGAGGTTGACATGCCAACAGTTGTTTTGTGCTGTTGTGTAGTAACAGAAGAACAGAAAAAGAAATGTAGGTTAGGGGAAGAAGGTACCCAGGGTGTATAAGGGTCTTAGTCACGCTGAAAAAGTGAGGGGGAAGGACTTGGACTGACCCGCAATTCTTCTGAAGTTAAAGAAAATCTAACCTAACTGGCCTTTGCCTGGGGTATATTTTCTTGCACATAACCCGCATGTTTGTATAACCCACATGTTTAGCCTAGCCATGAGGTTTGCACGAAACTCGCGCGAGATGTTCATCTCGCGGGCCAGCCTCAGCGCTTCCATTTGCGCCGTCTCCATTGTCGCAGCATGGCCGCAACTCGTCCGTTTCTCGATAAATTTGACAAGCTGCGCCTCAAAAAGGGGGCACGCACCAGTCTTTGGGCCACGAAATGCTCGCTTCTCCTTGCATGCACTTTTGAGGGGCTTTTTTTTTTTTTTTTCTCACCAGTCACGAATGCAGGACTCGTTGACGCCATGCCTCCTTAAAGCAGCTCTTTTGCAGATTTCTTCCGCAGCAACTATAATGTCGAGTTTTTCTTTCACTGTGAAAGATTGGCATTGAGACCTACTCATGGTGCCTCACCAGACAAGGCTGATGAACGGTGCGAACTGGCCACACCTGACTCAGAGACAGACGTCAAATCGTTGTCACGCTGTTGACCAGATCAAAAAAGTACGCAGAAAGTGAATGAACATGCTACGAAAGGGACCTGCCTATGGCCTGTGTTGGCTTCTATTAGCTTTGCACCAGACCATGCCGAGGGCGATGTGGACTGCACAGCAGGCCATGCATTGCCGTTAAACTGACCTCTGCTTCTGGATTATTCCCAGATAACCCGCACCCCCATTTTTTTTTTTTTTTTCAATTTTTGGTGTGGGTTATATGCGAGAAAATATGGTACCTTTCATATTTTTTTACTTTATATTACACCTTTTTAATTATATAACACCGACACAAATTTGGCACATCTCTATCACAAAAGTGCCCTTATCACTTTTCCTCGTTCGTACATGAGGGAAAAATGACCGAACCAAACTGAAAGTTCTCTTGTTCATAATTGATTCATTTGGCAATGGCACAATACAAATGTATAGTGGTGACCTGTGACAATTTTAAAGGGATGTCATATAATCTGACTTACTGTTTATTAAAACTTGTTGCTGGACTCAGTGGTACATAGTTCAATACAGTCGATCCCACATATATCGGACTCAAAGGGGATCACAAAATACTCAATATAGCAGGAAGTCGTATTTAAGGGGGATCACAAAATACTCAATATAGCAGGAAGTCAAAATACGACATATTCGTATTGAATGCTTATAGACTTCATTGCAAGTTTCTAAACTGCTTGCGGAAATTGTTATAAGCATTAACACGACCATTTGCTCACTGCACTTTATTTCATGTGAAAATAGTCCGTAAACTTACCTTGCTTCTTGTTGTCATTAAGGGGGGACATGGCACTTAAAAAAAAAAAGTTTATTTCTTGATCAATTTTGATGAAAATTTGAGAGCGTTATGTATATTTGTGTGATAATTTCCTATATGCAAATATGAAACACTGTTGTCGTATGAATATGAAGCATGCATGAATCTAGCTGCACGATTTCGGATGGTTACAAGGAATTTCTAAGACCAACTTCAGGTGGGTTCCTGATGGGTGGTGCATATTCTAACTTTGACCTGACTAATGATATATAAGCAAGTAGTTTTACATGACGTCGAGCGCTGCATAAATGGCGTTTTAAGAAGCCGAGAGTACTCTTAGCAGTTGAGCCCTCAGTTTACTTGGCTTTCATTAATTTGAACAAATTTTGGGGCCCCTTCGAGTTCAAATTATCGAGATTCGACTGTAGTTGAACCATGTAAACTGGAGGAAAAAAAATCGGTTTTATCAGGGAAGCGATGACTGCAATAGCTAAAATTTGGAATGTTGTAATTGCAATGCCGTACGCCCTCCTTTCTTTCTATTTTTTTACTGCACCATTACACGTGTAATGCTGCCTTGCGCAAACCGCACCCAAATGACTGGGAACCATTTAGATAATCTGAGAACCTTCTGATAAGATTACACGCACAATGCGCACATTAGAGTTTGATCTGAAACTTGTGGGGCTGCTAGAGATAACGTTGGAATCTTTGATGGCACAAGTATAAATGCCGACGCACTTGGGACGCTCTTTGCTGCTTGGCAGATTATCGACGGCTGACTCTCTGGCTTGCTGCTATCAGTCTAAAGCATGTATTGCTTGTAGAGTGGCGTTTCCTTTTCTGGGCACAGGTTTGCCCAAATAAAAAGTGCACCCATGAAAACAGCAGCTGCTGCTTTCGTCAACATCACAATCCCGTGATAACACGAACGCTGACAGCTAACTCTCTTGGATCTGACAATGCGACAATCTACAAAAAGCTGGTGTAAGAGAACAAGTACAGCTGCTCCACGAAAAAATGCTCCAACACAATCTCCTCCTGTTAAGAGTGCACGACGCAGAATGGTTTACGAGCCACAAGCGCGCCAGCTATCGCAACCACGCCCTTAATTAGAATCGGTTCTCTGCTGCCGCTTGAGTGACTCCCCCCTCTCCGTGTATTTCCATGCTCGTTCAAGACAGGCGGTGTGATTCCTCTCTGCTTGAGCATTTGACGGCAGGGTCTAACATGCTGTGGTATGCTATTGTGTACATGCGCGCTTCGAGTGACGGAGATCGGCCGCCTCATTTAATCTCTGCTTTAGCAGAGCTCATCTTACCAGCTTGCTCAATTTTACGTGCGGATAGAATGTGCGAAGCACGGGGAATGTTACCAACTTGTAGTTTCTACCGGGGACACATAGCGGCGGCGACCAGAACCTGTTTAGGGTCCATATTATTCCTATGTCAGCTTTGGCACTTCAATGGCTTGAATATAAGTTTTTCGCATTTATTTTTATAGAGCCTTGTTGGTTTAGTGTGAAGATAACTTTTGTATTAATTCATCTCTAGTCTTGAGTTGCAGTTCATGTTGGATGCAGTGTTTTAATCAATTTTGAACAATGTAGCATTCTAACATTAATTTTTTTCATTCGTCTGAAGTCTAGTAGCTGTCCAGAGCACCGGTTATGTTTTTTCTTTGAGTTTCTGTGTTTTCAGCTTCGATATTGTAAGGTTTAATATATATATCGCTTTGGGATAAGTCTGGTCACTTGATCAGCATTGAATGCTTAGTAAAAGTCGCTGCAATTTTCTTTAGAAGTCAGCTTCCACCCCTGACTTTGAGAAAATGTTAATCTTGAATCTCTGAAGATTTCATCATTATAACTTATATAATAACTGAGGGTTTTGGAATATGAAATTTTTCGAATGTGAATAGATATGAATAAGTAGCTTTGAATACGAATTGAATAACCAAGATATGTGATTTTTTCACCAGTGCACTTTCATTTTACCATATATTTATGTTGAAAACAGTAGACTTGTAAACTACTGTAGTCTGTTATGGAACAAATATAAAAAAAAAAGGGTATCACCATCCGTGTTTGCCAGGAAGCATATGACTGTGCTAAATAGTTGAGCTTGTGACTGGTATGTCGTCGGTTCAATTCAGATGTTCAACAAACTTTTCTGTCTTTCTTTTTTTTTATACGGTAGCACTGCATTACAAATAACGTTCTTTCACACTTGTCATGATGACCAGCGAGCAAGAGGTTGCAGGTTGGATTCCTGCCATGGCAGCCTTACGATGAGATGATTTTTTAAAAAAATTGAAAGTACTAAATGCATATTTTACATCTCTCTATCAGTGTATCAAGTTGAGTAATTGTGATATATAATGCAACCTAAAGTACTGTATTTACTCGCATAATCGGCACACTCGCATAATAGGCGCACCCCTAGTTTGGTCGCGGAAAATTCGATTTTTTTTAATTCCGCGCATAATAGGCGCACCTCGAACTTGGCCGTGATCAGAAACGATTCTACCCCCCAGCGGTACAGTTGGAATGCGGTCCCCGTACCCTGAAGAAAAAAAGAAGGCAAATCGGCGAGAAAATAAAAAAAATTCGAAGTGCAACGACCTAACCAACGTGTTTGTTGAAGTAAAACTTGAAAAAAAAAAAAAACGTCCATGAGCGGAAAAAAAAAACGGCTGTTCCATCAATTACTGATACCCCCCCAAATCGCCGCGCTTTTTGGAAGTCACGTGTACAACGCCGGGGGCTCGATCGCCATCACCACCATCGGAGAAAAAGAAACGCCATTTTTGCAAGCAATGTGCGTATGTTGTGGTCGTGTATTGAACTTTGGTTCCACCATGGGGAAGTACGCGAGCTACACGGCTGGGTTTAAACTGAAGGCAGTGCAGTACGCGCTGGAGCACGGCAACCGGGCTGCAAGCAGGCATTTCGGCGTTGGAGAAACCAGTATTCGGTACTGGAGGGACCAAGAAGAAAAACATAAGGCGACAAAGAAGACACGGCGGGCTTTCCGCGGTGCCAAGACCGGCAGGTATCCGAACGTCGAAGAGCAACTGGTCCGGCATATACGGGAGCTACGACTTTTGTGTAAATAAATTTTACGTGTGTGTGTGCAGTTGGCGGCTCTCGCTTGTTTATTAAAAGGTACGTAGGTATGTTTGTTTTATGCTGAATTAATTGGTAAACGATAAAGTCGCCTTTTACTTGACAAGTGTGCAGATTTAAAGCGCGAGAACCGAGTTTAAAAAATTTTCGAAAATTTTACCCCGCGTAATTAGCGCACCCCTAACTTCGAGCCGGATTTTCTGAAAAAAAAGTGCGCCTATTATGCGAGTAAATACGGTAGATACTTGTATTCTAGGGTGGCTGATTAAGCTCTGTGCAAAATTTCATCAAGCTAGGACTATTTTATGCCTAAAAAGATTGTGCACAAGATGAGAGAATTGCCTCAAAATGGAAATCGAGAAAAATGCATTTGAAAGTTGTAAATATGTTTACTCATGATTACACAGTGCGATTTGCACAAAACTTGGTGATATCATAGAAGGGACACAGCTAGAGCACCTAAAATTGTCCTGCTCCATATGTGGATCCTTCTCGCCGCTTGAGAAGGGAGTCATTAAGGCGCGCTTTTTTTGCCACGTTCCGCCGATGAGCCCTTGCCTCAGCTGTTTCACACGCAGACATTCTTTCGATTATCCTCTGGTCGCGGGATCGGCCCAGGGTGATTAGTTGATCTGGTGGGACTACACCAAGCTCCTCTAGCACGTGTTCAAAGCTTGAATGTCCTTTATTGAACCACAGCACGGCCATAGCAGCTGCAGTTTCCACTGTTGTCCGGGAGGCAAACTTAGTCTTCGGACACAACAACCACATTTTGCTGTTCAGATTCTGCAGCGTTTTGGGTCTTCCCTTGGATACAAGGCACCAGCAACTTTTCATCTGTGAGCCGCTTGTAATTGGGAAGCACAGCCAATCCTTGAGCCTTGGTCAAGATTGGTGTGTGGTCGGGTGGGGCCTCCCCAAGCGCTTCGGCTCGCCTATGCTTGCACCAGGAAGTCGCCCCTTCTGGACAGTATCGGTGGCTGCCTGCTGTGTTGCTCGATGATGAATGGAAACATGAGGCCCAGATGGCACGATGCATTTTCAGAATATCATCTCTGTTGTTTGTGATTGCAAACCGGTAAAGTTCTGCAGCTTCTGAATTGTGCCATCTGTCAGCTTTCCCCCTCGTGCAAGTGGTGTTGGCATTTTCCCAGATGGCACGATGCATTTTCAGAATATCATCTCTGTTGTTTGTGATTGCAAACCGGTAAAGTTCTGCAGCTTCTGAATTGTGCCATCTGTCAGCTTTCCCCCTCGTGCAAGTGGTGTTGGCAGTTTCCGAAGTGCAGTGCCTAGATGCTTGGCCACATGGTTTGTGCACTCCTCCTTGTCCACAACAACTTCACCATATACCTTGGCCTCAGCGACAGCGGTATAAGCTTTGCTGTCCCCATCACTGAGGAACTTGGTGAAGCGCAATGGTGTTGTGTATGAGGATGTCCTGCCCCATATGCGCAAAGCTGCCTCAGTCTCCATGGCATGAGAGGAGCACTCTGTATTTTTTTCGCAGACGGGTGTGTGGAATGCTTGCCATATTTCTTCCTCATCACCCAAGTCCTAGTGGCGGCTACAGGCAAGGCAGTAATTCGGTAGCACTTAAAAATCTAAGCACAAACCGGTGTCCACAGACACAGCAGAGCCGATGCCATTGTGGCTCTTGTGCCCTCTTTTTTGCCATGTGCCATCATACATGACAGCAACATCAGCCCCATCCACTTTCTCTTTAGTTATCATCCGCGCTTTCGCCAGGTTTTCTTGCACAGCTTTGGTAGCTGCAGCATGAACTTTTTTGCCGATTTCAATAAAAGTCTTATGATGCATAGGTATTGGCAGTCCAAGAATAGCGCAAAAACTCAACAGCTTATGATGCATAGGTATTGGCAGTCCAAGAATAGCGCAAAAACGCGACAGCTGTTCATGCCCGATGCCTATTGCACGCGCAGCCACAACTACCTTAACATTGACAGCGAAGCTGTCGCGCGAGCTGCTGCTTCGGTAGCTCCAGTCATCACCGGCATCGGTGGGCTGTCTTTCCGGCAGAACACGCCGCGAACTATGCGCGGCAGAAACCACTGACTCAGGACACTCACTGTTATCACAGTGCAGCTCGAGGAACGAAGAGAGGCCCTTACGTTTACTTGCGGTGTCGCGAACGACGAGTCCAGCGATGTGGCATGTTGGACAAACAGCACGGCTTACCATCGATGTCAGTGCGCCGATGTCACAAAATATTCCGCTCACAGAGCCACAAACACTCTTCGTTCTCTCGCTTTCGAACTGTTCAATCTTTTTTTTTCTGATGCGCTGATGAACTTGATCGCGGCGTCAATTTCGTCAAAGTTCCCGCCATCCGCCGTATCCCCGCTGCCTTGATTAGGCCTAGTGGCCCGCGACTCGCGTTCTTTTATCGCTGCTTTGCGCTTCGGTTTACGTCGACGCCCTCGATACTTGTTCTTGCTTGCAAACTTTCGTGCTGGGAAGTCTCACTTCTTCGAGTTATTCATGGTGAACTCGGAAAAACATAGAAACGCACGGAAAGTGCCGATCGTCGCAAGTGCTCAGCGAGCGAGGCCGATCAGATGTAGCCAATGGCGGCCTCGGTAGCGTACCATGTGACCGGTAGAGATGTGCGAAGCGGCTGCAGCTTGGCTGTAAACCGACTTGGAAACGACTGTTTTGTGAAATTCCTCACTAAAATACGAAAGTAGGGGGACGCCTGTACACTAGAAAGAGCCTTGATCTACATCACCGAACAAACCCCGATGGCGCACGTCATCGTGTTGCCGAGTGGCGGATTTTCAAAAATAGCCGTCGGATGCGTGAATTCGCGACTTCGGGAGTTACCTTCACTAGTGCAGATCAACTTTTTACCACTTTCTTGTTTGAATTCAGCTATGACCTTTGGGAAAAAAATAGTTGAATGATCAAAAGTGATTTTAGAAACAATATCTCAAAAGTGGAAATTTTCGCAAAAAACGTGATTTTTCGACCCGCATCTCCCCTTAAGCACCCTAGTTGGTCACACAATTTATCTGGGATTCCTAACTAGCAGTTTTGGCCTGTGTGCCCACAGATTTTATCTTTCTTTTTTTTAATTTTGCCCGATTGTTTTTTAAATTTTGCCCTGTTCTCACTAGTCAACCCGCTAAAGCTAACAGGAGTACTTCGGGAGTCTTTCAGGTACACAGCAATACTTGTTATCTGGCCTGTCTTTGTTCCCTTTCTCGAGAGCTGTGCACTCACCATTTTCTTACCTCGGGGTATGTACAGGTCCTTGAAATTTTTGAACATTCTTGAATTACCTGAGCAGTGCCCTCCTATATCAACATGGGGACCTCCTTAACGTGGTAGATTGGCGTGTCGACCTGACAAACTCCGTAATTCAGAAGCAGTAATCCGGCACAAACACACATGGTCCTGTTTAGCAGAACTGGACAAAAACTGTGGTGCGTGAAGCATGGCCTCCGAGATTGTATTTCTGCAACCAAACACCTCTAGATTGTGTAATTTCAGAGGTGGGTGTGGCCGACTCCTCCTCTGTGCAGGGCAGATCATCGCCGGACTTTTGTTGCAGCTTGGATGGGGCATGGGCTTCCACTCGCATGAAAATATGGAAATAACAGCTTTTTGTTTACATCAGTAATGGACGTAATGAAGTCAATAGTGGCTGTAGTTTTGACAACAGTGATTATGGCATATGATAATTACAGTTTTGACTGTGTGTGGGCTGACCGTGTGCATAATTCCAAAGCTTCTGGAGCACACTGCTCTTGGCTGTCACTCGACGGCCTCGCTACTATAGATGGTGCCACCCATGTGTTCAGAACATATGAATTTACGGCCCGTTAGATACAGTGGAATTGGGCTGGGTAATTCTATGCATTCGTATCACTTAGGTTTACTGTATGTAGTGTCTTGCATTTAAGGGGGCACATGGTTCTTAGGGCTCTCTCATTTATTTTTGAACCAAATGTGACAAAAGTTGGCATGCTTACTTGCTTACTTAGTTTGTTCTCCAGATTCTAAAAATGTAGTTATTTTTCTGTAGCTTCATTAGTTAATTAAATAATCAAGATAACAATTTCTATTGTTCTTACCATAATAGAAAAATAACCACCTGTCAAAAATTTATAAATAACATAGGGATTGACAGTAGAAAGCATAATACATGCAACATAAGAAGCACTTTTTCAATGGGTCATTATTTCTTACTTTACAGTACACTAAACTTCACAGCCCTGAATGTAGCCATTGTGTGGTCACACAAAATGCATCAAGACGAATCAAAATCTGCTTCCTATGTTGTGTGCTCCAAACATATAGCTTCATGCTGCAAAATAAAATATTCTGCTATCTGTAATAGTTTCAGATATATTGCAGTAATTTTCATGCAGGGTGTACAAAATTGCCATTTTGAGAAAATGAAGAAAACAAAGAATTCTAACATTTTTAACTGTAAGAATGTATGCACTTATATTTACATAGTCATTGACATATAAATGAATTCTAGAAGCCTAAGGAGTGCAGTGCTGCAAGCTGATAGAAAATTGAACAAGTACTTCTCGAATCACAGCACAGTAATGTTCATTTCATGTAACCAAATACAGAAATTTTTATATTAAAATAAAAAATGAAGCTGCCCATTAAAAATAGGCTCCCAGCATTGTTTTTTGTGCACATTTAGCTACATTGCGCAAAAACAATTACAGCTCTAGCTGTCCTAGGTCCACTTTTACCGAACAAGCAAAAGAAAGTGTTCGAAATCTGTGCTTCGTGAATAATGCTGTTAAAAATTAATTTCGCCGTTCCGAGGGAAAAATATCATGGCACACATATTTTTAGTCAGTTAATATGCACCGGGAATGTAATAGGACTGATTGCTTGTACGAGCGTGTCGTTTCTTCTAGTCCTGTAGCAAGTTGTCGCCGTGTGCTCGTCTGCCGCGAGGCCACTTATCAGTTTGGTGACTTTACTGACGGAGGGCGATGTGCAACAAATGTGCGTGCGTCATCCACAATCCGTCTAATAACGCAGCGATGTTTTCCGGCTTGTCCAGAATAAGTTACCCGTAAGTGTCGCGAACCAAAGTTGCTCCCTCGCTCATCAATTTCGAGGTTACACGAGTGCCGAGGTGTTTTCTTTTCACGTAAGACTGCCACATTTTCGAGCGGAGATCGCGACAACGTTGCAAACACGTCATTAAAAGCAGTCTACCTGTTGCCAGTAGCCTCCATTGCGCGTGCCGCGAGCATGTTCACTGCGAATGGATTGACTTTCTGTTGTTGGTCGACACACGGCGTACTCCACTCTGACGACCCGTCGCGCAGTTCAAGGTCCTTTTGTCAGGCGGGGGGACCCACAATATCGGCGGGTTTAGCGATAAGACTGCACTTCGGTTCCGTCACTGCAAAGATTGATATCTCTGGTAGCTTCACTTCTGCTTTTTACTTGCCGACCTCTAACTGATGAGGCTACAAAAAACACAGCCGTTCTCAGTAACGTTGTCGGCAACCAGCAAGCTCGTACGTCAGTTAGGCCTACACCGGTGACTCGGCGACCGCCGTTTACCGCGTCGAGTTCGTTATCCTCGTAGTCCCGAGCCATAGCGGGGACCTTTCTGAAGTTCACACCGAACGAACGACCGCCACACCCGCTTTACAAATTACTGTAGCACAGAACTTCCTTACTGCCGCAAGCAATCAGTAGCACCATGACAAAATGGTGCATGCCCGTGTGCATCACGATGGTGAAGCAGACGCCGAAAGCGCCCCTTGGCCAATTGGATGCTTAAATTTGGTCACGTGTTCCAAAAAGCCAATTGAATCGCACGCTAGTGCTTCTCGATGACGCGTTTTTGCTAAAAACCAATGAGCAAGGTGAGCCATTGGTGGCGGGAAATCGAAGATGAAGAACGACCCTTCCAAACGAGACCAAGATGAACACGATAGCTCGTATGTAATGGCAACAGTTTGGCACGGAAAAAGCGCGATTTTAGCGTTGATTTGCGCTCACATTCATCTCACAGATATGTTATAAATTGATTTTGCGCCAGAAATAATGACGCGAGAAGCTAGAAACTTCTCAGATAAGTGCAAAAATAGGCGCAGATTTCGAAAATGTCGGCTTCAAAAAGTCGATTTTTTGCGATTTTTGGCCTTCTAAGACCCGTGTCCCCCCTTAACTATCTCGTACCACAATATTGATACACATTATAATCTGCTAGTGGAAGTCCCTGACAAAATATATCGCTTATCTTGTATGCTAGGACCATTTCATATCAAATGAGTAGCATTCTCTTTTTATTATCAGCTTGCAGGCACATTACGATGTATATTTGTGTTTAAGTTTACTGCTGGCTAAAGTTTTGGTTTGGTTTGATATCCTGATGACAGTAACATTTCTAGTCACATTTAAGTTTAGCTTTTAGTCAGGCTTTCAGGTTATGAATGCACTTGAAAACAATTAGTTATTGTAGTTGAGAAGCTAATGGCAACAAGCTGCACAAAGTGTTTTCAAAGTGCTGCCAAGTTGCATGTATTGCAGGATTTATTGGTTAAAGGGTCAATTCAGTGTGGGCCACCATTCAGTGTTTGATTGTTTAATAAATGGAGGACATCAAATCTTCTACCAAGATGATATGAAGGATACAATATTTTCTTAATATTATAATAATTCATTAAAGTATATTTTCTTGAAGGGGTACTGACACAAAATTTTGTGGCCGAGATAGCTTGCAGGGTTGATTCCTTTTAACATTCCTATATTATCTGCAGAATGTCAATGGCGATTATAGCTTGGAAGGTATTTTAAATTAATTTTTTAGCTTGGATTATAGCTTGGAAGGTATTTCAAATTAATTTGAAGTCTCTGAAATTATGGATGTTGTTGTTGGTGCCACAGTGTGCTGCAAAAAGCAACCCACCGTTTTAGAAAGTGAAAAGAGTGAAAAGACAACTTTATGAATGATTCAGACTTCAGCATCAAACTGGTGATGGCCACCAATGACCACGCCAGTATGGTATAGGGGAACCTTATCATGACAAGAACCTTCAGCTATCTTCTTGAAAGCACCTGTGGGGCATCGCTGTTGAAAATGTGTTGCATGCTTTTAACAAGTGACAATCCAAACGCCATTTGTTACTGCCTTCAGTCTGACTGTCTGGCTGGACCATGAAGTGCACGACAGAAACATACTTTGATTTTCTTGTAAAAACGAAAACAGCTCAGGTTCACCATTCTAACCTATCAAGGTACGAAGAACACTGCAATGGCAAATGTATGCACAGTGCAGCAAGCGCTCCAGCAGTGGCTGCGTAAGCAAATGACAGGCACCACACAACTAGGTAGAAATGTTAGGCTCCCTGTGGCAGCAGGTGGTGAGATTTAATAGTGAAAGAGCATTAGTATTCACTCGGTAGGAGGCCATAGTTACTGTGTTTTGATCATGAAAACTGAACCGGTATTCACTCGAAGACAAATTGCTGTAGAGATGCACACAGTGCACGTATTAGAGAAAGCCATACAAGCTGTTCATCTGCACTTGCCCCATATCAGCTTCCAGTCAAGGAGCATTGCATATGTTTGCAAAACCGAAGCTGAAGGCCCAGATAGCACTAAACACATTACCTATTGCACTGTGTTTGGTTAATGGCAAATATACCTGGCAAATATGAGCAAAAGCAATCAGCTGAATCGTCTAGCGATTCACCAAAAGCGAATCGCATAGTATTAAAACAGATGATATGTAAAAAATTTATTGTAAAAAGCTCCAGGCTTTTTTTGTGCTCATCTTAGTTGCAGTGTGCCCACATTGAAGTAGAGGTTGATCATAAAATCAAAACATGGTACCATACCGCACTTTAAAAGACCTGTTGTTTAAGGAACAAGCGCGAGATCAAGTCCTGGACACAGTGGCCCCACACCAGCCACACTCTCTCCCTCTCATTTTGGTTAGCTGAGTTGTCCAGTCCAGTAAGGGCCAGCCTGTTCCTGTAAATCCCGTTTTCTCAACATATATACAGCAGTCCCAATCGCCCAACCTTTTCTGTGGGTAGGCAAGTGGCGGGCAGATTCCAAGACTGTTTGGACAAAAGGGAACATTAAAAAAACAACGCAATTTTTGAAGGGACTCACCTGTACTCCAGTATTTACAAAGGCACCTTCCCTTAGGACTCGAGGATGCAGCCATTCAACTGCAATGGATTTTAGTGTTGCTAATTGCTACGATGAGTAGCATGAAGTGCATGTTTACACTGCGTTTCCTTCCTCCAGACAGCAAGTGCATGGTTGCAAAATTTTGTGCTTCAGTGGCATTCCTGCCGTTGCTGAGCTACTGATCATTTTAGATTCCACGCTGTAGTTTTGAAAAGTTTTCATTTATGGGGGAGCTGCTTTTGATAACCAAAAATGTCTGGACACTCTCCCTTAAAAAAAAAATGTATATTTCAAAAATGCTTGATTCTACCATTACTGATGCATAACCTCACCAATTCTCATGCATACTTAAATCATTAGTTTCGTCATAACAGTTTTCAATATTATATTAGCCATGCATGGTGTTTGTTTGTTCATTGCTTTTTACTCTGTTTAATTCTTTCACAGCCGTAGTGATCTGACAAGCTTTTCTCAGCTATAATGCTCTTTTTTATCTTTTCTTTTGGGGGAGGGGGGGGGCTTGAAAAGCTAAGTGTTTTAGAGAGTGCTAAAGGGTGTCAACTGTTAATTTTCAAATTTATATAGATTAAGAATAGGTAAAATAAAGTGCTTTTTCACTCTCATTCAAGTGAGAACTTTCCATATTGCAACTTTCCTTCTTTTAAAGCTAGAACCGTAAAGTTAATTAGTTGCACTCCTTGGCATGTGTTGAATCTAGTTAAATTTAATTCAGGAAGATCTGTGCAGCCAATTCAATGAATATGTGATCAAATAATGTTTTATCAATAGTTTGTTTTAAAATTAATGGCATACTTAATGTAGAGACTGACTTCATATTTGACATCAAGACATAAAATATGTAATCATTGAAGTTTCGTCATCTTAGTTGAAATCATATAATGGGCTCTATTTCTAAAAAAAAAACTGCAAATGCTCACTAAAAATTTTCGTCATCATTAACACAGTGTAGATCAGTTTCTACAATTTTATATGTACTGGTCAGTTCTTAGTCAAAGGCACAGCTGCTATAAAATAATGAATAATGTTGTAGTAGGCTTGAGAGGTAGCTTTAGGATAGTGTGCAATGAAAGAAGTATACACGTTTACCTTATTTACCTTTGACCCACACGCCATCGCAGCTGTCAGCCATAACAGAAGATCGCCGACTGAGCCCGGACGCCGGTTATCCTTTGCTTCGACCGGTCGGCTTCATGGGATTCCGTGGCCGCCTGGAAATCACCTTGCATAGGCAGTCACTTGTGGAAGTAAGGCGGCAGCGCGCTCATAAGGCAGCCATCTGGCTTCCTTCTGGCACGAGGAAGTGGTGTACCAACCATGTTTATGTAGAAGCTGAAAAACTATATAAATTTTAGTTCCTAACAATTTGGTTCCTAACAACAATGACACAGGTCGAGTCATGCGCTTCTGTAAAAAAGAAAAAAAGAAAGAAATTTTTCTATTGCCGTGTGTTATACAGTGAAACCTCGTTAAACTATACCCCCGTAAACAGTAGTTTCGTTTTAAAGTAGTGAAGTCGAATCCCCGACTCGGCGGCCATTGAACATAATGCATTTTGTATCCGCATAAGCCGTACCAGCTTATCACGTATGTATCGGGTAATAAGTAGTTTTTCCAATTTTCGTTGCTCACTCGTTGCGGCATGTCGTCCCCCACTGGGCGTCCCGACAGAACAGCAAGCCCCAGAGATAGAAACACGCCTCGCTTGTTTGTGTTGATGATGATGGCGGCTGTGTTGGTGAGCGCCATCTCTTGGATTTTTCTGCAACAAGAAGCACTCGGCCGGTTAGGCTTCTGGTATTGTCCACGCGATTGCGCTTTGCACAAACACGCAAACACGGTGTGCGCTTGCTTTGCTTTCTTTGTTCCTTTGGCGCCTTTCATAGGTGTTCTCTGGTTGATCCATGCCGTACAGCTCTCGCGTCGTTTTTCACGCGTTGTGTATGTGTGCTTGTGCTGCTTCGTACTTACGTCATGCCGAAGCTGGGACAAAAGCATCGAGTGCTGAAAATAGAGGAGAAATTGGAAGTGTCGCCAAATGATAGTGATGAGGACGACATGGAAAGCGACAACACGGGTGATGCAGGTCCGACAATGGCCAAAGCTGTGCATTGCGTCAGCGTCATGCGGGTATTTGCCGAGAAGAGGGGGCTGGCGGAAAAGCTGGCTCAAAGCATAAGTGAGTTTGAGGCCGCTGTCGTTTGCTAGGCCGCCGCATCGTCAAATGAAGATTACAGACTTTGTCACGCGAAGTTAATAAATTACTGCACGTTTTTTGTTCTTTCATCGCACTCCCTGAAGGTTTCTTTTTTTGACAGGTAAGTGAGCGACCTGACGCTATTTCGGTTAAGCAGTATTACCGTTTAGTACGTACTTTTTCCGAGCTTTGGCCAACTACGGTTTAACGAGGTTTCACTGTATTTAATGCTTCAAACATAATGGTTAAATTGACAAATGTTATCCTCAGTTGGCTCTGTGTAACGTTACTGGCGAAAATGGAGATTTCTGTCCTCCTGGGTTATTACGATTCGTGTGCTATGCAGGGTAATTTAACTAAAACAATTCTTAGACACATGCTGATCCTTCTTTCATTGCTCCCCGTGCCCCCGTTTCTCCTCCTGTCATTTGCAGGTGAGACAGCTCGGGCAGTTAGGCTCTGGTGGCTCCCTCTGGCCTGTCCAGTCCTCGCGCTCGGCACAGCCAGCGCCAAGCTCTGCAGCAGCTGCTCAGCAGCAGCAGCAAGCGGAGATGCAGCCAGTAAGCGCAGAGGCTCGTGACAGGGAGCCCAGGAGTAAGCCTGCTGCAACATCCACCTCTGCTGTTAAGGCACAAGTTCCAAAGGCTGGCCAGAGCACAGAAAGTTCGGCTTCAAGTGTTAGTATGAACTTTTTACAAGAGCCATTTTTATGCAACACAATTTGGGTATTACAGGGAATCGGGATGAAACAAACTCTCTTTGTTCCACATTGTGGTGTCTAGCCCTCATGCAGAAATGAGTATCTAAATGAGTACCTCTTTTTGAGCAGTTATTCCTCTTTAGCATGAAGATAAAGATGTTTTAGTGCCGTCTGTCTCTCATTGCCTTTCATTTCATAATAGAAAAAATGTGGGTGTTTTCCTGGCCATCTTTTTGACATTGGTTCACAGTATCTGGGCATGCTTAGTTCATGGTGATGCACATAAGTTGTCTTTTTCTCTCTGTGAATATAGCTGTTATACAGTGGTCATCGTACTGGCAGTATGGCATCACTGCTGTTGCTATAGGATGTTGCTATGGAAAAGCCACAGAAGGACTGTGTCACAAGGTGTTGCAAAGGGAGTCTTGCTCAGGACGAAGCTGGTAGGACATCGCAGTGGGGCTTCCCTTAGCTAAGTTGACATTGGCTGTGAATACATGTCATCGAGGGCAAACACACAGACTAAAATTTGGAAATACAGTGGAACTTCGATTATACGTCCCCCGGTCCTACGACGACCCGTGTTTTACGACGAATTGGCTCGGTCCCGGCAAAACTCCCATAGAAGCAATGTATTAAAAACCTCAATTGTACGACACAATTTTACGCCGGCCCCGCCTCGTACGACGCTTCCCTGGACTGACCGAGTAAAAAAAAAACAGAGACGACGACGCAGACTGCCACGCAGGCACACTCCGGCAGCGCGGCCGGATTAAAGTCGAGAAACCGAGCTCGTTTCTGCATTCCATGCTGCATTCTCTTTCCGCGGCGCTGCATTCACGGAGCCGCTTCAATTTTTCGGCACGCAACGCAGTCGCGGTCGGCCTAGGCTAGCTAGCCAAAGCCAACGTCGGCCAAAGCCAGCCGGAGCGCATTCATTTTGTCGCAGTGCACTGCGCACTTTTGTTGCGGTCTTGTTTTGTTTTTCTTTCCCCCTCTTTTTTTTGTGGTTCGGGAGTGATTGAGCAGGTAACAAGGCAGATAATTTCGCGATCACTTTCGAGCGTGCGATAACGTTCACTAGATTTCGCATTGTTGCACGGGTTGCACCAGACATGTTGATCGGCGATTGTTGACAGCCACGGGAACCGGCCATGGTGTTTATCTACTAGAGGGCTGGGGCGTTTTAACCACACGCGATTGGTCAAAGCTTGCGCTGAGGTATGCGCTTGCAAAAATTGAATAGGCCCACTGCCATTTTGCCATTCAAACTGGTGGGTGTTCTGTGGCCATTCCTTCACGTGTGTGCATCGTTGATAGATTGTGCGCCGCAGCTGCTGAGTCCACGTGCCACATTTGTGCATTCTGACATTAGTACTCTTGGTTGTGACTTCTGCGTCTCGCGATGTCGCGAAACCGAAAACCGCTGACGCTCGGCGAAAAGCTTCGAGTTATTGAGGAGGCGGAGAAGCGGACCGGATCAACAAAGGCCAGCATTGCCCGCGACCTGAACATTCCCGAGTCGTCGCTGAAAACGATCCTCGCGAAGAAGGACAGCATCCTGCTGAATGCGTCAAAGTTCGGCCTGAACAGGAAGGCCGCGAAAGATGGCAAATACGCTGCCATGGAGAAGGCCCTCGTAGAGTGGTTGCGTCAGGCACGCAGTGCAGCTATTGCCGTGGATGGCGCAATTTTGAAGGAGAAGGCAGACATGATTGCGTTGCGCTGCGGCATTGACGACTTTAAAGCCTCCAACGGCTGGTTAGATCGTTTTAAAAAACGAAATGGAGTTGTTTACAGCCGCTGCTGCGGAGAGAGCTCGTCTGTCAGCTCCTCCACTGTTGAACAATGGACCGCATTGCTGCCGGAACTGATACGGCAGTACAAGCCTTGCGACGTATTCAACGCAGACGAAACTGGATTATTTTACAATATGCAGCCAGACCAGACTTTGACGTTCAAAGGAGAGGGTTGTCACGGCGGTAAGCGGAGCAAAGAGCGTCTTACTGTGTTGCTTTGCGCTAATGAAGACGGCTCGGAAAAGCTTCCTGCCCTCGTGATTGGCAAGTTTGAGAAGCCGCGATGCTTCAAAAATTTGAAAAGGCTGCCGTGCCAATACACGTTTAACCGCAAAGCCTGGATGACTGCTGCCAAGTTTGCTGCATATCTGCAGCAGCTAGACTCGAGAATGGGGGCTAAAGACAGAAAAATTCTTCTTCTGCTGGACAATGCGCCGTGCCATCCAACGGATACGTCGCATTTGAGGAATGTAAAAGTCGCATTTCTGCCCCCGAATTGCACAAGTCAGCTGCAGCCACTTGACGCCGGCGTCATCAAATGCATGAAGCAGAAATACAGGAAGTTTCTGGTTCAGCGTCGGCTAGCGGGCATGGAACGCAAGCAGATGGCCACGAAGCTCTCTGTGCTCGATGCAATGCACTACATCGCTAGTGCATGGGACGCGGTCACGCAGGAAACTATCGCCAACTCCTTCAGACACTGCGGTTTTACGAGAAGTGGCGGCTGTTTCAGTGAGGCTGCAGTGCTTGATGATGACGAACCCGAGTTTGGGCGCCTGGAGCTGCCTGGATCGTTCGCGGACTATGTTGGTGCCGACGACGATGTCGCTGTGTGCAGTGCAGTGTCGCTGGATGACATTATTGAAACTGTGCGTCCCGACTCTGCGGAAACTTCCGACGAAGAAGAGATGGACGATACCGCAGAGGCAAGCGCTTCCGTACCGACTTACACGGACGTGTTGGATTACGTCGACAACATTCGGCGGTTTGCGTGCGCATACGACGAGGTCGGCGACTTGCTGCAAGATGTCGCAGCTCTCGAAAGGAAACTGATGCGTCGTGGCTGGGCCAACTCGCAGAAAAAAATTACAGATTTTTTTAAGAGGTGAGAATAAAGGTTCGTTCACGCCTCCGATAAAATGCGTGGTTGTCATTTTTTCAAGTAATTTAATCTACGTTTACCGGAGTATCGCCGTATTGCGTTGCGGACTTGCTCAGGCATTATGTACTGACTGTTGTGGGGCAGCAATGATCGTCACTGCTTATATATCCTTAGTTTTTGGATTATACGACGCCCGCATTATACGACGGTTTTGCGTGGTCCCCTGAAAGTCGTATAATCGAGGTTTCACTGTAGTGCACATTAAATGCTCTGTGCGGCTCTGAGGATGCCTGTAAAACATGACATGTCCAGTAGTAGTAGTTTTCATGAGGAAGCTGCTTTGGCATCGACTAGGAGATCTAGATAGTAAAAAAAAAAAGGAGTTGTCATGTTCATAGTTGTCATGTCATTTCTGTGGCCCCTGTGGCCACCTTTATATAAGAAGGAGAAAGGAAAAGAAGAACGGGCAGAATAAAGGAAAAAAAAAAATACTCGGCAAAAGACAGGCTTATAGGGCGAGTTGGTGGGTCTTCAGGATAAATATAAAGGAAAAAGTAAGCTCAGTGCCATATGTCACTTTTTACTTTGTCCTTTGTGTTAAGTGCTGTTTTATATATATTACTTCTTGCTTTGTCCTGTGTGTCAAGTGCTGTTTAATATTCAGGAGAAAGTTGTTTGAACAACATGAGCGATGGTGGACTGCCACGTCACTCATTAATTAATTTTGCCATTTCACGTTCAGTCATCTGTTATCGTGAATCTTCTGAAGATTAGGATTGGCTTATATGTGTATATTGTATATGCTATACTGGCATACCAGTGAAAAAAATTAAGTCTACTTATGTTTGTAGTCAACCTATTTTGTTAAAATAATTTTTAAAGAGCTACAAGGTAAAGCAATGGAGCCAGTGGCATTTCGAAAGCCATTACTTAACACATACTGGCAAATGTTTGTTAGTATTGCTTACCTCAGTAGTAGTACACACTAATCATGACTACACACTTCTATATATGCCTACAAGCTTGCATGATGAATTGTGCACGACATAGAAAAACGTAATGTTCAATTGTTTTCAGTTTGCTATATTATTAGTGACATTTTTCCGTGATTTGGGGACATGGGGCAAAATGTGGACAAGAATGCAAATTGCTGGACCGTTTTATGCTATTCTAAACCACCACATCCTTCCACCAGCTGCTCCACTACATGCACGCACGTGCCTTACCCCTTCCCTCCAATCCATTCACCCTGGTGCACTTGGGCACCTACAGTTTGTGTTGCAGCTACAATATATCGCGGTCGCTTTGTCATTGAAGCTTGATTGCAGGCAGACGTATGCCTGCTCTGCACATTGGTTTGAATGTCTTTCGCCTATTATCCTAAAATAACTTCTACATCCAACAGAAAAGAGGGGAGATGCGCTCTCCTGCATGTCCCTCTCCCCTTTGCCTCCCTTTCGCCGTGCCCTTGCAGCGAAGTTTTCAATAGATGCACCACCATTCCCCTGTTCTAATTGAGAAAGGTCATGTGCACTTTCGTGTGCTGGTGAGGACTTAGTGCAGGTCATACTCTTTCAGAGTGCAGCTGAGGCCATCCAGTGCTGTTTTCTAAGGGGTTCTCCATAATTTGACATAATTAGAATTCACAAAGTTTTACAGTGTGGCTTTTTATAAAAGGTAGCACGCAAGGACATGTTACGCACTCTGTTGCAGCTGCTACTTACAGTGCATTCATGCTGGAGCAAGAGCAAGCACTGCCACTTTTTTGTGTTGACTGTTGGTGAGCAAAACAACCAGGCATAGTTGATAGGTGATGCCACTCCTCCTCCTAGATTTTTTGTTTGTTTGTTAGAACATATTGCAGACAAGCATCTTGGTCCAAGTGGGAGTGGGCAAAAAAAAGAACATTGTTAGTGGCAACAGCAACAATAAAAACAAGAGGTCATTACACTTAATATTAATACACCAAAACAATTGACTAGCCGGCGTAATTGCTACTAAGAACAAGAGTTTAATACCGTGTTACACTTCACCTAATTTAAGCAAATTAATCTAGCAGGCAGGCACGCGTGTCTTTCCAGTGCGGCTACGATTAGCTATTTCTTGTTAATGTTAATTTGCTTGCCAGCAGGTGATGCCAGAAGTGAAGACTTCTCATCCTGCTGTCACTTGGTGATACTGTAGCAACTACTAAGCAGAAGCCACGAGCTTGCGTGTTCCCTTTCATAACATGTCAAACTGTACTTGTGACCGAAATCAATTAGAGATATTTTGGAGTGTACATGCTAGTTTGCAGTACAGTAGACTCTTGTTAATGGAACCCATAGGGGCCCGTGTGCTCAGATTTGGGTGCACGTTAAAGAACCCCAGGTGGTCTAAATTTCCGGAGCCCTCCACTACGCCGTCTCTCATAATCATATAGTGGTTTTGGGACGTTAAACCCCACATATCAGAACCCATAGGGACCAGGAAAATATGTTACCCTTAACAGGACTACCGTTTACTGAGAAACGAGCATGGTTGCAGAATCCATGTAAGAAACCAATAACATTAAGGGCAGTTGTTTGGTTCAGCACGTTCGCTGTGGCAAGCTTTTTTTTTTTTAGGTCTTGTTTCATGTGCGCAGTGACCCACTGGTGGGCCGCTCTGAATATCTTCTAAGTGTGCTGTGACCCACCTGTGGGTCACTGATGGGTCATGGCATCTAACACCAAAAAAAAATTCTTATGAATATTTATGACCTCTTGCAACAAGAATTATATCTCTGCATTCATGTTTGATAAAGTTATCGCATCAACAAGCAGATGTAGGCTCATAACATCGTGGCTACATATGAGCAGCGCAGGCGATGACCCACCAGAGACCCACGCCATTGGGAACGTCATTGGGAACGCCAGCACTTCCATTTACGAGATTTCTGTTTACTAAAAGTCTACTGTACTCTATAGGAAGCACTAGGTTTTGTGTATTACCAAATTTTATCAGGCAGTGGCAGAGTCTATGATGTGCATTAACTTGTTTAGTGATACAATAGACTCATTATACCAGCTGCTCCACTACATTCACGCATAAAATAAATTAAAAATGTTTAATTGGTCTGCAATGTTTTCGCTATATTTTGAAGCCACCTAATTGCAATTGTTTCATTGCACATTTTCTGCTTAATTCACACGTTTTGCATGTTGTCCGTGCCTGAAAATATCTGATGTTGTTTCTTTTAACTGAACATTGGTGTTTTTATTGAGCTGTGCAAATAGTAAAATCAAATATGTTTCGAGTATTTGTTACATTTGTGGAATATTTTTAAGATAGCGACAGTTAAGTGTTTCTTTTGGCTAGGGTGATTCATGGCAGGGCTGTTTCATGGTTTTCTTATCAAGAATGAGACAGTTCAGAGGCTGAATTACATTTATGTAGATGATTAGGGGCAACTAAAGTGTCGCCGCAACACATTACATGTGAAAGTCAAAGAAGCCATTTCAGTGGCCTCTTTTTTTTTTTTTTTTTTCAACTTCTGTGAAAGCCCGACTTATGTGACAGGCAAGGATGTGCTCTCTTCAAGACAGGTATTCCAGATCTGCCTCGTATATAAAAACATCTGGAATTTTGGATGTTAAAAATCTTTGGCATCAAATTTTTCGGACTTCCTGCCTGAATTTCAGATCTCAGACAGCACTAACTGAGCCTCCACCTCTGCCTTATCTATCTTCATGTTGAGACCAGTGTTTTCTTGAGTCAATGCATTAGCGACCATAGCGGACTTTAAAAGGCAGGTTTACTGCAGTATGAGAGTGTGACGAGGGGAAGCATATTAAAAATCTGTAGGGGCCACTTTTAATCAGACATTGACTGTATTTGTGTTTGGGGAGTTTGAACAGCAAAATTTCGGGGCAAATCGAAAAGCAAACACTATTTTAAAAGTATTTGAAATTTCACTTATTTGTACACCCCTAGTTTTTATGTCACAGTCTCAAACAAAACAGATTGCCTGCATACAAAGCAGCCAATTTAGCCAAATCATGCACACTAGCAATCGCATGTTCACTGAGGAGGAAGAAGAAAAAAAGACTGAGCGGTCTTGGTAAATTGTGTGCAGAATGCTTCTAGTCTTTGCTGCAGTATACTGTTACCATGTGTAAAACTGTACTAAGATAGGAAGGAGCCGTGAGTTTTTACAGGACACATCATATTTTGTCACTAATTTCAAAGATATGGATGGGCTGTACAATAGTGAGTTACATCATGATGGCTGACATCTGAAAACTTCACTGGCCATCGTGCAGATTTGTCTTGACGCTGCTGTGGCCCTCAAAAACAGTAAACATTATGACTCAAGTTAGTATGTTGCCCCTAGTCGTACTTATGAGAACTCAAAAATAAATAAAATCCTATCGTTCCTTTGACATTGAATGATCAAGAGCCTACTGTATTGCAGGCTTTTAATTGGTCACAGGTTTGCTATAAATTCTTGCAAGTTTATAATGATGCTGCTAGCAAGCTTGCACATCACTAAGAAATAACATTAGTCAGCTGTACAATAGCATGACCTTTTGTCGCTCAGCTTTGTTTCCGTGCGATGATTTTTGTAGTGCATGCTTATGTATAATTGTTTTGTTGTTTGTTTGTTTTTTTTTTTTTGCTTCTTTAGCTGCCTGGAATATTGGCTCCCACATATTCCCTGCAAGGTTCCTTTGCCAACATGATTGAGGTGAGGCTTTTATCAGAATCTCTTAAAAAATACGTCAAATTGAGGTGAAAACAATTCTAATTTTTTTGTTCCCATTTTCTTTAGGTTGTCCTAAACGATTACTCCTGGGAACAGAATGTGTTAGATGCAACATCACTATTGGAGGTTTTCATCAGAGAGAATGTACTCTCTCCGAACTTGCTTGGAGAAGGTGGGTGATTGTTTATTCTTTAAGTGGCACCAAATAAATTTTGAAATTTAGAGGTAAGTATATTATATGCTTAGCATTGAAATCTCCAGAGTTGTACATGAAGTGATTGGAATAATTTTGTCAATTACAGGAGCGGTGCAGCTTTTAATTATTAGACTTATAAAGCTGGAAAAAACATTAATTTTGTAGTGAGTAATTATATAGCTGAATGATAGTTATCTCTGGAGTTGAGCAAATAGCAAAGTTTTGAGTGCAAATCAACTGTGAACAATAAAGTCAGCTGGCAAATTGAATATATTTTTAATAGTTCTTGAATATTTGTTCAATATATTTTGTATACTTTGAAGTTTATATTACAGAAAGATTGCAAAGAATACTTCAGCATATTCTTGAGAGGTCAAAAGATACAAGTGTTTCTTTAGGCTAGGTTAGTGAAGTGCTGGTGGGATGGTGTGCCCTAGTTGTTTTATCAAGGGTGATGGTATGCAGAGACTGGATAGTATGTATTTACATAATTTGGTGCAACCGATGTAATTTTGACAACACTTTACATCTGAAAGAAAAAAAAGCTATCTCCTCCACCTTCCCCATCAACTTCCTCGCTGACAGCTTAGAAGACAGCATTGAGCCCATCTCGCGTTAACAAGAGAAATGTCAAGATAAACCAATGTTAACTGTTATTTTTTTGGCATAATTATTTTGTGTTAAAATTTAAAGAAAATTGAACGTTACTCACATTGAGCATCTGGAGAAGCATCTGCACACAAACAGACGACCATTCCGGCGTAATTCAATCTATCCGGGCGATTCACTGAGCCGCCATTCTGTTTAGACAGCAATGTAGCCTGCATCGTTTTCGTCTACGATGCCGTCTTCTCGGAGCTGTCTATTTTGTCGGCTAAGTGAGCATTGGAATGGGACTTGAATTTAGCGTCACGCACGCCACGGCAAAACGGCAGTCACCGCAGTGGACGGAGTTTACTGCCGATTACTTCTACAGCTTATTTTAGACTGAAACAATCTTTCCCAGTCCAGTTTGCACACGTGTACAAGCATGTTTGACCCTCTACCTTCGTTTTTCGCCAAAAACCGCAAATTGTTGGCTGACTGTGTCATGACCCCTTTAATGTGGGTCGGAGATACCAAAGTTCTCGAAGATCTTGTGTTGTTCTAAAATAGTGTGCCATTTTAAATTTGTTGGGAGAGTTACGCCAATGTACGTATTTAAACTACGTGACACGTACTAGACTTATATCGTGGTCACTATATATAACATGAAGAGGCCATTTCTTATTTGAAGAAATCGTGACTACAGTATTTTTGCAGCTAGACAATTGTCATGTTTCACTCCCATTAATTTCACTCACAGTAATCGGCGAATCTTGAGTATTAGAGGTGATTTTACCGATAACACAGTTGTCTGCATACATTTCGTGTTTAAATTGGGTGTTACTGATAATCTCGGCTATGTCACATATAATTAATAAAAAAGCAACCCAAGCACTGAACCTTGAGGCACCCCTGATGTGATCTGTAAGTCAGGTGACTTCGCTTGGCTAAACGTAACAAATTTTGAGCACGGTCGCAAGTATTCTGCCATCCAATCAACCAGCTTGTCGCTAAAAATATTTCTGAAGAATCTACAAGTTTGGCATGGCAAACATGTCAAAATCCTTAGAATAGTCAATAATATGCCATATATTTGTCTCTGAGCACGCTTTTTCAAAAGCATCCACGTCCCCCGCAGGGGCGCCTGCGCAAGTAGGCGTTTGGTGTGTAGCGACACCACATACCCGAGCTAACGGGGGAGTTTCGGCTTCCTCCCACGCCTAGCCGTGCGTGGCTTTGTCGTGTCCTGGGAAAAAGGGATCCTGGGGGTTGAGCCAATGCTGGGTGATTGGACCTTTAAGGCCCCCCGGCAGAGGCAACGCACCCCTTTGGCCCCGGCTTCACGTAGACTGCACCCCTGGGCTGACCCACCCAGGGGAAATCGGCAGTCGCCTTTTCCTATCTCTCTCTTCCTACATCTTCGTCTTTATCTCTCACTTTTTATCTGTCCTGTCATCTTCTCTTTTCCGTTTACTTCCGAATTTCCTGGCGGCGATGGTTAACCCTGTATAGTTACCCAACCTTGGGTAGTTATATTCGGTTATAGCGGCGATGCATGGCTGGCGTCTCCAAAAACTAGTCTAGTCAACCTTGTAGCGTCCCCTTGTTGGGCTCGGTGGTGGGTGGCCACCATCGCCGCCGAACTTTATAGTATTTTTATGGCAAAAGCTTTTCCCCCCTTCCTGATCGCTCCCTAAAAAGGTGGCGCACCGATGATACTTTCCTGCCTAACACACCAAAGCCGACATTCCCAAAGTACCATATAATCCACAGTCAAAACGAAAAGAAGACAGTCTGAGCCATTTCACCTTTCCTCGTTTCCAAAACTCTCACAGAAGCAATAGGCCCAGGTTATAAAGTGACAAAAATGGGAAGTGGCGATCTTCTTCTGGAGGTTCGTGACAAAGCTCAGTATGAAAAGCTGTCTAAGCTTGTAGCCTTTGGGGAAACCCCTGTTTCGGTGGGCCCACACAGGTCCATGAACACTGTCCGTGGCGTAATTTCTGATGATGATCTTACTGAGCTTTCTGAAAGTGAGCTGCTCGAAGGTTGGCAGGACCAGAACGTGGTCAAAGTCTAACGAATAACAATAAGGCGCAACAACAAACTGACCCCTACAAAACACGTAATAATTACCTTCGGAACAAGTGACCTACCAGAATCAATCGAAACCGGCGATTGTAAGCTTCGTGCAAGACCATACATTCCCAACCCTCGTCGATGTTTCAAGTGCCAACGTTTCGGTCATGGATCGCAGAGTTGCAGAGGGCGTGCCACTTGCGCAAAGTGCACATCCATTCAACACATATCGGACAACTGCACCTCAGAAACAACTCATTGTTCGAACTGTGAAGGAGATCACGCTGCCTACTCACGATCATGCCCCACATGGAAAAAAGAGAAACAAATAGTAGAACTTAAGGTTAAATTTAATCTCGCATTCCAAGAAGCACGCCAACGTTTCGCAATACACAACCCATCTTATCCCTCCTTTGCAGATGTGACGCGCCGGGGCGCCGCGCCACATGCCTCGGCACCCGCAAATGTCACACAGTGTGTGGCCGCGGTCGTGCCGCCAGCGCCCCCGGTTGGAGCAGCCTGTACTGCTCCGCCACCTGACAAACAGGGCCGGCAGACCCCAGTGTCTGCTGAACCTCGGACCACTGCAGGCGCAGTTAGGTCCGAAAGTTCAGTGAATGTGCCTGCCCAGCAGGCACCATCCACCACCTCACAAGAGGTGATGGATACAAGTCCCACTCCTCCGGCGCCTCAGACGCCGAAGGATAGGCGCAACTCTTTGGAGCGCGCCAAAAAAGAAAAACCTCGAATCACAGGGCCCTCAAAAGGCCCTGTAAACTAACGCAACACCTCTGTACACACAGCACCACACTACATTAAAATGACACAAATACCACAGTGGAACGCCAGAGGACTGTTGAGAAACCTCGACGATATCCAGGAACTTTTACATAAACATACACCTAAGGTGCTGTGCGTACAAGAGACACACCTGCAAGAGACACACCTGAAACCTAAACACACCAACTTTTTACGTCACTACGTTATCTTTCTGAAAGACCGGAATGATGCCATTGTGTCATCCGGTGGTGTTGCCATTATAGTCAATCAAGGGATTGCATGCACACACCTACCACTACAAACATCCCTTGAGGCGGTGGCTGTTTGAGCAGTTCTTTTGATTAAGCTCGTCACCATCTGCTCTCTCTACATACTTCCACAACACCGTCTTGAAAAGCATGAATTCGAGTCCCTCATAGAGGGACTTCCAGAACCTTGTATTCTCCTGGGAGATTTCAATGCACATAGCAATCTGTGGGGTGACTCTCGCTGTGATGCTCGAGGTCCCCTGATTGAACAACTCTTTTTTTCTTCCGGTGCGTGCCTGCTGAATCGGAAAGAGCCAACTTATTACAACATCGCTAACAATACGTACTCAGCAATAGACCTCAGCATAATATCCCCATCACTCCTGCCTCTACTTAAATGGGAAGTCATTAATGATCCATATGGTAGTGACCATTTTCCTATCGTTATCAGCACATCAATAACAAATACATGTCCTGCACAAGTTCCCAAATGGCTCACCGACAAAGTCGATTGGGAAAAGTTACAAAAAATGACTTTATAATCTTGGACTGACATGGCGGCATTGAGCATAGAGGATGCTGTATGCTACTTTACAGCTTTCTTTGTTTGATACAGCAACAAAATGTATTCCCCAAACATGTGGACCGTCAAGCAAACGATGAGTCCCATGGTGAAATAATGAGTGCCGTGATGCTCGAAAAAAAAAAAAAAATAAGGCATGGAGGTTGCTTAGAGACTCGCCCACAGCCGAGAATCTTGTAAACTTTAAAAACGTCAAGTCGCAAGCAAGGAGGACGCGCCCACAGGCGAGAAGAGAAAGTTGGAACAAATTTGTATTGGGCATTAACTCATACACAGATGAGTCGAGAGTTTAGAGCATCGTTGGTAAGGTAGCAGGACGTGGAGCACATTCGCTTCCTCTAGTGAACACACAAGGGGAGAGTTTGGAAGACCAGGCAAACACTCTCGGAGCGCACTTTGAACAGGTCTCCAGCTCAACACACTATAGTGAAGTGTTCCGGCGATACAAAACTGCAATAGAAAAACAGAGGTTAGGGTGCAAGCCCACCACACATGAGGCATACAACGAACCTTTCTGTTTGGCTGAACTGCAGGCCTCACTTGCCTGCTGCAATAAATCTGCCCCAGGCCCGGACCTTGTGGCATATGAAATGTTAAAACACCTGCCCACTGAAACCCAGAAAGCTCTCCTCTCTCTGTATAATGCAATATGGTCTTCTGGCGAGCTACCCTCAGCCTGGAAGGAAGCTATCATTATCCCAATTCTAAAACAAGGCAAGGACCCGGCCTCAGTTTCCAGCTACAGGCAAATAGCATTAACCAGCTGTATTTGCAAAGTCTTTGAAAAAATGATTAACAGGTGCCTGATGTACCTTGAAATTAGTGACCTACTTGACCCATACCAGTGTGGGTTTCGAGAGACTCGGTCCACCACTGACCACCTTGTCCGTATCGAAGCAAAAATTCGCGACGCTTTTGTTCATAAGCAATTTTTTCTTTCTGTGTTCCTCGATATGGAAAAGGCATATGACACTGCATGGTGCTTCGGCATATTGCGAGACCTGTCACATTTAGGTGTGCGGGGTAGAATGCTGACAGTTATCGAAAGCTACCTGTCCACAACCGTACATTCCGTGTCCAAGTTGGCACTGTCTTATCTCGAGTATTTGTCCAAGAAACAGGAGTGCCACGAGGAGGTGTATTGAGCTGCACACTTTTCATAGTTAAAATGAATTCCTTGCACCTGTCTCTCCCACGAAATATTTTTTACTGCATATATGTCGATGATGTGCAGATTGGTTACAAATCGTGCAACATCTCAATGTGCCAATGTCAAGTTGAACTAGGGTTGAACAAGGTATTTCAATGGGCAAACGAGAATGGTTTTATACTCAACGTGCAAAAGAGCACTTGTGTCTTGTTCAGCCGAAAGAGGGGCCCTCCATCCTGACCCCGACATTGATCTGCATGGTCAACCTCTGTCAGTGAAGACGGAGCACAAGTTTCTTGGTCTCATATTAGACACTAAGCTAACCTTCATCCCACACATCAAGTATTTAAAGGGACAGGTGCTTAAAAACAATGAACATTTTTAAAGTGTTGTCACGCACTACATGTGGTAGTGACAGGAAATGTTTAATTAACTTATATAAAAGCCTCGTACGCACACGCCTAGATTACGGTGCTATAATCTATCAGTCGGCAACACCATCAGCCTTGAAAATTCTCGACCCTGTCCACCATCTAGGCATTCGCCTCTCTACGGGTGCTTTTTGCACCAGCCCTGTGGAGAGCCTGTATGTGGATTCGAATGAATGGTCGCTCCACCTACAAAGATGTTCCCTGTCCTTTTTGTACTTTTTGAAGGTGAAGGCAGACAAGAAACACCCTTCCCATTTCACAATTAATGATTTGTCTTGTTCTGGCTTGTTCGAGAACCGTCCTTCGTTTAGGCAGCCCTACGCGCTGTGTGTAAGGAGCCTGGCCGAAGAAACCGGTGTGCCTCTTCTTGAACACAGTTTGATGGCTCCTGCAACATATCTGCCACCGTGGCAGTGGCAGCTTATAGACTGTGATGTCTTTTTTGTTGATGTCGCAAAGCACGCACCACTTGCACACATACATACATACTTCCTAGAACTACAACATAAATACACATGGCCTGAGTTCTTTACCGATGCGTCAAAGTCAAACACTTCTGTGTCATATGCAGTGGTAGGCCAATCCTTTTCCGAGGCCGGCGTTCTTCATCCCGATGCAAGCATTTTCACAGGAGAAGCGTACGCAATACTGGCGGTCGTAAAACACATCAAACAGATAAAATTACAAAAGGCGGTAATATACACAGATTCTCTAAGCGTGGTCAAAGCCCTGAAAACTCCTAAAAAACACAAGAACCCCGTGCTGGTGTCACTTTACTCACTTCTGTGCACACTCTACTAATCAAAACAGCATGTCGTTGTCTGCTGGGTTCCAGGGCACGGTGAAATACAAGGGAACGTTTTGGCCGACAATCTGGCTGCTTGCGCCAATGTCACTACTGCAAATGCATCAACACCAGTCCTTGCACTTGACTTTAAACCTTTTATAAAACGAAAGCTCAGGGGGTATTGGCAGAGCATGTGGGATAAACACACAGATAATAAACTCCATGCTATTAAGCCGCAACAAGGTTATTGGCCGCCACTATCAAAATCACGACACACAGAAGTAATACTAAGAAGGCTTAGAACAGGACATACACATTCTACACATTCATTTCTTCTGTCTACCGGTGATCCACCATATTGTGAGAGATGTGGAGAGCCCCTTACAGTTCTCCACATTCTCGTCCAGAGCAATGAGCTAGATGCTCTAAGAAAAAAAAGCACTTCTTACTGCCCTACCGACAGCAGCTCCCTCTACACCCTGGGATGCTCATCGGTAGGGATCCGCTTTTTAAACTGCAAACACTTTTCACGTTTTTAAAAGATGTGCAAAGCTTTCACCTGATATTTTGAGGTCATCCGTAGCACGACCTCTATAGAGTGATCGTGGCTGCGGTGACTAAATTTTCATCATGGTTTTATTATGACATTTTGCCATTCGCTATCACTACACATATGTCACGCCACTGTCACGATTTTATTACTTTCATGTTTTAACCCGCGTTAGAGCGAGGAATTTTAAGGCCCCTTACAGACACGCACCATATCATTGTTCATATCTGTAGTCAATTGAAATGGCGCTGTTTGGCCATCAATTGGCCCTTGCGCCACTAAAAACTAATCATCATCATCATGTCTTCGATTGTTAAGGGAAGCAACAATGTCATGAGCAAATTCAAGCAACTGTGCAGCCAGCACAAATGCCATAATGTGATCGGGAAAATATGTTGTATGCGTGTAGGTATTCTACATAATTCTTGATTATATGCTCCAAAAGTGTGGAGCTAGTATAAAAAAGCAAAGAGATGACTTATAATTTGGTATTTGCTCTTTTCCGGACTTAGGGGCATGACGTTTTGTTTGCTAATTTACGCAGTTGGGGAATTGTTGCAGAGATTTTTTTCAAATATAACAGTAAAATAATTAGCAGATCATACTGAGTACCGCTTTAGAAATATATTAGGCATACCATCTGGGCCAGAGTGTTTCGTAACTTCAATATTTTTATTAGGTTACGTACTTCAAAAGAGCTCAGTTCAACAATAAAAAGAGCAAGTAGTTTGCTGCATGCGAAAAATGAAGGGGTGAGACCGTTATCGGTAAAAAAAAATGTGAAGTAATTAATGAAGGCATTCGCTATAAATTCAGGATTTGAGGAGAATTGGTCATCAAGAATAAACAATAAGGCATAGACTATTCAGGACTAATTGACTTTTAGTACCTGGATGGATTTTTTTTTTTTTCATAAGTGTAGCGAAGGCATTGCTAAAGTAGTAGTTTTTAGTTTCTTAAATTTAGCTTCTGTTTACTTTTCAATACATTAATTCAAGCATTATTATTACTTGTGTAATGTCATTCTTACATAAGCGCTTTATGCGAAGAGTGGGATAGATTATATCTTTATGATAGCATGGGTGTGTTCGATTCCAATAAATATATTTTTGTGGCACATAGTTTGATAGGTATTATCACAAAACTTAAGAAGGAGTGCATCTACATTGAAAATTCGCTACAACATTCAAATTCTTTAAAAGATGAGGCTAAAGTTAAAAAGATGAGGCTAAAGTGTCCAGTACGGAAGTGTAATCAACTTTAAAAAGCTCAAAACAGTTTTGATCTCGGGTCTTTCAGTAGAATACGTTTAGTTTGAGGCGTTTTCAACAGTATTGTGGTCAGATAACCCTTCGACAACTTTCCATTTTACACCGTGCGATAGGAGCTCGCAGCCCAATAACGAACTTAGGCTGCAGCTAACTCTTTTTTCCTTTGATGTCGTAAAACTGTAAAACGCTAGTGTATGGAAATACGGCTGCTACCGGCAAAAAAAGCAGTGTTCGTACAGCGATATCAATGCAGGTAGAAGGGTAAACGAGCAATTTGCTGATGCCTGCTGAAATTGATAACATGCTGGCGTGTGCTAGCACTTGTGATTACACCCTTAAATTCAAAGTTCACAGTTGCGGATCAAGCCACGCAGTCTCGTACCTGAGTATCCTTTCATATTCCTTCGTTTAGCAAAACACAGACAGGGCTTCCTTTCCGATTGAGGAGCAATCGATGGTAGGCAACGCAGGCGGAGGGATGTTATTGCATGCACCTTCCATGTGATAGAGATGGGTAGATTGTTTCATCTATGCTTCAGCAGTGTTCCTGGCTATAGCGCTCGTGAGATTTTATCCGCGGGAACAGTGTGCGTACAAAAGTCATTTATTTGGACTTTATGAAGAGCATTACAGGGATGATAAAAGCCTGTAGAGAGTGTCCATATAATGTTTCTCCCAATCAAAAAGTATATGAAAACCGTAGAAGCAGGCTGACCTTTGTTATGGATTTCGCATTGTCTTCGCTGTGAAAAATTCATTCGTTGGGAGAATGAAGTAATTCGAAGCCTTTTCTTTTGGTTCCATTCTCAACTACACGGCACTGCACTCTCTTTACAACAATTCTTACAGGCTCTCTGACACATATGTTTTTATAAAGCATGTGTGTAATGTGAGCCCCAAGCGTTGAGCCTATCAGGATTTCAAACTTCTCGGCTACACTCTTCTTATTTCCACTTGCCCAATCAAAATGTCACAAAATACAGCGAAATCACTAGTTCATCGCTCATGATAATTCTGTGAAACGCGAGTAAGAACAGGGATGTCTGGTGGAAAATGCATGGCAAAGCAGGGTAGAAAACAATTTACAACTGATATTTCTCGTATATGGACCATTTTAGAGCATTTGCCCTAGTCATTTCACGTGAATCACTGTTCTGGCTTCACGAAGGGTGCCAAAAGAATGAGAAATGCCAGGAGAGAATAACACTCTCGACTGTGTATCTCTTGAAGCTGTTTTAGGGTCCTCATATAGACCGGCCATGCAAACACTGAAAAAAGAGAACTGTCAAGACCCCGCAAGTGCCGCTCTCAGAAATCTTAAAGCTGTAGAAAAAAAAAGTGAAGTGATGTATTTTCTGCCCAGATTTCCTGCTCAGGTAAAAATAAGACAAACGGCAGCGCGCCGCAAAGTATTGTCTGGCGGCGGCGGCGTCTCTTTCGGAACTTCAGCGGCGGCACGAACGGTGTGAGCAAAAACAGGTGGCGGCGCACAGCTCTACTTACACCCCTGAATGTGCTACATAAGGAAGTTCAATGACTGCTAGTTGTCCACTTAGATAGCCTGCACGAATGTGCGAACTGCATGATGCTCCTCTAAATTTTGTGTACAATTGTACACGTTGCTGTTTAAGGGGATATGAGTAGTTCGTAGTATACAGACTCGCCCTTAAAAATGTGCACTGAGCAACCGAACAGGTTTTTTTTTCTCTGTGTGTATTAAAAAGGGCTAACAACCTGTCCCCTGACAAGTTAGGCCTTTTTCCTTGGCGGTGCCTGCTATGTGCTCCCGAGTGAATTGAACCTCATTCGCAAAGAACTCGCGCCGTTCCACTGAAGCGCAATACTACCACGTGGAATCAAATATCCCTGGCTAGTTGCATGCAGCACGTCACTTACTTGGCTCTTGTCGATACACGCCAGGCCATTTCCAGTCAAACATCTGCATGCATTTGTGCGTGCATCATGCCTTTTTTACTCCAGATCGTGCTCGGGTGCGGCAATTAGCCTGTTTGTTCAACGTGATGAAGACAGGCATTTTGCGAGCAACGCCCTAGCGGCCTTGCCCCATGGGGTGCTGTGGCGGCACACTTGCTAATGACGTGCTTGTACCGCCATCACTCCCTGCAGTTTAAACACCTGCAGCCAAGCAGATGATCGTAATAAGGTTGTCGACGATGAGTCGAAATGGCCAATGTCATTTTGGTTCATCCTCTTACTCTTTCTCGCAGCCACCTCACCTTCGCTCTTTTGTTATGCTTATACATTAAGATACTGCCACAACTACGGTAAAGTCGTTATCATTGTTTGACCAGCCTCTGCCGTTACCAAAAGTTGGAAGATCTGCGCCACATTGTGGCATCAGCGAGTTGAGCTTTGCAGTGAACTTTTATGTAGCAAAAAGTTATTGCTTCTTGCATTTATGACTTCTTGCATTTGAAGGTGTTGTTTGGTTAACCCCTTAACTGCTTTGGACAAACAGAGCTCGCCATGCCCAAACTGTCACCAAACTGCTTTGCACTAGTAGAACTTGTCCTAGCGGAATACGTACTCCCTTCTAGCGTTCAGGCAGCGCATACGGCTTACATTGCGTGTGATCAATGAGATGCCATAGCCTTCTTGAGTACTTATTTTTCTTCTGTGGCAAGAGTGCGGTTTTTGCATGGAAAGATGGCGTGCAGTGGCGGCGACCCATGCATAGCTGGCCCGTGAATGCGAAAACAGTATTCGTTTTCGTCATCTTTGACTGATGATGATTCAACTTTAGATATTTATAGTCTGCCCGGAAGTGAGGACAGTGATGATGGTGAATTGAGTAGATCTTTGGTGATTATGACAACAGCTCGGAGGCGAACATCACTAGTGCCTGCCAGTGAAGCAGTCTTGCGTTACTCCACATTTTGAAATTTTCCATGCAGCCCCAAAGCTCACCAGGTGAAATACCCTATAGCTGCTAAGCCTACAAATGTGAAGAAAGATGTGGCATCTGTAACTTTTTGGTTTATAAGGTTTTAAAATTTTTTTTAGCAGCAGGTAGCTGGTTTCTTATGTATTGTTCAGAAATAAACTTTATTCCATTGATTTGACTAAGTATGTGGTGAAAATATTTTTTCTGCATCAATTAGCTACTTTTTAGTAAAATCAGATTCGAAATTGGCAATTAAAGGAATGGGCACTTCATGAATGGAAATACATAAAAAAAATGGCAGTTAAAGGTTTAATCGTCAGGGGTTCTATATGCAAGGAATGGCGTCAGAAAAGTTGGCCTTGAAGAAACTGAGTTTACACATTAACGCTGCCTCCTATTTTGTTATTATTCTTTTATGTTCCGTTCTGCCAGTGGAGAAATGCCTGGAAAGAGAGTGACCTTTCTCGTAGCATCCAAAATCTGCATGTGGTGCTAGCCACAGTCTACAGTCTACGATATCTTCGTTGCAAATGAATGGCAGTGGGCCCGCGCGAGCACACGCACATGCTTTAGAATGCCTATTTTAATCTTTTTTTTTTCTTTTTTTCCTCACTTAGTATATGCCATATTTTTGCTGCGACTGCGTTGGAAGTGTTCAGTGCAAAAGTTGGAGGATTTAAAAAAAAGTTCGCTATATGTGGATGCATTGCCCATTGGTTGTTATAACCAATGGATATGTGAGGAGGTTTAATAGCCGTTAAAGACAGCGACAAGACAGCGTGAAGAACCGTTCAGCGATCGGCACAGCAACGAACCAAAGCACGAGCCGAGAGATCCGGGTGTTGGCGATGCTGCTTGCTGCAGGCACATCTTCTTCACAATCGCCCCGGCTGAAAAAAGAGCCATCCTGGCGACCTAAGAAGTTTCAGGGAGAGGCTCATGATACGGTTTTAGGAGGGAAACATGGACGATGTCACGTGCACGCCGGCGTATGTCATCCGATCGGGAAACTGGCTCAATTAGGTAATTAACTGGAAAGGTTTTCCCTAAAACGGTGTAAGGCCCTTCATACCGGGGCACAAGTTTTGATGAGAGTCCCAGAGTTTGGTATTGGATGGCAAGCCACACAAGAGACCCTGGGGCATAGCTGGGATCCGGAAGAGAGGTGCAGCGGTTTTCTTTCTGGCGTTGCTGTTCGTCCGAGGTGAACGCACGGGCAAGCTGGCGGCACTCTTCGGCTTGTCGAGCAGCATCGGAGATAGGTGGACATTCGGAAGCATCAGGGCGGTGGGCAAGTAGAGTATCAATTGTATGGGAAGGGTCACGTCCATAAAGAAAACAGAAAGGTGAAAATGCCGTGGTTGTTTGTATTGCAGTATTTTATGCGAATGTGACGTATGGGAGAACACGGTCCCAGTTGCTACGATCAGATGCCACGTACATTGAGAGCATATCACCCAGCGTGCGGTTAAACCGTTCCGTTAGCCCATTAGTCTGCGGGTTGTATGCTGTCGTTTTCCGATGAATGACGTGGCATTCCGAAAGCAGAGCTTCCACGACCTCGGAGAGGAAAGCGCGGCCTCTGTCACTAAGGAGCTCTCGAGGTGCGCCATGTCGAAGGATAAAGCGCCGTAAAATGAAAGAGGCGACATCCTGAGCGGTAGCGCTCGGCAAAGCGGCTGTTTCGGCGTAGCGTGTTAGATGGTCGACCGCCACTGTAATCCACCGATTGCCATCTGGTGTCAATGGAAGGGGGCCGTAGAGGTCAACACCAACGTGATCAAATGGCTTGGCAGGGCACGGAAGTGGCTGCAATTCGCCAGTCACACGTAGCGATGTTGATTTGCGTCGCTGACAGTCAGGACAGCACTGCACAAATTTGCGTACAAAATTGTACATGCCGCACCAGTAATAGCGATGGCGAAGGCGTTCATATGTTTTGAACACCCCGGCGTGGCCACATTGTGGATCGTCGTGAAGAGAGGCGCATACCTGCGATCGCAAAGTGCGTGGAATGACCAGTAGCCACCGGCGGCCATCAGAAGCGTAGTTGCGTCGATGAAGTAGTTGATCGCGGATGGCAAGATGGAAAGCTTGACGCCGGAGGGATCTAGATACCGTAGTTGGGCGTACCGGATAGATATTCGAGAAGAGATGGGATCCACGGGTCACGACGTCGAGAAGAGATGGGATCCACGGGTCACGACGTTGTTCGGTGGCAATTGAGTCAAGATTTAACGATGACAAGGTCTGGGGGCACGTGTTTCCGCACGTCGGATCTGGTGGCAAAGGTGAGCGGGACAGGGCGTCAGCGTCAGTGTTTGCGTCCGTAGCGGTATACGACGCGAATGTCGTACTCTTGGATGCGGAATGCCCATCGCGCAAAGCGGCCAGAAGGGTCTTTCAGCGTGGAGAGCCAGCAAAGCGCGCGGTGATCAGTTACTAGATTGAACGGGCGGCCGTATAAGAACCGCCGGAACTTTCCAAGCGCCCACAATAGAGCCAAACACTCTTTTTCTGTCACGCTGTTATTAGTTTCGGCTTTTGTCAGAGTGCGGCTCGCGTAAGCTACAACGTCTTCTGAATAGCCGGGCTTTCGTTGAGCGAGGACAGCGCCTAGCGCGACGCCGCTGGCATCGGTGTGTTCTTGGGTAGGAGCCGTCGGGTCGAAGTGGCGAAGAATAGCTGGGGAGGTGAGCAGACGGCGCAGGGGACCAGGAGGAGAGGTTCACGTCACCGCGAAGAAGCTGGGTTAATGGTGACATGATAGATGCAAAATTGCGAACAAAGCGTCGGAAATAAGAGCATAGGCCTACAAAACTGAAGTTCCTTCATGGTCGTCGGTTTGGGAAATTATGTGACTGCTCGGAGTTTTGCTGGGTCAGGTAATACGCCGTGCTTCGACAAGATGTGGCCTAGGATGACGAGCTCGCGTGCAGCGAAGCGGCATTTTTTTCAGGTTAAGCTGCAGGCCAGCGTTAGTCAGACAAGTCAAAGCGTGCCTGAGGTGAAAGAGGTGCGTAGGAAAGTCGTGCGAGAAAACCACGACATCGTCGAGCTAGCAGAGGCATATATTCCATTTGAGGCCACATAGCGTATTATCCATAAGTCGTTCAAATGTGGTGGGCGCGTTACAAAGCCCAAAGGGCATGACGTTAAACTCGTATAGTCCGTCAGGTGTAATAAATGCAGTTTTTTGGCGATTGGCTTCAGCCATTGGAACTTGCCAGTAGCCAGACTGCAAATCTAGCGACGAGAAGAATTGCGCTCCGTGAAGGGTGTCGATGGCGTCATCAATGCACGGCAAAGGATATACGTCCTTGCGGGTTATCTTAATCAAACGACGATAGTTCACGCAAAATCGAATAGATCCATCTTTCTTACGCACCAGGACGACAGGAGACGCCCAAGGACTGTGAGATGGTCGAATGATGTCTCTACAAAGCATATCTTCGACTTGATCGTTGATGACGCGGCGCTCTTCAGTGGAGACACGGTATGGTCTTTGACGCAGTGACTGGTGTAGGCCGGTGTCAACATGATGCTTGATTTGCGACGTGCGGCCTGGTTGAAGTTGCGACACATCGAAAGAATTCCGGAACTCATGCAGAAGATCAAGCAGGTCGGCATGTTCGGTGGGAGTGAGGGTGTCGGCGATGGCGCTGAAAAACGTATCCTTGGACGACTCCTCAAGGGCCGACAGGGATTTTGGGTGGTCACAGTAGTCATCCGGGACATCAACCAAAGATGAAGGGTTGAGATCCTGCACGTGGCCGAGACATTCCCCCGCAAGCAAAGTTACAGGTGAGGAAAGCGGGTTGAGTATGAACATATTGCTTCTTCCGGCTGCAAGGTCAATCGTTGCGAAAGGCAGCGGCAGAGCTCGACGACTCGTGAAGATATCTGAAGGCATAAAAAAGACTGTAGCGTCTGTGTAGGCGTTGCATGAAACTGGAACAAGTGCGAAATTTCCAGGTGGAATATCGGTATCTTCATGCACGAACAACTTCGGTGGCTGATGAACAGCGTCAAGTAATGCGACATCACAAAAGGGTGAAAACTCAACTTGAGCGCGTGCGCAGTTGATGACGGCATTATGGCAGGATAGGAAGTCCCATCCGAGGATGACATCATGCGAGCAGACAGCGAGGAAAATGAACTCCACAATGTAAACAATGCCTTCGATGGACACTCTTGCAGTGCAGGCTGCGAGAGGCGTTACTTGCTGTGCACTTGCGGTGTGGAATGACAGTCCCGAAAGCGGCGTCGTGACTTTACGTAATACACGGCAGACATTAGCGGCAATAACAGAAACAGCGGCGCTGGTGTCCACAAGGGCGAAGAGAGAGAGATAAATAGAGAGGAAAGGCAGGGAGGTTAACCAAGCTTGGCTCGGTTGGCTACCCTACACTTGGGGTGGGGGAAAAGGGGAATAATAGAACGAAAAGAGACAGAAAAGAAGAGGAGTAAGAAAGAGAAGCATAAATAGTCAGCTCGAAACTACACAGCATGGCCTCGCACAGTTCTTTCACAAGCGGTCGTGAAGTTTGGTGTTCCTTAAAAAGTACAAGAGGGCTTTCGTGGCTTTGCGCGTATGGGAAGCCGTCGGCCAAGGTCCCAGGATCTTCTCTTCTGTAAGCGGCCGTGAATCCAGCTGACAGAGCTTGGCTTCCATAATACGTCGTTCGGTCTGGTATGCTGGGCAATGACATAGAACGTGCTCAAGCGTTTCCTCGCAGGCGCAAGTACGATAACCTTCAATACTCACTGCGACCACGTTAGCAGGGGAGGGGTGAGGGCTTAGACAGTTTGAAAATGGCAGCAGTTCTTGCCTCTTGAACTGCGGTGCTTAGTTTTCCTGGTCAGAAGCTAGGCCGGCGACGCGTGGGGGAGGGCGATCGCGGACGAGGAGAGGGTGCGCGCGGCGTCACGAAGTCGGGGTAGATGGGAGGGGCATAGCGAAATGACGAGGCCGGCCCGTATTGCACAAAGGGTTGGCTGCCGGGTTGCGATGATCGGACATAGTCGCCGAACGTCTGAGGTCGACGACGGCAGTAGCGGGCAACGTGTCCGGCAGTGAAGCAGGCGTCGCATATCGGTCGGTTATCGGGCGTCCTCCAAGGATTGGCGACTGGTGGTGCCGCCCAAGGTGCAGTATGCAGCCGGGTGTGCGGGCTGTGAGCACGAGGTGTAGGGTGGTTGCTGAAGCCTACGCACAGCGTCTGCATATGTGAACGGCGCTGCTACAGGCTGCATCTCTTGCGAACAGGTGACAGGTGGAGCCACAGGCGGCGCTGCATACGTTAGGGGTGCGGCCACAGGCTGCACGGCTGGCGGATAGGTGACAGGAAGGCCTACCGGCTGGACAACACGCTGGCAGTGAACACGGCTGGATAGAGGCGGCTCGTGGTGTGCAAGAGGAACAGCTTGGGCAACCTCTTCCGAAATAGCAGTGCGAAGAAACGGGGCAGGTAGACGGGTGGTGGTCTCGTGAGTGAAGGGCACTAGGGAAAGTTGGCGGGCGACTTCCTCACGGACAAAGGCTCGAACTTGCTGAAGCAACGGTGAATTGTCAGGCAGGGTGTCGAAACTGGACAGTGACTCACCACCACGCTGAGGCTGCCGTGGCGTTGCTTCTTCAACTCGTCGTAGCTCTGGCACAAGATGACGACTTCGGAAACTGTGCTCGGATTTCTTGCCAAGAGCATTTAAAATGCGCCGTCGTCGATGCCCTTCAGGATGTGTTTGACCTTGTCAGATTCGGGCATGGTGTCATTCGCACATCGACAAAGGTCGACGACGTCCTTAATATAGCTGGTAAAGGTCTCGTCAGTCTGCTGAGAGCGGACGCGCAAGCGCTGTTCTGCCCGCTGCTTGCGGACAGCCGGCTGACCGAACACTTTAGCACATGACGTCTTGAAGACGCTCCATGTGGGGATGTTGTGTTTGTGGTTGTTAAACCACAATTTGGCGATGCCAGTGAGATAAAGTATGACGTGGCCCAGCTTGTCGGCTTCATCCCGCTTATTGTTGGTGCTCACCAGTTCGTAGTGCTCGAGCCAGTCTTCGACGTCAGTCCCATCCGCACCGCTGAAGACTTTCGGGTCCCGTAGCCTAGGATGGCCAGGGCAGTTGAACTGGGGCGAAGGCACCGATGTAGTGGCGTTGTCAGTCATGAAAGGCGGTAGCGTGTGGCTTCGCAGCTCCAGGGTGTAGCAACGGGGATTAACAGCACCTTCCACCAAATGTGAAGAGGTTTAATAGCCGTTAAAGACAGCGACAAGACAGCGTGAAGAACCGTCCAGCGATCGGCACAGCAACGAACCGAAGCACGAGCCAAGAGAGCCGGGCGTTGGCGATGCTGCTTGCTGCAGGCACATCTTCTTCACAGATAGTCATTTCTGGGATTGTTATAAGTGGGTTTCACTGCATTAGAACTGTGGCTAAAACCTGCTGTTATGTAATAAATCAGCAGAACTCAACTGTTATCTTTCATTTTGCTGGCACAAAAAGTTGTGCTTGATGGATAAATTTGACGAGATATGGCGGGGTCCCATCAGCTTCCAGGTTTTCTACATTCCACAGCATTTAAAAAGGTTCATTTTCTTTTAGGCTATGGAAATGAATAAATGTGTTCCTTCTCATCCTTTGCAGATTTTGCAACCAGTGTCTTGGCAAGCCTTTCTCGTGAGCTGACTGCTGAAGACTTGGTCTCTATGCTGGACGGTGATCGTCCTCAGCGGCTCAACCGACTACAGGGCATTCTGCAGCTGGCAGTGATGCAGCACCTGGCCCCATGCACAGTGTCAGACCTATCTCAGTTGGTAGCTCCAGCTAGGGATGCCTTACTAGCTAGATGGGCTGCCCCACTTATACAATACATGCAGGTGGGTTTTGCCAGCATGTTTGAAATCTGCAGTCAACTTCTTTGAATATTTTCTTTTGATCTGAATCATTTATGTGGGGTTCTGTTTTGTCTCGTATTCTTCTTCTTTGTCCCTACGCTAGCATTTCCAGCTGTGCCAGGCATGCCTTTTAACAGGCCTTTTTCCAGTAGTTGAGTAAGCTAGCTGCTGCACTACAAAAAACAATGTCATCCACAGACTACATTTTCATTGTTTCAGAACACTAGAAATTTTGTTAGCAACTGTCATGCACCCCATGTTTTCTTTTTCTTTTTTTTCCTATGCTTGTGTACGGGTTTAGAGGCACCTATTACAACCAAAGTTCGAGCACTTGTTCTAAGATCAAAGTGATGAAGCTGCTTGCTAAGGCTGTTGTAGAAATGTAGTGGCAAAGCTGGTCGGCGCATGAAAATTCGCCGACTGTGGTGGAGATTTTCCGGGTAGTCGTACTTTGAACCTTGAAAAAGGTCAACTACTACGATGACCGTTCTAGAATGTGAGTGCTGTGTGGTTGATTGCAGCAGCCTTTAGGTGTCATTTAATTACACTCAAACCTCGTCATAGCAGACAAGGATGTAACGTTTGTCGATTGTAACAAAGTCAATGAAGACTGGTTTGTCATAGATACCGTGTTGCAAGACTGTTATAAATTTTGGATATAATGAAGCTGTTTTGTGGCCGATGGGACGTAGGTTTAAGTGTATCACATGGCCATGTGCAAAGCATATCATCAATTGAAATGACATGTCAACATGCAGAGAATATGGTAAGCCAATGGCAACCTTGCTGAAGCTTTCATGACCATAGGATCATCAACATGACTTCTATTTAATTACGTCACACCAGTTCGATATATGAAAAATTCAATATAAAAAAAATGGAGGCCCCGAGAGCTTACCGTATTTACTCGATTCTACCGCGCCCTCGATTATAACGCGCACCCAGTTTCCACGACGAAAAAAAAAAAGTAAGACATCGATTGCAACGCGCACCCATTTTTCTCGTTGGCCCGCACGATCACACCACTCGGGAAAACGACTCCTTTTGGGAGCGTCTTTTGTTTAAATATGAGGTACGGGGGAAGCTTGTGCCTATCTGACGTGCAACGGAGCATTGTTGTTACTCTAGTTTTACCGTGGCCCTATGTCGGCACACGAACTTGCTTCGCCCCCTTCTTCTCGCCAGTTGTGGTGCCAGGCATGTGTAGAACTGCCTAGCATTGCCAGTTCAGTAACGCACATCCCGCTTTCTCTTGTGTTGTACTGTTTGTATTCATATAGGTAATTGTTTATTCTACGACTAATTTTTTTCCATTTTGTTTCATTTACATTTATTCATCGTAGCAACTGAACCCAAACATTTGCTGTTTTATGGAAGTTTTGAACCTTCTAGGGGCATTCAAGAAACATAAGTGAAGAGGAAAGGGGAGGGTGTCGTTACTTCGGAAACTTGTTTTATCTGGGGATCTTAAAGGAGCACTGTCATCAAATTTCAAGATCGAGATGTGCCCATCATTCGATCGCTTGGTATGCATTGGTCTTCTTGGCCAAATTTGAATGGCACCCGTTGCGTGGAAGTTATTTTAATTCGATGTCAAATAGCATTGGAAAGCTATGGAGAAAAAATAGGCTGCCCTGCAACATCGACACGAGACCTATGTGTTCAGTGTGATACATTCCATAAATACCATCATGAGAGATGATACGCTAGTGACAATGACGTCAACGACCTAAGTGTGTTTGGAGCCGACTCCCAGCCATGCTCTCACTAATGGCCCTCCTTGCTTTGTTAAAGCGTGCGTGTGATTCATCATGTCGCATCGACTGATTTTACGATCATTCAGAGTGACAATATATGCCAGAATATTGGAAAACCGCCCTTCATGTTGAGGCACCGAAAAAGTGAAAAGTACGTGGCGTTTCATGCCTTTCCAAGCCACGAACGTCAACGCAGCCAGTGGGTTGACTTTGTATGCGCCAATGGACAGAGAGACTGGACGCCTGTAAAAAACAGCCGCATTTGCTCGCTTCACTTTGCGCGGTGCTGCTACAGGGTAAATCCTGTGTTGGCGAACCAGTTGGGTTTCATAAGCAGTACCAGCTGCCCCTTCTCAAGGCCGGGGCTAAAGGAAGAAGGGAAGAATGAGTTGGCGCTACTTAACCTAGCCTGCGGACAACGCATGGAGGGGCTCTAGTCTACATCATCAGCGACACAGATGTACTGACTGCACGTGCGCTCCTAGCAGACGAAATACCAGTGTGCGTGATGTCACCATTTTTTGTGGGAGCAGCATCAGCTGTGCAACGGCCTCAATGTGGCCGCGAGGTTGGGCTGGCAGCACTACAATTTGGCGGGCTTTCGACCCATTTTGAACCGCGTTCGATAGAGGATATATTAATCAATATTACAAATATTCATTCATCACTCGGATGTGTTTTACGTCGCAAATTGCTACTAGGGAGTTGATAGCTACTACTTGATGCAAAAATCTTGACATGAGTAAATTTGATGTCAGTGCTCCTTTAAGCTTAACCAGTCAGAAACTGAACTTTAGAATCACTCGTGCCTTTCTATAGTAGTAATGTTGGGCGGTACTTAATTATATAAATCAAACGGAAAGGGATTGCATCTGTTGATGCACAGAAAGCTTTTTTTATTGCAGCTAGTTTGATTACTAGTTAATAATTGTAAATGGACACTCTCATGTCATCTCAATCAATTCGTGAATGTCCCACTCGTGGCGCACTTCGTGTAGTGCGTTTCCATTTTGGGCAGCTTTTACTTTGACATAAATTGTTATTTGCCTTTAGTGTCCCTTTAACATAAATGTTCTGTGGCTATTGGGCACCATACTATTACTTCGTGTGAGAGTGAGAGCTTTAAAAATTGCATGGTAAGGTTTCTCTCATTTTGCTTGTACAGTCGAATTTCATTAATTCAAACACGTTTAATTCGAACTTTTGGTTAATTCAAACTGCACGGCGAGGTCCCGTCAAAGTTATGTGTATTCCAATGAGCTAAAACGCCCGGTAATTCGAACGCGCAAGCACTTGCGATGGTTAATTGGAACATACCGCACACCGAAAATGCTCTCAGCCAACAATGTGGCTTTGTCTCAGCACCCCGCCCAATCCGCGGCGGCACCTGCGACACCTCAACGCTGCGCGTGAAGGAAATGAAAAGGAAAGAAAAGGCTGCGGTGGAATGTTTGATCTCTCTCAAATATCGATCTGCGACGTGCCGGTGCCACATTTCTCCCTTTTCGGTCCCTGCCACGTAAAGACCATTTTCCTTCCAACGCCGCCGGGCTGCAAAAATTAGGTGCCTTTTCTCATATTCTAACCACTACCACCACCACCCTTGCCCTTTGCGGGAGCATAGCTCTGCGCCTTGAGGGGGGGGGGGGGGGGGGTCTCTCACGCAACAGTGCCATGCTTCCCCCTTTTCCGTCCAAGAGACGCGCGCGAAGAGAGAAAAAAAAATATATATGGCGTGGAGTGTTGGTTTATCTCAAATGCCGATCTGCTTCTCTTTGCTTGGAGACGCTCTTCCTTTCCTCTTTTCTCGTTACGTGCTAGCCATGCTGTTTCGGCCGCGTAGCGGAGAGGCTCCGCTGTGCTACGCAGTTGTCGTCGTGTGAAATTGATTGACTCGCTGCAACGCAAACGTGTGCAGACGCACATCACCGCTTACTTCAATTAATAACGGATGTCCTGTGATTTGTGAATAAATGTAGGTCTTCTGAAGTTTCCCCCTCGTGTGTTAGCTCAATGCACATGCGCCACTGCATGGAGAGCCCTCCATTTATTTAGCTTTCATTAATTCAATCTTCTTTTAATTCTAACAAATTTTCGGGCCCCTTCGAGTTCGAATTATCGAGATTCGACTGTATTTTGATGTTTCCACTGTGGATAACTTCGGTTTGTGTATTTTCCTCTCAAATTTCTTTGATATGCTAGGCAAAGGCTTCAAGCACACATTTCTTTTAAACACAGATTTAATGATGACAAATGCATTGAGTGAGTGTTCAAAAAAACTGAATGTATCTGTCTTTTTTTCTTTTTTTTTTTTTCATACAGGAAAAAGGCAATGTAAAGCCTGACGTGGATGTGCAAGCTACCATTAATGGATTTTTGAGTGAAAGGCTGCACGCAGTTCTTCTGCACATTCTTGGGCCCAGTAAGCCTGTTTATTCTCCTTCACTGATACTTTGTTTTTTAATGCCCATAAGTATGTGGTGAGAGTTGTATAAAGGTATTGAGTACAATATAACCTTGTTGATACGTTCCCTCTTAATGATTCTCTGGCTCCTACACTCAAAATCGTGAAAACTAAAAAATGCCCCCAAATTGCTATGTGTTAATACATTTTGCTTAATACATTCCCGGAAAATATGATTACTGTATTTACTCGCGTAATGAACGCACTCACATTCAGTCATCAAAATTTGGATATTCCCCCCGCGTAATAAACGCATCCCCTACATTCATCTGCTGCAGTCCTGCTAACAGACACCTGGCACCTCCTAACCCGTGGGGTCTCTTCCGTTTTTTTATTTTGCCGATCTCCTCGGCAACCTCTGCTCGCTCCCTCTCCCCCTTTGCCCGTTGTCGCGGGCCGTATTCTTTTTCTTTCTATCTGTGCGCTGCGCGTCGCCCGTCTTTTACCTGTGTGCCACAGCGGGGTTCACAAACGATGTGAGTGAGCTTCACGAAACTGCCCGCGCTAACCGGTGGTGGCTTACTGCGAATACAAAAAAGCCCAACCACGTGCACGCGATTTTCAAGCAACGACAACAGGATTTGCTGTCGCAAAGGAATATTCTTTGCTATCGTGTCGCAAGTTTCTGGAAAACCAGAAAAAGAAAGCCACCATATCGTCGCAAGGGCAAAGCAATGAATGCGAAAGCAACAACTTGGAGTGTGACGCTGAGAACGGCTAGAGGATGGAAACATGAAGCGCGCTTCCCACGCACAAATGATGCACGAAAATGACACACACAGGACAAGAGCTAGCTTTCTACAGCCCCGCGTCTAGCTCGATGTTTAATCAAAAACAACACACGAAACATAAATGCAGGTACAGACATGAGTGCGAACTAACGGGTGTCCCAGTTGTGTTACTTCGCTGTGTTTGAAAAGCGCGCTCTCTTCGCAAACCAGGCCTGCCCAGCAAGCGAAGTGATCTTGGTGCACCCGGCAACTAAACGCAACTTTCCCGTGAAATGCGTGAAATGCGAAGGCACACGATTCTCCCCACCGAAAGATAAGCTCGCATGCACAAGCACCTTACCCCCCCCCCCCCCCTCCTGCCCCATTCGCGGGGCAAAGTACGCGTGGAAGATAAGCGCGTGTTGGTGCATCGTGACAAGCTGGGTGCCGAGCACCAACGGCTTTTTTTCTTTCACGAGTTTTTATATATATATAGATACGTATACATATACGGTGCATAACGATGGTAACAGCAAAAACCAGCCGAGACTGTCCATATAATTGCTATCGCAGTAAAAATTGCTTGTCCAGAAAAGATCCTGCCGATTTCCGCAACATAGTAGGACCCCCAATTCTCGCTTCGCTTGTTATCCGTGTCGCCTGCGCGTACAGAAACGTCTCATGCAGAAACGAGGCAGGGGAGGCAGGGGCCGTATTTTGTCGTAAATTTTATCGACTGTTTGTTTTGATGCTTCGGGGGTAGCTTGCTGCAATGATGGTTGCTACAATGTTAATGGCATCATCACGGTCGTCGTGCGAGGTTGCTGCAAAGTTGGCAAAGTGCGTCGTAGCGCATGCTTTTGAGCACCCTTCGAGATCACAACAGATACCACTGTTGTGGCTAAGCGATTACGAGTAAAGATAGCTGCAAAACGCTTTTGTGGCATGTGTGGGCAGCCCGGGGACAGCTTCAAAGTGCAACAAAGAAGCTGTTTCCAAACAGTGTACGCATATGTCAATTACGAAAGGCTAAGCGACCCAACCTTTTTTTGCATTACCACATTTTTTGCTCCTCCCGAAAAAGTTTTCATAAAAGTTGCCCTGCGTAATAAATGCACCTCCCAACTTTGCTCAGATTTTTTTTTTTTTAGAAAAAAGTGCGTTCATTATGCGAGCAAATACGGTATTCGGCGGCAACGTTTGGCATTGCAGCAAAGTGCGGTCGTATGATACGTTCCGCGTGCAAAAATTCAGATTCGGGTGCACAAAAAAAAAAATGCTCTCGCGTGCTTGTGAAGCGCCAAGTGGCAAACTGCTCCCGCGTGGCGACCGCGGTTTCCTTGCTGCTGTCAATTTTCACCCCTCTCCCACGCAAAGTTTCAGTTGTCAGTCTTCAAACTGTTTTAAAAAAGTGCCTGTTATTTTTTGTAGCGCAGGGGTTTTCATGATTTATCCTGGCCTGTAGGGCTGCCGGATCATCGGTACGCAGTTGCTGCTGGCAATCGGCCTCCTGGGCCTGTTTTCATGCCCGTACTGTACCATCGGCCCGGCAAATATGAGCTCTCTCGCATTACACTGTCAGCTCTCTGTGATAGTTGTCTGTGGCCTACCCATGTCTCCACAGCGCCACGGCAGCAACGAGATGGGCGACGTCACTCGCAACGCAGCCAATGGTGCACGTGGTTTATGATGCGAAGGACGACGTGACTGATATCACAGCCAATGGAGACCACTCTCCACTCTGACACTGATGCCGAGCGGTTTAGGAATATGCAGGCCGCGCCAGGTTTTCTCTGGCTGGGCCTTGTGCGAGGCTCCACCCTGCTCAGTGTACATTATTAGCAATTCGAGACAGTAGTGTCTAGCATGGCATCGAAGAAGTGCAACCCCTTGTTGATTAAGGAAAAGCAAATCGACATAACGAATGAATTTGGACTGCCAGCGTCTACTGTGAATACCGTGGTGTCGAAGCGAAAGAGATTTAGATGAACGCCTTGGTATTCGGCAGCGCAACAAAGCAAGCCCATAGAGCTTGCCATGGGGAGCTGGAGGAAGCGCTATTGAAGTGGTTTAAGCAAGCACGCACCTCCGGAATTAATGGCAACGTGCTTAATGAGCAATTGTTTTAGGAGGTGCAGTTTTGGCAGCAGCTTGCATCATAGGACGCAGAGGGCAGCAAAGACGACCCTGTGACATGCGTATCTGACATCGGTGACGATGCACCCTTCGCTGAGTTCGTCTTGACAGACCACAATGTCCCGACTTGCATGCCGCAAAGTTTCGCCGTGATTGTCGCAGAGGTTTGGTGGGGGAGGGAGGATGCAGCAAAGGAGGTGGGAGACGAGGCACCGGAAGACAGCGGCGAGAACGAAAGCATGCGCCGCCAGGTTAACTTCGTTGAAGCCCTTGCTAGACTGGAAGCTTTTGAAAGCTTCCTTTGCAGGAAAAACAAAGGAGATGCAGACAAGGGTCTGCATCTTCACTGTTTGCAGAAGGAGCTTTTCTTGTCCATAGGTGAGAGGCAGGTGCAGAAAATTACTGATTGAGAAATGTTTTTGCTCTTACACCTCTACATGGACTTGTCAGCCTCATTTTTAGCTGGATTCAGATGGTACCTTTTTCTGCATCATGCATTTATTTTCCACATTTTTTTTTTTTTAGAAAACGTATTCGTATGAGACTGGTGTATACATATATTGTTACCAATAAATATAGCACCTGGTACTATACAAACTATATATTTAAGGTGAACCTGTGCCCGTAAACTCAAAACTAAAATGGTCAGCCAAAATGTCCCTTGCTCACTGACTACAACTTGGTCGGTCTCTTCCTCTTCACCTTCAGTCTCGTGCTGGTCCAGTGGCGTAGCATCGTGGCCCGTGCTGGACAGGTTTCCATGGCGCGGCTTTCTTGCTACTTTTGTGGCGGATTTTACGAACGCAAATTGTTGCGCGCGTCTTCTGCGAATCTCGAACCGTGGCAATATCAAACTCTCTCACAGCGGAACATTTGCTATATTGAGCACTGCGCCGAGTCAAAGCCCTGAAAGTGCATCAAGTTTCAGATTTCTTTTCGCATGCAGGTGATGAAGAGGCAATGTTATTCATCGCGCTGATCTATTTCATTGTGCAGTGCTTGTGAGTGCACCAGTAAGTTTGATGCGCGATCTGCAGATTGTAATTTTTAATGTGTGTTCTTGACATTTTTTAAAGAGTCCAGTCGCCGAGGGCACCAAAACAAAAAAGTGAAATGACTTGGCGACATCGTTCCAATGTTTCCATTCCCTTCATTGTTTGTTTGTGCAGGTTGGCATGTGGGTTCGAAAAGAATAGCCTTCGAGATGTGCAACCTCGTGACGTATATTTAGTGTTTTCATAGCATGTTTTAGTTTTAGAACGAAAATCCCGGAGGCTTCACTTTTCCTAGCTTTTTGCGTCAATGCAGTGGCTACCTACAACAATGTCACAAGAGACATTGCTATTCTGACAACTATTCAATACAGTGTGCGTCACTTGCTGATATGAAAGCAACTCGCCATTGCTGCATTGGCCTGACAAAATACTTGCCGCACTTTTTCACGGTCTGGCGCTGAGCGAGCTCAAAGAAATGTCGCTGCGCAAGTGTAAACGCATGCATACATTACAGTGAGTGGTGCTGACGAAGTGAGCTTAGTAGGTGGTGTACTGCACGCAACCAGCTTGTTAAACTCAGCTTGACAATCCAGCAGGTGGCGTATTTCATATGTAACTGCACCGGTTCTTGCTACGTATTGCGTACAAACATCCGTCAGCTGTGCCTCTATGTCAGCAACGTCAGCATGTATTCTCTGTCAAAGTTATGAAATAATTTGATGATAGTGCATGGTCATTTGAATGTGCCGAAACGTTTTTCACGCAGTGGCAAATAAGGAAAAAACAGTACACTTTCGGTAACATTACAATAACATCATCACATATATTTCTCTGTTGCTTACTGCAACGCGTGTGAGGCTATGGAATTTTGAGGCAGTGCGTAATCATGCTGCGATCCTGACAGCACTTTTGTGATCTATCTTGCATGCATCAGACTCACGTGGCAGCATCTCCTGATATAAAAATGGTCTGTAACTTCGTTGCTGTGATCTCACTGTTTTGTCATTGTCAGTTTACTGCCATTGGTAGGGAGCACATTGAAAGCGGTCACAAGGTACCTAAATAGAGCCCTCAGAGCGGTGGCACCAATAACATAGGATGAAGCAAAAGCTCTGAGAACAAAATGTGCACTTTCAGAGAAGCTCTCCCAAAGGCACAAGTGCTGTACGTAAACTACATATTGTCCCATGTGAAAAATACCCCTATGGCATCTTTATTCAGTGTGCCAAAGGATAAAGCACTCTGAAGGCTCTGGGGGACAGAGTATATACTCTCTGACAGGACCCTCAGAGATGGAAGGGCTGTACAAGGTCTGTTAGAAAAGTATCTGACCTTATTTTGTTTTTGCGAGCACCTGATGGTTTTGAAACAAGCACACTTGCATCAGCCGACCTTAAACCTTCATGTGCATGCCTGAATTTTTTCCCGCCTGCCAATAGCCTCAGTCGCTGAGACGCAGCATTTCAGCGAGGTAATGTGCAGTGCTCTCGTCATTTTTTTATTGCACGAAAAACGACGGAGCGACTGGAACAGTGTTACTGCATCGAATTTTGCCAGAAACTGGGCGACAGCCAAGCGGAAATCATTGGGAAGATCAAGACAGCTGTCGGTGATTACGCTATGGGCCGCACACAAATTAAGGAGTGGTACAACCAGTTTAAAAATGGCTGCACATCGGTGGTTCACACGTGTATGCTTCTGTTCGCATTGTGCATTGCCTGGTTGTTCTTTTTTTGTTCTAAAATGCGTTATTACTCCATATGTATTAACACAATCCTTTTCCCGACATCAAGCCTGCCTATGCCAAGTTTGCAAACAAGTCCAAAGCACCGCGTGGCTCAGTGGTAGAATACTGGGCTGCATGCAGCGGACCCAGGTTCGAGCCCATCTGTGTTCTTGGTACTATGTTTTTTTTTTTTTCTTAATTCGTGCGATAGTGGTTACGGACACCGGCGGCGGCAGCAGCAGTTAACTACGGTGCCACACATGACCAGAGTTGTAATCTCGTAACAGCTTTCGCTGTAAAACAGCCTTTAATAGTGTTTCATGGTGCAGCTGGGATGTAGCGTGCCTTATGTAAACATGGCAGGTAGTTGCATATCTTTCTTGAAATTGCTGTATAAGGTCTTGTTTTCAAGTTGCACTGGTTCAATGTCAATTTTGTGTTATAGATGCATGAGTGATCTATGAGTAAATGCACCAACTCTATTGGCAACTGTCAGTACTGTGCTGTTTCGCCAAGCGTATGTTACAGCTGTGACCATCAGTGCCAGCATCTTGCACCTGCTCTATGAATGAGTCAACATTTTTGTCGGATACGATTGGTCGAGATTTATGCTTGCATTAAAAATAGGAGCAGCCTTGAACAGCCGCCTGTAGTTCTTTCTTGTTTAGTGGGTGAGATTCTGGCCCTGGCGTAGCCATGCTTGCTGTGGTTGGCACTAAGCTAGACGAACAAACAAGCCAAAGCTCTAGTATGTGTGGACAACTAATTGAGATGCACTAAGGCTCTGTAATTTTACGAGCACTATTTACATGCAGTTCTTCTAACCTCTTTTCAGGCACAAGAAATTTCGTGCAGAAATTGTTCTCTCTTGTTCAAGTGGCACTCACTGACCTGGTGGCCTTGGCATCATCCTGCTTTGAGGACGGTGCAGAGTCCCTGAATGCAGTCTTTCATGCCAGGATGGATCCCATCTTGTTGGGCCTGAGCCGGAATCTAAGCTGCAAAACTCAAGTTTTCCTCTGTGGCTGGATTGAAACCTTCTGGCAAAGAGTCTCTGAAGGCTTGTCATCTTCCGAGGGTGCCACTGCTGCTATTGTTTCAAAATATCTCGTGCAGCATGACATCATAGAAACAAGGGATGCTGCTACTAATACTGATACTATTCCCGACCTAAATGATACCGGTGCATCAAGAACGGATGCTGATCACCAAATTACAGTAAGTGCCTTCAGTTTTGGCTATTATATAAAGCTATTTAGTGCATTAAGTGAGCATTCTGCTACAATGAATCTTAAAAATGCCATATTTACTTGCTTTAATTGCGCACCCCTAATATTTTGCCAGCTTTATTTTAAAAATATTTACTGGCATATTTTGCAGTCCCCGACTCGCTCAAGCCAGCTCGGCGGCGCGCACACGAAGAGACTTTGTACACTTTGGATAGATGCCCCTTGCTAAGCAGGCTAGTGCAGTCAGACATGAAATGAGATGCAATTGTGACGTTCCTTCTTTCGAGGACTCCCAAACTGCTGTTTCTTCAATACTATACTCGAAAACTCCAACTTGTTGATGGGTTGTCAGAATTGCTCAAGCATTTCCCTCCTCCTCCCCATCTCTTTCATCGTCAGAATGCGGACACCTCCGATGCGGAATGCATCGGAGGCGTGCGAACAGTGCAAGGGCCTGTCGCGCCACTGTTCCCCTCTTTCACAGCGTCTGCACGCCAACAAACGCGTGGTTGGTTCCGGAAGTTTAGGTTGCGCCAATGGTTTATTGCGTTTTTGCAGTTTTCTTGGGATGGGCTACCATTCACGGCAAGGAGAGGCGTGCGAGGGCCTGTCACACCAACTGTTCCCCTCGTTCTTTGCACTTGGGTTTAGCCCAATTCATTCAGAAGTACTGAGTTCTGTCCCCTCCCCTCCTTCTTCTGGCACTGGCCCGGGATAGTTTTTAAAGGGACCGAGAACTGCCGATGGAGGCGAAAACGCTTGAGGCCCGTGTGCTTATGTTTAGGTGCACGTTAAACAACACCAGATGGTTGAAATGTCTGGAGCCCTCCGCTACGGAGTCTTTCACAATCATATGGTGGTTTTGGGATGTTAAACTCGAACATTTATATAATATTGTTATATTAACTTGAAGTGCGATGACTTTACTGATAAAAAGGTTGTCCATTACATTGACTCAAACCAACCCTGTTCTTTTCGTAGGATGTGGATTTATATTTTCATTTCTTAATTAAAAGCCCGAAATGCATAGGAATAGGAATTTCTGCGAAAGCAGGACAACAGCTTTCACAAATCGCAAGAAGCGCTGGGGGCATTGCTGGAGGAAAGGTACGTCTGTGCTTAGAGCCTTTCAAATCTCAAAATACTGCTTGTAAAATAACTACATTCTTTTGGGAACTACTGCAACTACAAACACTATGAAAGATGAGGTTTCTGTCACGCCGTATCAAAATGGGTCGAAGAAAAACAAGTTGTCTGTCCTTTTAAGAGCTTAGCTTAGGCTCCCATTAATTGCCAGCGGACAGTTGGTCACCCTGTCTAGCAGCTATTTCACAGAGAATTGTTTATGCCCGCTGCTTCTTTTTTCCAGGCTCTTAAATCGCCAGGCGGTGACAAGTAGAGTTGGGCACCATGGTCACATAAACGAAGTGACAAGATGACGAAACTTACTCCTGATGTGCCATAAGTATATGTATGCGTATGCATCCATATAATAAAAGTTTTTTGTGATACAGAAATTCGTTTTTTGTCTTCTTAATACTTTCTCTTGCAGTGTGTGTGCATGTGTGTGCGCAGTCACTGCATGTGTGTACGTGTCTGTTTCTTTAGCCAGGATGTACATGCATTTCTTGTTATTTTCGTCTCCTTCAAGGTCCACATGTGTTTTCTTTGCTGGGCATAAAGTTTAGATTTTTTTTCTTAAGGGTAAATAAAAAAAGTGTCACTGTTTTGCAGAATCGGACTTCTGCTGAGCAAGGGGCTCAAAGTCTAAACAATGGGGAAGCTGCAAGCATAACTCCAGAGAATCAGCCATTAGCACCACCATTGGACGAGGAGCCGCTCCCGCCTGTCATCTTGGGTTCAGAACCATGGCATGCATCAGTACCATCGGTAAGGAGCAATTTTGATGGCTTCAGGGATGAAACAATGTACTATCTGTATTTCCTTGCATTGTTATTTGCATTACAAAATACAGTGTATATTTCAATGCCATTTTAATGTAATCAAGGTATAATGAATGAAACCATTTTCTTGTAAAATTCTATTGAACTACATCAGCCTGCAAAGCAAAGTGTGCATTTTTACATTTTGTATTATTCATATTTTTTTCGACATAATAATGCCGGGCAAATTTTGTAGAGGGCTCACTCTATTTTGAAGCCATACTGTTTTTTAAAAGTACACCACAAGTTTTTATAGAGGTAAGAAACTTAAGCTTTCCGTTAAATATGTTGTTCCTTTGAACTTACCAAGAAAGGATGCTTAAAGGGCCCCTAAACCACCCAGAAGTCAAAATTCAATTCTAGTAAGGAAGTTGTGTGCGAGCGTACCACGACCACAAAGCCGACCACAAAGCCGTGACAATTTTTTTAAACAATGCCGTAATAGTGGAATCAGAGGTGTTTATCTAAATGCAGTCTCTCCTCGCTACCCTCTATTAGTATCCTCTCCCAAAGCTGCTCTGCTCTCTTGCCGAGCGTCCCTCCCAACCTTGCGCGGCATACGTCATTGCTGATGTGCTGCTAAAAACACTGTCTACTTCCGGTTGCCCTGACGCCGTCCATCGGTCTACTCCATCAATTGCCTGCTTGTTGGCGAACCGCTGCTGCCACGCCGGCCCATGCTTACATGAATTGTGCAAGTGTCGTCCCTGTGTTACAGCCGCAGTAGCTGATTTGCAAGCGCACGCATGCACGTGGGCAACATGACAAACAACAAGCAGCATGGACATCTGCTTGCAGACTAACCAGAAGTCGTAGGCTCTTGCTCGACCAATCGCAGCATCAATGTGCTGCGCATCAGAGATTCAATTTTTCGACGTCATGCGGAAGCGGGAAAGATTCGAAGAAGAGGAGAATTCAGTGATCCCACTCCTTCCCCAACTGCGCCAAAGTGCACCACATCATATTTATTGCGCTGTCCTGATAATATTAATGGAAGTTGCACCAAAATGCGCCAACGTCGGATTTGGGAGTGTCTATTTACGGCAATAGCCACACCAGCGCGTCAGTTCATGTGCACCTTGTTCTCGGGGCCACCAAAGTCTCAATCACGTACCTTTTTCATTACGCTTAAAAAACAGCCGTCGTGCGTGTGTCCTAAAATCCACGTTATGTTTGGTGCAGATGCGACTCAGTTGTGCAAGTCTGCTTAACGGTGAAATGCGCTCTCCGCAAAGGCCCATGACGTCTAGTCCAATTGGTAGGGTGAAACTGTGGCGACGTATAATCGGTGGACGCCATTTGAAAAGTTCCACGGCATGTAATAAAGCAATTTTCACTAATACTAACTCCACGCGTTCCGCCAGAATGTCTGCCACTTCTATTTCTGGACATCGCTATCTAATTTTCTAAGTTTTGTGTCCACAGAACAACACGTGAAGGGGGGGAACGCGTTGGCACTTTTCCTCTAATATACTTCATCAATGGATTGTCAGAAGAGCTTTTTCATAATTCCTTACACCAGCACATCCTCATTGAAGAGACCCTAAAAGACCTTCCCTTTAGAACTCAAGGTTGCTAGGGTTCAAATTGAAAATTCTCGTGTGTTTTCTTTTGAAATGCCATCTCATCAATAAAAGCATGCCTCCTGGCCGGGGCATCAACTATGCGAGATTGCTGGCCGCTCTGGTATTGGAAGGCCTGTGAATTAATCGGCTACCCCTTGTTACACATCCGCCCCTCCCTTTACGGGGTCAGTAGCTGATGGTAAAAAAAGGGGGGGGGGGATATTAAGGCATCCCATTCATTGCTTTGTTTTGAAGGGAGTGGTAAAGGGGAGGCTGCTGCGTCGCTTGAAGTGTGCAGTCGCTGGTGCAAGCTATGTCTTGAGCTATCTTGAGGCATAATGAAACTGTTCGTAAACTTTTTGTGCTACTAACCTTTGCTTCGCATTTAGATAACTGACAGCACGAAAACCGCTTCGGTAACTGGACTGATCATTGTCCCTTTAGCAAGTGTTCTTTTGAGTAATCCAAAAGGTACAATTTGTTACTTTCACTGACGCTCTTAGCAAGGAATGTGATATACCAACAAATTTTATTTTTGTGCCAAATAATAAAGCTTGATGTCATCCGTGAGAAGTGCTAGCGGCGGGGTTGCCATTTCCAAGGTCCGCCCACTCGCAGCAACTTGCTGCATGCGCAGTGTTTGATATCCGCGCCTTGGGTGACTAGAGACCCTCGGAACGTCTCTTGCACGCTGATGCACATACAGATAAAATCTGACTTCTCTAGAGTGCCCAGCCGGCCGCTCCAGCTGGCGTTTTCTCTAGAAATACAAGAGACGCCGTAATGATACAAAACATGCATATACTGCATGTTAGGCCCTTGTGCTATAATGTAAGCATCAACGGAAGCTTGTAGCAAACGTGAGATAGAAGTTACGGTCAACAACAGTATCGACAGGCGTGCGCTCGGCTGCTCTACACAAATGTGATTCTATCTGTACAGTACCGATGGCACGTACGAATAGACCTCCTAGATGGTGCGACGATGGTGTGGCCTGTGATCAAGGCTTGTGTGGCCGCTCTAGAAAGTGAAGCACTTTTCTCAGTCTGTTCGCGTTGAGAGTACAAGGTAGAAGAGTGTACCAGCTGTAAATAGCACTCGTGCCAGCGATCACACAATTAAAGTCGGAGTTCATAACAACGCCCCTCCCCCCCTCGTGTTCTTAGCTCCTTTCTGCTCCTTGGACACAGGTGGCACGTTCGTCTCTGCTTGATTAACGATTGATTGGAGGCCTGGCACGCAGGGGTGTTCTTATGGCATCCGCTGTGCAAAAGAAACGGGTCGGCTTTTCTTATCCCTGCCTTAGCCACGTTTGTCGCCCCCGCTCACGTGCTTTGACCTGCGTGTAAAACACATGATGCTCTAGGGGATGTTATCGACTGGGATATTACACAAAACATGCACAACCAGTGGCCTAGCTAGGGGGGGGGGGGGGCACACCTGGAATGTGCCCCCCACCTCTGAAATTTTCTTCACCATGGCATATGTAGCGCACAATAACCTTTTACATGTGCCCAAGAGGCAACCCTCCTCCCCCAATTTTCGTTCAATTACACCTCTGGCGACGGCAAAAACCAGTCGAGAATGTCTATATAGTTGCTATTTCATTAAAAACAAAATGGCTCTTGCCTTTGATTCGCCTAAGGCATATGGATAAGATATCCTGCGAGTTTTTTTTTATGCACTGCTTTCTAGAGGACATGGGAGGGGTTTTTTGGAGTGTCGAAATAATGCCCTAGACACATAACAAATTGGTGCAAAAGGAAAATGAAGTTTGTTAAATGGTGTAGTTTCAGCAGAGATGAGTGCTGGATGAGGCTGGCTTTCTGGGACTAGCTGAATGACGTCGTATTACGCCCAGCAGTCTAAACGTTTGTCTACCATATCTGCTGATAACCACATAGGCATATTTGTATTATTACATGAAGTACAATTTTATTCAACCAGTATTCTGTTTATTTGCTATGAAAATATGACTGAACAAGTTTTTCTAGAATGCTCAACAGCATGATGCTATTATTCTTGCATCACCGAAATAGGGACTGCATCTAAGATGATTGGCCCCATAAAATTTACAATGAATCTAAATATTTTAGCTTTTCACAGAAGCCTCAGAATAATTTTTCATGTTCTTGAATGTAAAGGCAACTAGCTTCTCCTCCGGCATTTGAAATAATTTGCTTCAAAATTGAAAATTTTGCTGCTCTAAAGGGCTCCAAAATGAAAATTTTGCTGCTCCGAAAATCGCTCCAAATCTGAACACCTCGATAGCATCACTGGGCATTGTTTCCTAAAATTTTGAACGCATTCCACATGTAGAATCAATGATTGCGATGGCATTCTGCACAGAGTGCACGTTTACTTCAAATGCAGTCATGCGTCCACTGGGTCAATTGTGCGAAATCGCGCCAAATGGCTCTGGCTGCTACATTTCTTGAAAATTTGGCGAGTCTGCACCCAACCTGCGTCAAAGGGTGTGCTCCGTTTTTCAGAAACGAAACTGTAGCTACTCGAGGTTTGCCTGTTGTAAGCGGTGTCGCGTTGCACCTGCATCAGACGCAACATGAGCCAAGCGAAGTTTAGCCGAATGTCGCTGTTGAGATAGCTCGAAAAAAAAACAAAAAACATTCGTGCTTTTTAATTATTCTTTTCAAGTCAAATTGGCACAACCGCATCTTAAATACCTTCAATGCTTCCCAGTATACTTAATTATCAGGCATTCTGGTGCACGTCTAGGCTTTCGTAAATACATTCAGGACCTACCGTGAACCCCACTTATCGATGTGTCTACCTCCATATGCAAATTTCCGTCCAGTAATGAGTACTACCGACACCAGCAAAGCATGGAGCGTGTAGAAACAATGACGCAGAAAATGAAGGGTGTAGGAGGAAGAAAGAAGACTTGTCCAAACCTCCCCGATGCGTGTATGCACTTGAAAGATGTACCACTACAAAAATATTCAGCGGCACATAGATTTTGCTACCACACGAAACTGACCATTCCTAAATCAGCTGAAGATCTTTATGCCAGGGCGCTTCTGCGTCATACGCAAATGTTTGTTACGAAAATGTGTTCTTGTTCTGTTCTTGATCGCAAACAAGAGCTGCGATGGTGAGATACTTTTATTCATAAAGGTACCGCGTCTGTGCGGCACTGTTAGCCGTTTCTCACAGAAAGGCAGTGTGGACGCTAGCGCGTGTGGGAGATTAAAAGTGTGCGGTACGCTCAAAACTGCACCGCATGCACTAACAAGCAGTTAGATTAAGATGTGTATTATACAGTGATTGAAGTCTTACTAGCGCGTTTGCCACATTGTTGCCGTCACGTCTCAGAAAATTTCTGGTGCTTATCTGTTAGGACATCACCTAACTGTGCCGTGATGCTGGCCCCTTCGGAATTTTCATCTGCTTCAACCAAGAGCACTGATGCATTGGGGAAAAGCCGACTTTAACCATTGCTGCGACACCGAACTATTGGTGAACGTGCTCATTCAAGCTTATAATGTCATATGTGTAGCAGAGGTGGGGCCATTATGTTGACCTGAAATGTTTGCTGAAAGTTTGAAAAATTAGATGCAGAAGAGTTTAAGTGTCCAAAATTTTAAACATGCTTGTACATTTACATCCCTTTGGCCTTGTGACGCTGTCGACAAAGCGTTCGAATTTGCAGGCACATCTAAAAAGTTGAGCGTCTGAAAATCGGTAGTAAACTTCAGTCATGTGATAAGAAAGTGCTATGAGCCCCGCCGTGGTGGTCTAGTAGCTAAGGTACTCGGCTGCTGACCCGCAGGGCGCGGGTTCGAATCCCGGCTGCGGCGGCTGCATTTCCGATGGAGGCGGAAATGTTGTAGGCCCGTGTGCTCAGATTTGGGTGCACGTTAAAGAACCCCAGGTGGTCTAAATTTCCGGAGCCCTCCACTACGGCGTCTCTCATAATCATATAGTGGTTTTGGGACGTTAAACCCCACATATCAAGAAAGTGCTATGGATTTAAATTTAACCATTGGCTTTGTCTGCTAAATAGGGTCAGATAATATTATATCATATGGTGAAGTACGGTGTAGCTCAGCTTTGAACCTTAATTAACGGTCAGATTAGTTGCTGGTGGTATCATATTTTTATACTTTTATTGTGCTTGAAGAAGTATGCAGCACATCGTGATTTCATCAGTTGTGTGTCATGAATAGAGTGTATGTCTTAGAATTGATTCTAGGGATATCTGCTCTGAAAGCCAGTTTTGCTGCTCAAAAATGCATTTTGCTTGCTCCAAAAGCCACTCCAAAGCAGCCTTAACCAGTAAAAACACTGGAAATGTTCGAAAAAATATTGTAGGTGGTTTAGGGGCCCTTAGGAGCTTGCTACTTCAAAAATCCAGTTTTTTTTTTTCCCCGAACATCACAGATATTTATTCTTACTCGTTCCATGAAATTTAGTTTCACTGCTGTCATCGAAATAAAAATCATAGTTAATAGCGTTGCATTCAGAGAGCACAAGGTGGCTGTTCAAAATAAAGTGAGCATTCTTAGAATCACCTGACTGATGCAGGGTGGCTGCATGCTACGGTTTGCATTGCGAGTTCAGCAAAGCAGCATTTTCTGAATGAGTGCTGCTAATTCTGAGAATGCCCAAGCTACCATGAATACCCAAGCACCTACGAATTTTCCAAGCTCCCATTAATCAAGGAATCGTAAAGAAACATGTTTGCCACACAAAAGAAATTTAAATTTCTTCTCTGAAATGGCTTTTCCTGAAGATCAAACTTCAGAGGAATTAAATTTCAGTAATAAATTACTTTTCACTCTAATAAATAATGGCCTGTCATGGTGGTGAAGTAGTTATGGTGTTCAACTGCTGAACCGAAGGTCACAGGATTGAATCTCTGCAACTAAATTTCGGTGACAATGAAATGCTAGAGGCCAGTGTCCTTAAATTTATGTGCATTTTAAAGGTAAAGAAAGCTTCCAAAGCCCCCCCCCCCCCCAACTGCAGCGTCCATCATACTCTCATCGTAGTAATAGGGGCATCAAACACAAACAATGATCGAATGAGTAACATGATAAAGGGCCAAACAACCTTGAGGTCCAAAAATTGTACTGAAAAGAAATATGCGTAGTTTTGTTATGTGAACATGCTGCCACAAGGATTTTGTGAATACGTGCTATAATGAGGAAGTTACAGACGTTAGAACATCTGTTACAGCCAGTTTCACATTTTCGTGCGTCCGCTCATCATCCTTCTCCACGAAAGAGTAGCCTGTCGTCGTGACTCTGCCCACTTCGGTAACACGACACGACAGCTGTGATGCTTCATCGGCGCACAACCAACAACCGAGCAGGGCTTTTATCGGGGCAGGCAGCAAACACTGAGCGAGGAGCACTTTTTCCCTCGCAGTAAGGTAGTGACGAGTCTTATCTCGGAGGCTTTTGTTCTGGCAATGCAGCATCTCCCAGGGTCATGGGCTTTACAAGACGGCAGAGGTCAGCGTAGTAAAATGAAAATACGAACTGCATAGCTGAAATCGCGTTGCCGCAGGGCCAAGGCACTATTTCATAGAACTAAGGACCACTTGACGAGCTTAGTGGTACATGAAGTTGCCCATGGGCATGCTTGCATCACTGCACATACGAGGAGGATTGGTTAGCTGCGCGAATTGTTTTTCGAAATAGAGTCTGTGCGGTGTGTGGCGCTGTAATATTCTAAAAATGTGATCGCTGCGATCTACTATACAAATTGGCGAGCTTATTTGCAAGGTTAAAAGAGAGGAAGTCAGTTTTGCATTAAGGGTGAAGCAATGAATGCGATAGCAACATATTCGAATGTTTTACGAAGCTAGGCTAGTATTTTTAGGATCAATGTTGATTGTAGTGAACATGTTGCTAAGTAACCAAGTTTTCTGCGGCGCGGCTACAGTAGATAACACCAACAAGGCTCGTGCGTAGTGACGGCGTTGATATACGAAGTGAGGCTGGCAGTAAACTCGTTTAGATCCAATCTCGCGTAACTCTACAAAATGCTGGTGTATGAGAACACTGTCGCTCAAGGCAGTCTTTTGGCATCGTTTCGCCTGCTGTGGGGGCACAAGGCGTGCGCTGATTGTTGCTGTGATAATGCGACAACCATACCCCCCCCCCCCTCCCCTGCTCGCTTGCTCACTGGAAAATAAGCCCGGTTGGAAAGGCTATGTTCGCTTCTCAGAAAGGGGAGGGTAGTGCATCCTTCCCCGTATATACAGTCGAGCCTACATATAATGGCCCCACTTAAAACGAACTTTCGCTTAAAACAAACAATATTCGCGTGACCATGAAAATATACATTGGTTCAATGGCACAAAATCGCACTTACAACGAACGTCTCCGAGCGCCACTGGTCGGTTAGAGCGAACGAAGTCGCTTGTCTGCCGACTTCCCGGGAAACCACTTTTTACCACCGATTAGGCATCGGCAAGGTGCCCATACATTGTTATTGTTAAATGCGGACCCTGCCTCCGCGACCCTCTAGTTGCCGCTTTCCCCAACCCATGGCGGAAGGAAAGCTGTTCCCTTCCTCCATGCCCCAACTGCTTTTTGTTAAGCACCCCTCCGTCCTTTGTCACCCCGCTACTCTGAGCACCCCGCATCGCCAGACGAGGCCCTTGTTTTCACACTGCCCTGTTTTTTATTGCTGGTACTGTCGTTGGCACCACTGACCTTGAGTGACCAGACCATTTGCCAACATCGTCGGCCACCGACTGTATCCAATAGTCTGCGTCTACTGCACGCGCGTACGCTACCCCAACGACTGATAATTTGCGATTCGTTTCCTGTTTAGGACTTGTTCTCGCCCACTTCGCACTTGCTCAGCATGCCTTCCATGCGTGCGCGAAAGTGCGAAAACGGTTGTTGATCTGCGCGGAACGAATGGCGAAATATCGAAGTTCGTGAGGCCACACAAAATCGCCGGCACAACAAAACGATTTTTTGACCACGGACGCCGATTCTTCAAACACCACCACACGCATCAATCTAGGCGGCTGTGCTTCGACTTCTGCGCGCACAGGCACTCTTTCAAGTTTTTCTACGTGCGAGTTTCACGGACCTTTCAAGCAAGCTACCCGCCCCGCCACGGTGGTCTAGTGGCTGAGGTAGGTGGCTGCTGACCCGCAGGACGCGGGATCAAATTTTGGCTTTGGCGGCTGCATTTCCGATGAAGGCGGAAATGTTGTAGGCCCATGTACTCTGATTTGGGTGCACGTTATAGACCCCCAGGTGGTCGAAATTTTCGGAGCCCTCCATTACGGCGTCTCTCATAATCATATGGTGGTTTTGGGACGTTAAACTCCACAAATCATCATCAAGCAAACTACCAAACCTGCCTCCTTCCCGTGTGTTGTGATTTTCAAGGTCCCCCTCCCGCCGCGTCCTCCCCTCTCTTTATCGCAACTCCTTGCCCTTCTTTCGCAAATGTGCTCTCTTCTCTTGATCACAACCCCTTCGCCCGTCTCCACCGCTCCGCGACGCCAGCCACGCTGGCTCGAATTAGTTTTGTTTTTAACTGGAAACGGGCCCAGAGATGTTTCAGGCGTTCTGGCATGTGTGTCGCAAGGGGCGCATCTTGCTCGCTCTTGATGTGTGTGTGTGGTCATAATGGCAGACGGGTGAACTAGCACGCTTTTTTCTGCTGCTCAACAAAACGTCGAAAGTGTGACCGCTTGGCTTGAGCGTAATCCACGCGTTAGGTGCAGCGTTGCGGAGTGCTTGCTCATAGCTGTTGACCACTTGGCAGCAAACTTGCCGCTTCATGCGTCCCGGTATTCAGCTGTGGAGATGGTGAATATTTCTTTGGTGTCGGTGATGGCTACATGCACGCGAAACTGTTTTCGCGAGGCCGACTTCGTTGACGTCGGACCCGGTGCCGAGCCTAAAGCTTCCGAACAGGACCACTGCGGCGGCGATTTGTGGCAGCGTGTCGTCGACTCCGACCTAGGAGAGCGGGTGGCACATCTGTTGCGATGGTTTAATTACGGCCTATGATGATGCCGGCACTGCGGAACCTTGCATGGATTAGGGCATTGTGAATGAAGTACGTAGCGAGAGCGATTTGGAGGAATGGGATTGCGAGAACGACAAAACTTTGCAGCCAGTGCCTCATGCATTTTTTTCACGGGCCTTGGTGACCGAGCACCCTGCCGTTTTAAATTAACTCGAGACCGCCCTTATCGCTTCTTCTTTTCGAAACACGTGATCACAGACTTTTTGGGACAAAAAAAGTTTGTGTTTTCACTCGCAACTTATTTTTAAGAGCTGTTTCATTTACTACGCACTTCAGGATACAGAGAACGGATGCCGCGGGGCACGCTCAGGTTCGTTACAAGCAGGCTCAACTGTATATTCATACATATACATATATGTGAGTGGTGGTGGTGGCGGCGGCAGAAACTGACAGAGACTGTCCATATAATTGCTACCGCAACAAAAAGTCGGAGCCAGTTTACTGGCTCTGTAACACGCATATGCATGTCTATGCAGCTGTACAAAGATGTGCTACTGAGCAAAAACGGGTGCCATTTCATTATTAAAACACACCGCTTGCTGCTACATGTGGCCAGTCATTCCTATCTTCCTAGCCGATTGTTTGCAGTATCTGGACCACTAAGCAAATGTCGTGGGGTATCCTGCGTACACGGTATGCTCCTGATTGTTCATGGGTTCCATGGATGCAGTACCCGTGATGGTCAGTTTCCGTATTTAACAAGTAAGATTATTAAGCACCAGGCAATGTTCCTTTACTTGGTGTTCAGAAAAAGATCATTGCACAGTGCTCACTGTAGTCAAGAACGAATTACGCACGCACTTGCCAGGCCAAGAATACAGCACGCTGCATTAAGTTTTTGATGAAATGTTATTGACTGCTTGGTTATTCACCTCATCTAGGAATGGGAGGTGTAGAGAAAGCAGAGTAACGGATGCTTGCACAGTAGCAATGACATGCGCTTTGACCATGACAACTTAGCAACTTCCAGTATTTTCTTAGCAACTTCCAGTATAGCAACTTCCAGTATTTTCTTGTTGTCTCTCTGAAGTTTTCTTGTGTAGTATTATCTCTTTATCGTGGTTTCCGTCTGAGCTGAAAGTTGTGTATCATTCTTTTGAAATAAAGGAATGGGTGCCCATCATCACAAGGGATATTCAGAGGCAACGACGTCAGGCAGCACAGCCTCCATTCAGTGATGCCTACATCTGTGGAATGCCTTCAAAGCGGAGAAAGGTGGGTCAAGAAGTAATTTTCTATACCTAGGTTCTTTGCACTACTTTCATTCATTTGGCATCAGTGCTTTCCCGCCTACAATAAAACGTTTAAAGCGTTATCGTAGTTGTGTTGCTTTGCATGTGTAGACTGTCCGTCATATATATAAACCCTCCAAACCTCCACATATTTGAATACTTTCAGGGCTTACATTTCTTGCAGCCCCTGCTAAGACTGCCTTATTCTTATAGAAACAGGTTGCTTCTGAAAAAGGCCCGATGCATGACCCAATAGACTCGCCCTTGCTCTGAACAGTAAACAATAATTTACTTGGGCCTAAGTTGATTCGAGATCAAATTGCACCTAAGCAAGAAAATTTCATAAGCTTATTTAAGACTGCTCGGTTCTGAAAATCAATCTCATGCACGTCCCGAATTCTTTAAATGATCTTTATTACTAGCTCTCACAGAATGGGACATTTTGACTTCAGAAGAACAGGTTCTGTGTAATGATGGTTACTGCCTCAAGAAAATTATGATTCTTACCGCTTCGTCGGTATGGAGGGCCCTGCCGCGGTGGTCTAGTGGCTAAGGTACTCAGGTCGCAGGATCCAATCCCGGCTGTGGCGGCTGCATTTCGATGGAGGCAGAAATGTTGTAGGCCCGTGTGCTCTGATTTGGGTGCATGCTAAAGAACCCTAGGTGGTCAAAATTTCCGGAGCCCTCCATTATGGCATCTCTCATAATCATATGGTGGTTTTGGGACGTTATACCCCACATAACAATCAATCGAAATTAATCAATGAAAGCAATGAGATACGAGGTTGCTCGACCATCCTATTTTTGCTGCTGCAACGGGTGAAAGCTTAATAAATGGGAAAGGAAGTGTGCTTACATTGGGAAAGAAAGTAATGTACACATTATTAATTATTGGTATCCATTTTCAAAAAATACTCCCTATTCTTGCTTGGAAACGAGAGGGTAGGAAGAAAGTTTCCAGAATACGCTAGCTTTTTCAAGGATCCCCTAAAGAAAATAAGGCATGAAAGGCTTCTCAAGTAAGGCAAAGATATGGTCTGAGGTAAGGAGCGTTTCAGAATATGGGCCATAGCATTTGTACTTGTTGAAAGCAAAATATTTCACATTTAAATTTTCTCGGGAAATGTTGACCACGCAAGAATTCTTTCTCTGCTACAGAACTATGAATTTGTTGCCCCAGTGCTGCTCCAAAACAAAGCCTACTTCAACTCCTGAAAATGCTAACGCTTGTGCTGTGTTTTTCTTCTGTGTTCACCAACAGTTCGCACTTCTTGTATATGTTATAGTTTAGTGTTTGCTATCATCTTGTACAGCTTTAGTTTGTTGTGCTTATTTTTATTTCACTGATAGGAAAATTTACCTTCTTCGTTCTGATTGCAGTAGACTCTCCTTAAACAAATCTTGAAGGTACCACGAGAATATTTCCGTGTAAAAGGAGTTCTGTTTATTCGGAGATCAACAATGGTGGAGAATCGGAGTATGAAAGCAATCGGGCTGGAGGCAGTTGTTCCATTGAAGCAGCAGTTCTGTTAAACAGATATTCGTTTACTGAGAGTCTGTTGTATAGAGCAGTATCTGAAAGGGTTAAATTAAAAAAAGCTCCTGTACATTTTCGGCACACTTATCATATGGGAATACAGTCTAGACAGCTGAAAAATCTGCTAATTGTCAAGTGTAGCAGTGAACTTTCAATAGAAGATTGTTGCTTTCTGTTCTAAAAAGTGGGTATGATTGAATATCTGGGGAATAAAAAAATAAATACAATAAATGACAATATGTCAGTAAATAAGGGTGTGTGAAAAAATGGTGTTTCTAATAACATAATTGAGCGGCAACACACCAGCCTCTGTTCTCAGAATGGAGAAATTCGATTTAATGCCAGGTGTGCAAAATAACATCCTGTCATAACTTTGCATTTATCTGAGCTCATGATGCTGTACATGGTTAAATTGATCAAATTAATGTTGTGAAAGCTGATTTGCAAAGCATTTTTCACTTCAGTAAAGTGTACATGCTTTCAGTCAGTTGGGATGGAGAAAGCAATTGAGTACTAAATCAGTACAAGATGCAAAAATTTGCTGAAGGCTGTACAGTGTAGATTTTTATGGCTCTCTTGCTGGTCATTGAACATGTATCAGTGTTGCCCACAAACTCTAAAGGTTAGGCTGAATTTCAAGAAACTGTAATGCGACAGAATCATTCACATGCTAGTTGAGCACTTAAAGGAGTATTAATGAGATCTAACAGACAATTATGCCAAGGAAAGTATAGGGGATGTTATATGAGGTCATTGTAATGTAAATGTGAAGAAAGAAAAATGCCAGGCCTACGCGTAAGGCGCAGCACAGTCACAGCGAAAGCTACAAGAGTGGCCTTTCAGGGCCTTTTCAGAACACTCATTGGCTAACTTGCTTGACACCCTCTAGGGCATTAATAATAAATTTTCTTGGGTAGTAGGCCGGTATTTGCTAAACACTTGCAAGGAATTTTGTGCCAAATGTTCATGCATGACGATAAGGAATTATGGCTTAAGTGGGTATGTGCCACAGTTAATAGGGTAACAAGAACAAGCTTTTGTAATGGGTTGGAGCATTGGGCGGCCCAGTCTTTACGCTATTCACATTGTGCGACGACTGGTTGTTCTTTCACTGTTTTAAAACTCTATAAGTCGTATTAACGCGATTGCTTTCCAGACATCAAGCCGGCCTAAGGCAAGTTTGCCAACAAGTCACAAGTACCCGCGCGTAGCTCAGTGGTAGAATACTGGGTTGGCCCCCAGCGAACCCGGGTTCGAGCCCCAATGTGTCATTGGTGCTAGGTTTTTTTTTTTTTTCTGATTTTGCTCGATGTGGTTACGGACACCGGCAGCGGCGATGGACAACTGTGGGTGACCCGAGTTGTGATCTCATAACAGCTTTCGTTGTAAAATGTGGACGAAAAGATAACATGCAGTGGGCAGAGACCAAACCTACGACCGTCGAATAACGCATCTGATGCTGTATTAACCCAGCTACCATGGCAGCTATCCCCCCCCCCCCCCCCAATCTGCTTTATAGAGTATGTATGTGCATTAGACATGGGGGCATGAGTCAGCGCCGCATGTAGCCATGATGGCGAGTCTGGAACGGACTTTTTTCTGCCTATCTGGTGTCGCATAGCACATGATCTTATTACGAGTTGGGAGTTGAGCCATAAATACTTCATATACTACCTGGAGGCATCGAGTTTGCCGGCACGAGACCCTCGCTATATGAATATAGCTCCCACGGTTAATGCACATACATACCTTATAGAGTGGACGTGGGGATAGCCGCAGTAGTAGCAGAGTTGGTAGATCGTCGGACGCGTTATTCGAAGGTCGCAGGTTTGGTCCCTGCCCACGACAAGTTATCTTTTCGTCCACTTTTCTTTTTTCACATTTACATTATAATTACCTCATATACCATACCCTGTACATTCCTTGGCATTATCGTCTGGTAGATTTCATTAATATTGTGTCTAACAAAGAAAACGAGCCCTTATATGTACACTTGTTTCCTCTCTCAGAGGTGTGTATAATTCAGTAAGGCCTGTTATTGACTGACTGCCTGCAATACGTGATTTTTTTTTAAGTGTAATGAACACAAGCTTTCACTAGTTCAATATAATGTGATGAAATGGGCAGCTTGACAGAAGCCCAACCCTATTATGTAGTGATGGAGCAACTGTTGTTTTGCGATTGCAGATCACGAATGGCAGTGGTGCAGCAGTTGAGAACGCTGTCTCCTTGACTGGGGCATTGCAGCGTGCTGTGCAGCGTGCCGGCGTACGGCCCCCCCGCAGTGGCATGGAAGCATTTTTGTCAGAGGCACGCCAGAACCCCTCTCTTCAGGCAACTCACAAGTTGCAGTTTCAACAAGCCGTACGGGAGCGACTCTCCTCCGACCCAGATTTTCGGGCTGACCGCTTTCCTAATGCCCACAAGTTCTACTGTAGCTCAGACCCATAGTGTGTCTGGGAAATGGGGATGAAATGAGGGAAGGAGGGAGCCACTGCCTTGATAGCCTGCTTGACCCACAGAGTCGGCAAGCTACGTCAGCTTAAGGCATCTGTAATGGCACTTTGACTTGGGCGAGTTGGTACATAATTAGATAGGCTTCAGCGAGATTTAGACGAAGACCATAGGGGACACACAGAACCGCGCTCGTCTGTGTGTCTCTTATGGTCTTCGTCTAAATTGCGCTGAAGCATTTCCAATCTGTAAGGGCCTTTTGTTCATCTAATTTGTGCTGTCACTGGTGAAAATGCGGTTCTTCTAGGTCATTGAAATAAATAGAGCCTGTGCCACTGCGGGCATTGCAAGGCTGTCATAGGAAAATGGTTAAAGAGTGCTGTACAAAGGTGTTCACTTTACCCTTCTATACACCTAGTTGTGGTACCAGTTGTCACCTGCCTTCCGTGGCAGCTAGTGCTGTAAGAAACAACTACGCTCTACAATAGATTTGAGTGAAAAGAGCCTTTAAGCTTTATATAGAAAAAATGAATGTTTGAGTTTGAAACGTGAGAAAACTGCCCCAGCCTTTGCCAATAAATAAATGTTTTAGAAAGTACAAGTTTCTTAAAAGCCACGCCATTACTGGCTCAAAAATGATAAAGAGACAATAGAACAAAAACTTTTATCAGGCTATCCCAAATAATTACTGATCTTCGTCACAACCAGTTACCATTCATTATTCTGACTGCCCCAGCCTTTGCCAATAAATAAATGTTTTAGAAAGTACAAGTTTCTTAAAAGCCACGCCATTACTGGCTCAAAAATGATAAAGAGACAATAGAACAAAAACTTTTATCAGGCTATCCCAAATAATTACTGATCTTCGTCACAACCAGTTACCGTTCATTATTGCTGTGTGAACTACAAACAAATGTTACAGCCGAGGCTGAAGCAAGGTAAGGTATTCCGGGATTGCAAGAAGGATGTGATAGGGTTATCATGCTCTTCATTTCAACATTCGCGCCTGTGCTGAAATCAAAGTAGCACAGAATAAATGGTGCTTTCTCAGAAGTTGTGCAATGGTGCAATGGTATATTTCTTTGGTGGTGCCTCATACTTGCTGCGCATCTAAAGCTGTTCTGCTGCAACAGTTGGTTTGGGCACCTAGAACCAGAAGTTGGTCTTGTCATTGTGTTGCTTCCTGCTTCTAATTAATTCTGTATGCCCAATTCTGGCACAAAAAGATATGCTCGTAATGTATGCCTGCGCAGGGTGTCCCAGTTAAAGTAAAAGAAAAACGTTCTTCTACACAGTGGTGGTCCAACTGCGCGAACTGCACTATTTTGCTAAAATTTCATATTCCTGTGCCTTGCTGCTCACATTCGAGTGCAGCTTGCATCAACTGCGATAAATTTTTTTAGTCCACCCGTTTACATGGCGTCTGAGCAACGTAAGGATGACTGGGTCAGCACTCTTCTGCGAGTCCTTTCAGACCCGTCGACTTCTCCATCTTCTCGAACGTTGCGCCGTCAAGCAGCTCACTTAGAGGTCCGCGATGGCCTGCTTTATCGCAGAAATTACAAGTCCGACGGCCGAAAGTGGTTACTCGTCATACCTCGCCATCTTCGTGCTGCAATATGTCCAGCTGGAACACTGACCCTCAGAGCGCACATGCAGGCATTTTCAAAACATACGCTCGGCTTTCCTCCCGGTTTTATTGGCGAGGCATGTACACCTTTGTGCGCAAATACATTCAGTCATGCCCGCAGTGCCAACGACGCAAAGCTCTCCCTCATCACGCCTCTGGTCCGATCCGGCGAATCCCTTGCCCAGCCAGGCCTTTCGACCGCGTTGGAATCGATCTGTATGGGCCTCTTCCATTCACGGCTTCCGGAAACCGTCGGATCGTTGTTGCTGTCGACTACTTGACGGGATGCGCAGAAACAGCCGCTTTGCCTGCTGCCACAGCACGCAACGTATCATTTCTCCTGCGGAACTTCGTTCTCCGTCACGATGCACCACGTGAACTTCTCAGCGACAGAGGACGTGTATTCCTCTCTGAAATCGTCAACCCACTCCTTGCCGAATGCCGTATCATTCACCGGACTACCACTGTCTACCATCTGCAAACGAATGGATTCACGGAAAGATTCAAACGTACCCTAGGGGACATGCTATCTAAGTATGTTGCCTCAGTCCACTCCGATTGGGACCTCATTCTGCCTTTTGTGACGTACACATTGCCTCAGTCCACTCCGATTGGGACCTCATTCTGCCTTTTGTGATGTACACATATAACACTGCTCTACAGGCGACTACGGGCTTTTCGCCATTTTTCCTATTATATGGCCAAGACCCTTCCACCACACTAGATACCATTCTACCCTACCACCCCGATTCCTTCGAGTCTACGCCTATCTCTGAAGCTGCCCGCCGCGCCGAGGAATGCCGTAAGCTCGCCCAGTCGTTCACAACCATCGGCCAATGGAGACAAAAATCTCGACGTGACAATAACCAGCCATACCCTAACTACCGGACACTCTTGTGTGGCTTTGGGTTCCCGCTGTCTCTACAGGCCTTTCCTCGAAGCTTGTTTCAAAATACCAGAGACTCTACCGCATTGTCTCGCAGACTTTTCACCTGTTAACTACATTGTCGAACCCGTTACGCCATCCACAGACCAGCGCTTTCGGGGTTGTGAAACCGTTCACGTACAGCGGTTGAAACCTTATTACGATCCGCTTGTACTCTGTTCTCCGTTAGTCGCCAGGATGGCTGCTTTTCCGACGGGGGACGAAATATAATGTAAATGCAAGGTCAAGAGCGGTAGCAGCGTCGGTACAGAAGCAGCAAGAGCAGGCCGAGTATAGGGGCAGCGTCGCAGCAACAACCAAGCAGCCTTAGCTTGCGCCTTGCGCCGATGTGTCGATGTCGCTGCAGTAGTGGGCATTCCTCTTCACTACATTTCACGGAAAACTTGACATGCTCTGCTCCAAGTGATTCTAAATTTTGTTTGTCTGCTTAAAATTTTCTCCAAAACACAGTTCTTCCTGCTTCGCATCTGCTCCAATACACTTTTTCCTGCTCCGAAAGTTGTGCCGAATTCTTAACTGGCTGGACCACCACTGCCTACACCACCACGATAATCTTGTGTGTTAATTACAAGTAGATGTGAGAGAGAAGTAAACGTTTATTTTCGAAACAGTGCCCCGAGCAAAGCTTGGTGTCACCAAGTAGGTGTGAAACAATTTTTTTAAAGGAACCGACAACTGCCCAGAACATGAAATGAGATGACTTTACTGATGAAAATAATGTCTGTCACCTTGACTGAAACCAACCCTGTTCTTTTCGTGGGATGTGGATTTATATTTTTATTTCATCATTGAAAGTTGTGAAAAGTGACTTGTGGCTTCTCTGGTGGCAAAAGCATGAATGATCCAGTGTACCTGGCCACGTGACTGTTGATTGCTGGACGCGATCGACAATTTTGCAGAAGTATTGAAATATTCTTCACTTCTTTGTATTAAAAAATATTACTCCATAAAAATATATGTGTAGGCCTGCATTATTAGTATGCAAAAGTGGCACTGCCTCCGCTTGACGTGATGATCCAATGCTCGTCGGTGCATCTTGAGCAACTTTTCAGCCTGCTCATGCAACCATGCACGCGGTTTCCAGGCCACTAAAAATTTGGAGCTATATAGTTTTTCTATCTACTCTTCCATCTCAAATGTCGTGCACTGCTACTTGGCGCAGCAGTGCATGTGCATAGTGATGTTTTCGATGACTTGGCTTGGCTCGTGTATCGAAAGGTAAGGAAGCTGGGACAAGCCATCACTGACACAGGCAGCCTTGGGAGCAGGTGCACACAATGTGTATAAAACGCGGTACACATACAGGGAAAGTGTTTGAACACCTCATCTCGTAACAGCTTATTTTCAAAAATAGTTCAAAAGCTTAAAATACAAGTGTTTAGGCAGACTCACAGAAACTCCTGCGAAAGCAGAACGATGACTGCTTGCACAAATTGTCAGAAGGGCTGGTGGCATCGTTATCTATTCTCTGTGGAGGAAAGGTACATCTGTGTTGGAGCCTTTTAAATTGAAAAATACTGCCTGTTAAACAACTATGTTCTTTTGGGATTAACTACTGCAACTACAAACACTATGAAGGTTGAGCTTGCTGTTGTGTCATAAAAATGTGTAGAGAAAAATCATTTGTCAGTTGAAAGTCGGCTGACTTCCAACGGAAAAGTTCTTATTGTGCCCATAAAACATCTCCTTCAGTCATATACAGCAGGTTAGGTTCTGTGTGATTATTTTTTCATATTAACATGTCTGTGCACCTTAACCCAAGCAGTCCCTAGAATTTTCTTATGCAACGTAATCCGTTCGTTGCTTGATGTGGCAACCATGTGGCTGTGCTTGAGCTCTCAATATGGAAGCTAATGCAGACAACCTGCTACTTTAATGCCCATGCCAAATCAAGCAGTAAGTGTAGATAGTTATCAATTTTTTTTTTAGGATTGCTGGTGTCTTAGTATAGGTGCGTTATCACATGCTTCTATTCATATTTTAAATTCTAAGAGTCAAGTGCAGAAAATGATACATAGAACATAGTGTCGTATAAAATGGAAAGGACTGAAGGTTATGTCTTGTAGTGCAATAACAACTTTATTGAATCAAAACTTGACCTTTGTTAAGAAAAAGTAGCGGTGGAAGATAACTGATGAATAAACACTGCAGGTCCTCTGGGGGTTCTGTATCATTTTTTGTAACAGCTTGCTTATACTGGCAGGGTCGCCATGATAACAGTGATCACAGAAGTACAAGTGAATGCTTCTATATACTTTTTTTAATGAGAAATTGTAGAACCGGAAAGACTTTTTTTTTTGTGCATAATATATTGCTGTATATTATCACTTTAATGATTTTTGTAGTACTTTGCAAAAAATTAAAATCTATTGGCCTACTGAAGTAGTAGTCTTCTATGCATGTGTGCTGGTATTTTGCTTACATTGATTGTGCGAGTTAGAGTTGATGAAAAGGTTACCAACTCTAGCTTAATTCATTTACCATGTATTTTGTAAGGGACAAATAGGCTGGTTATCCAAAAATGTGACTTACCCAAAAATGCGTATTTACTGTGTAGTTTTAAGTGTTAAGCTAATTGCTGAACGTAACACGAAGTGTAGAAATGAATCGAACGAATGTACAAAAAGGTTCGAGGTTTAAGAGGCGAGATCTGTGAAAAAAAGAATATGTGTATGGTCATTGTGTCGCATCACTATTTCAAGAAAAATAAAAGCATTTTATGTGAGCTTTTTTCTTTGTCTGGCATTGTAAATTGTGTGTATCCTTGCTAATGTAGAGTATACTACACAATAGAAGTTTCCATGTGTGTGAAGTAACCTGGAAGCTGCATTTATATGGCCTAATCAACGGAATGCATCTGGTTAAGAAGCTCGACATTTTTATTCAGGCCCAGGCCACCACAAATTTTTTTTACTAGCTGTTAGCAGAGCCCACCTACTACATATGCAGGACAAACATAGGTACTATGCATCTTGTAGTGGTGCAGTATTGTTCTGAGCCATGCAGAGCATGTCAATATTGTTTCAATCTGCCAAGTTTTGTTATCAACAAGGATTGCTTGAACTTTTCAAATAGTAACTCATGCGAAAAATCTTTAATACAAAAGTTGTAGCAATTCAGATTACAGTGAGAGATTGAGTCAATTTTAAACCAGCTGCTGGGTCCTCTTGAACTGGCAGGTGATTTCTATGCAAATAAACTATGGTGAAGCAAAGTAACCGATTCCCGGTGGCAAACGCATTCATACTTATTAACGATACATGTCTGTAACAGGTTGTATGGACACAAAGATCACTTATTGTGGCTGATCAAGCTATCCCTCAGTCTCCTGGCAGCTCTGCAAGAAAACTAAAGCTGTTCTAGATAAGGGAGTGCACATAAACGAACTGCAAAATACCTGGTGTCCCGCGCAAGCCATAAAGATATCGCACACAATCTTCACTCGTTCAAAAAAGAAAAAAAAGCAAGGTACATCTGCATGGCAAGCAGTAGAAAGTTCCTGGAAAAGTTAAGTACTAAGAGAATGTGGAGTTAGGGTTGCAAGTTGCACAGATCTGCATGTTCCCCATGCTCTCAATGCTTGACTGACAAACTTACAGAATCAAGCAGATATATTGGGGCAACATTTTCATGTATCCAGCTAAGCAAACTGTTAAGCAAAATTTTATTGGGATTTTATAGACTCGCAAGGTGCATTTTGCCGTCGCCATCATTTTGCCGTCGTCCATGTTAAGTTCGAATCGACAGCATCACCCTGCCAGTCGTATATGCTCTATGTACGAGCGAGAGCTTATAGCTCAGTCAACAAATACGAACTTTGATCAGAAGGGCATTGGCATGCACGCTCTCTCGACTGAGATCAGTAGACTGCTCCTACCCTTGTCCATGCTATGCGCTCACCGCTTCGCTCTGAGGCCACAGACGGCATGAAAACAACTTCGCTTACTGGAGCGGCTGTATTCCCTATTGCGAGGTTGGCAACCATTTCAGGTAGAGGGCCGATTTGTGTCAAGCCGGTCATCAAATGGGGGAAAGGGAAAAGGAGGGGGTGGGGTGGAGGCATTGCAGACAAAGTGAGAAACATTTTGGCGAATTGAATATAATGTACAAAAACTGGATAGGTCTGCTGCAGTAGTCAATGGTTACGTTGCTTATCTACTGATGATAATACCCTTTTCATGCTGCTTGATGTCGACAGAGCACTTGCTCCAGGCAAAAAGACAGCACCTGGTCTTGACAAAAAAATATTATACAGTGCTCACTCATCGGTCCCCAATAGCAGTGGAGGATGCATCCTGACTGGAGCCAATCAGCATATACGTCCTGATGGCGTGTGCTAGCACGGTCACACCAGAAAGGATTTGCACATGTTTGCACAGGAGAGCAAGTCCGGCCACACTAGTCATGTCTACTCTGATGCCGCTGGGCTGTGGTTCTTGGGGATTGAGTTGCTCCAGGATCAGAACGGTGTGTGAGCTGGGGAATACATGCAAAGTGGAGGCATCTCAACCCCCATGGGCTATTGTCCGCCACCAAGAGTTGGAGGGTTGTGGTTGTGGAGTCATGACCAACCTTTTTTATGCACTCGTGCAATGTACATTGCGTGCGTCTTCTCATTTAGAGATGACAAGAGCGGAACTAAAAGCTGCTCCTACCGAAAAAAAAAGTATTTAAAAGGGTCTGCAGCTACTGTAGAGAGTTTCCTTGATGAATGTTGGCTTCTCTGGAAACTCAGTACCAAAGGTTTTCGCTCAGACAGCCATTGGAGAAAATATGGTGGGGCAGAGTTAGAGGATTCGTGGCGAAATAACAGAGAATTACCACTCAGACTCACAAAATGGTATTTAGTGGGGCTCACTTGAGCTCTAGCTCATCAAAATTATTAGTCACCCTACATGGTGGATCAGCATTTTATGTGCAAAAGTGCATTTCAATGGGGACGAAATATAAAGTGTCACATTTACTTAGATTTAGGTGCACAATAAGGAACCTCAGCGGATCAAAATCAACAGAGACCTTTCACCACAGTGTGGCTTATAATCATGTAGTTTTTGTGCATAGAACCCTCAAGCTTAATTCTTCGTTAACATCGCAGAGACACACTCACGAGAGTTCTACTCAGCCAAGCACACTCACACTTGCCAGTGAGTCAACTAATGAGTTGACTATGTCAGACTTATGTTTACCTATGCATATATATATGCCTGCTTTGTGCTGCAATATCTGCCGTGTCTTCAATATATTTTGCAGCCCCGCCGCGGTGGTCTAGTGGCTAAGGTACTCGGCTGCTGACCCGCACGTCGCGGGTTCGAATCCCGGCTGCGGCGGCTGCATTTCCGATGGAGGCGGAAATGTTGTAGGCCCATGTACTCAGATTTGGGTGCACGTTAAAGAACCCCAGGTGGTCGAAATTTCCGGAGCCCTCCACTACGGCGTCTCTCATAATCATATGGTGGTTTTGGGACGTTAAACCCCACATTTTATCATCATTCAATATATTTTGCATCATACAAGAATTCCTGAAATCAGTACCTTTACATATGCACAGGCTGGGAGTGAGTTCTCATGTACATATCATGGTCTTGTACACTCTGGTACTTCCATGGATTGAAAACATCTTATCGCCACACTTGCGGGCGCTGTGCATCTAATACGTGAAACCCCGCTAATACGTACCTGCCGGAGATGATGACATAAGTACGCACAAAACGTATCAACCACCAGCTACAAATTAGCATCCCCTGACGTGCGCCATCGCCGCCAACAAACTAGAAACTCAGTGCCGTGGGAAATATTGCCTAAAGTACCCACCACGAAGCCATTTCTTTCTTTTTGCCAAGGTACAGAAAAGTGTCTGACTCTCAAAGAACCGCCCGATAGCTCATGATCGAGACGCCGATGAGCATTTCGAAACCACCGTGGGATCCGGGATATATGCAGCGTGGTACAGCGACAGAACCATGAAGGAAGGAAACAACTTTCCTTCCTGCGTGGACAGAGCGGACACAATCGGCTGTCCGTGATACAGTTGTTCCGCGGTCTGCTTATAAGCAAAAACTTACGCAGTTTTCTTTTTTTTTAAACGCTGTACAGTCGCAGAGAGCCAAATCGTTGCTGCATGGCTAGTTGCGTGCAGCGCTTCGCTCACTCTACGCACACCGTGACAGCCGATCCGCTTGCTGCACAAATTTGGCGACTAGCCTGCTGGGTTAACGAGTCACCGAAGAGCTTTCCGCAAGCAATGTGTTCTCCGACATGCTCTAGCAGTCCTGGTAGTGGACGAAAGCGCATTTGGGCTGTCACTAAATAAAAGTGTGCAGCATGGTAACAACAGCCCGCTTTACGGTGTGCGTGTTGGCATAATACAGCAATGTTTCTTGGTGCCCGCGATCCACAACGATAAACTCCGTGACAGCGAGCTGCTTGAATTTTTGTAAAGTGGTGCGCGCTTGAACACGCTCCCGCAAAACGAAGCGGTAGCGATCGGCGGCCCAGCGCGTTCAGGTATAGCGGCCCACTAAACGCGTGAAGTAGGCCTAAAGTGACGCCACGCCACACGCGTGCCTGAGGAAACAACCGCGAATGCTTACTGTGATAAGGCTTTTCGTCTGCGATAAGTCATTCCGGCGCGTTTGACGGTGGTTGCCACCTCGCCTTCGTTGCTGCAATCGCGCGGAACTCGTAACTTATTGGCTGATCTCCGCTCGTACCAACATGACGGAAAACCGTTGACGGCACATTGTGGCGTCTGCAAGTTCAGCGGAGCAGTAAGATTTTGTCGTGCAAAATATTACGGCTTTAGCGGTCCGCGAATGCATTAGTCTCTCTGAGACTCGGTCGGGAATTCGTCGCAAATACGTTTTAACCGTTAGTACGCTTAAAGCGGGTACGCACGAGGTTCGACTGTAACTGTTTTTTCTGCCAATACCCACTTTATTCATCTGATAAACAAAATATACATCCTTGTTTTTTCTTTTCCATGGGCATACTGACGGCTTTCAACTCAGGTTTCTTCTACTATACGATCTATAAACTTGGCAGGCACACTCACGGAGACTGCCAATCAAGTGGATTCGGGCTCCTTCACATGTTGTAAACAATCCAAATAATGGGCAAAGATTTGGGAAGCTATAAGGTACAACTCTCCATGCTCAGGGTAATCATTCTGTCCTAGTTATGCATTCTCTGAATTCATTATTATTATTATCTTCTAAGCATACTTTGCTTAGAAAAGACATGGTGCATGGCAGGATAGGCCTCATGCTGCCCCTGAAGAAAACAAAATGATGTCAGCAACATACAGCAAATGTGAGAAGACTAATGGTGATGAACACTGGCACTTACACATTAACATAACGAAATCAGGAACCATGTGTTCAAAATGACTCTGCATGCTTTTTTGTTAGTTCAAACCTGAAACACTGAATCCACTCATGACATTCAGTGCCGTCAGAATATTTAGATAGTTTGGGACTCTGACCTCATAATACACAGGCCCATCCTGGTAAAGCATTAACAATAAAATCATTAAAAGATGTCAAATTTGTTAGGAACATCAGATTGCTGTGGTGAGCATACTGCTTCTTTTTTATTCATGCATTCATATATACCCTAAAGGCCTGTTCGGGCAATACATAGGGGCCTTTTAGTTGTACAATGAATTTGCATATCAAAACATTGTTACTATATAATGAAAATGGTAAACAGAGTAAAATAGTTCCACAGCCAAAGATGCAAAAAAGGAAAAAATTGGTGACATGAATGAAAACTCAAGAAAAGGGACACGGATATAGTGTGAAAAAGTATTAAAAATATACAGAAAATTGCCATGAAAAAAAACAGTGAATAAAGAGTAATAATAAATACATACATGCATGCACATACAAACACGTGCAAATCGGTAAGTCAAATGTCCAAGAAAATATTTAACTCGTTTACAAAAGCAGCATGATCAATGATTGAAGCAATGTTCCCCGGCGTGTCCCAGTGATGTATGACTAGAAGTAATGGTGATTGTTGATGAATATTTGTGCGTGCAAAGTAAGGCTGTATTTTGAATTGGTGATTAATACGTTTGGAAATATTGTGAGCTGTGTTTGTGTGGGCTTCACAAAATCGGGATTTACTGTGATAAAATGTATGAAAATGTGACAACAGTCACGACAGTCTGCATTGTTCAAGAGGGGGTAATGAAAGTGAGTGTTTAATATCTGTAAAGCTGTAGTTTCGAGAATACTACTTGACAATAAATCTTGATGCTTTATTTTGTGTTTATTCTAGTTGATCAATGAGATATGATTGATGTGGGTTCCAGATGATGGATGCATATTCAATCTTTAAAAGGACAAGTGTAATGTACGCTAGCATTTTATGGTAGAGTTCACCAAGTACAGGCTTCTTTTTATAAATCTTAGTGTTTTTAATGCCTTACTAGTTATGATATCTATGTGCTCATTCCATAATAGGTCAGACGATAAATTAATTCTGAGATACTTAAACATGGATACTATTTCAATGGGGACACCTTGAATTTTATATTGGCCCAGTTCTATTTTATTTGCTCTTGTAAATGTCATGGCCTTAATTTTGGAGGTGTTAATTTGCATTTGCCAATAGTGACACCAAATTGAAAGTTTATTAAGAGTGAACTGTAATGATTCATTAGCTTGGATGCTGTCAATTTTTCTGTAAATAATGCAGTCATCTGCAAATAATCTGATTGTAGATGATAAACCATGTCCAATGTCGTTGATGTAAATGAGAAACAAAATTCGTCTCGGGACTGATTCCTGGGGAACACCATACTTTACAAGTGAAAGTGAATATGTATGTCCATTGTATAACCACTCGGGAGATCCCAGTTTACCTTCGATTGTGAACCATTTTTTATTAATGGTCTTGTGTTACCGCATCATGCATCTCAGCAATGTATATGTAAATAGACAAGGTTTTTAGGGACGAAGCTCCTAAATGCATGGGTCAGTCCATCCCTTGTATGTACATGACCAACTATAGTTCCACATTTGCCAACTGCCCACTAATTCGTCCTTGCAAACATCCCACTACGCCTCATCACTAATCCACCACTTCACCAACCATAAAGCAAACACTGTTAAGAAGAAGCCAATATGAAAAGCAATATGGTCGTGTACTTGTATCCAAGTGTGCGTTAAAGAACCATAGATTGTCCCCCTGTGTTTATTTCTTGTTTGTATGTGACCGCCTATAGTTCCACCTTTGAAAACTGCACACTACTTCGTCCTTGAAAACATCCCATTCACTACACCCCATCACCGGTCCACCACTTCTCTGGCCATAAAGCCATTATAATGAAGGGGGAATGGAAGCGACATATAGCTACCACTTACGAATAATTCAAAAATTTCTAGTATAAATATATACAGTATCACGTCTTTGATGATGTAGTGGGCGATATTCGTGGATGATTCATAGTTTAGCGATGAAACCCTAAAGCCCTTCGTCCCACTCATCATCATTCACTCCGTGGATATCCTGTGATTTTTTTTTTTTTGCCAAAGTACGATTCTGTTGAACTATAGTTTCATCAGTGATATGATGTACTTAGATAAAATATGGCGGGCAATACTTTGTGACAATCACTGTCAACAGTGAGCTGGACCCAGGACGTGTGCTCTCTAGACTCCACCAGCGCTATTCGTTTGATCAGCATATGAGTTATGGAAGTCTATTTGCCAATTCAAATGAAAAAGACTAAAGAAAATGTTCAAGAGATTGCCACTAGTTTGAATGCTTAAGCAGTGGTGCATATTTTGCTTAAAAGAGACATGATGCATGGCATGATAGACCTCATGCTGCCCCTCAATAAAACATTATCATGTCAGCAACATATATCAAATATGAGAAGACTAATCGTGATGATGCAGACATGCTCAGTTATTGCCACTACACAGAGTGGAAAAGCTAATTTAGGACTGGACTGTTGCCACAGCTTGAAACGGACCGTGTTAGAGTATAAATGTGATGCAAACGCCATCTATACTTAGTGGAAAAGTGTCGAGTGGGCTTCAGCCGATTGTTGCAGCTGTTGGTGCAACATTCTTCAAGGTGTGTATTATACACTGCTATGGCATCTACAGTGAAGGGTAGAATTCTCAACAGCCATCCTGTTATTTATACAAGCTGCAAGTCCTCACAGTACAGTATGAACTTTCCAGTCCTTACAATTTTCGCATGAAGAACTTTTGAATTCCAGCAGCAATATAGCGAACATCGGAATGGCCATACAAGTGAGTCCATCACAGCAACTGCTGTAAATGTTTGATCTGCAGGTGAACCATCTCTTATCAGCCTAGACAACTGCTACTAGTGCCCTTCAACAGATTCATTCACATTTTTTTTTTTGGAAACCCCACATGTGGAGCATTATTTCTAGAGTTGGAAATGGTATTGCAGCTATGGCTTCAATTTTCTTTAAACTTTAGAAGCTCAGATTAAGCATGTTTTAATATTACAAAGCACAAGATATTAAGCATGCAATGATGAAATTTTTGCAATGACAGTTTTGATGAAATCAGCATTATCTGGTGCATCAAAGCAATTCGTTTTCAGGTGTTAGTCTATGAGAATTACAAGAATGATGCCAATTTAGCATAATTTAATAACCAATTCCTTGTTAAAGCAGCTCTACATGTCAGTGCCGCTTCAATATTTCTGCTGCGCTTTGGAGCAAGTTTACTTTCTACAGCAATAAGCTTTTGTGTCCCACTGGCATGGTGGTCTAGTGGTTATACTGCTTGACAGTAGACTCGCAGGTCATGGGATGAAATCCTGGCTGCCGCATTTTCGATGGAGGCAAAAATTCTCGAGGCTTGTGTACTTAGGTATAGGTGCACGTTAAAGAACCCCAGATGGTCGAAATTTCCAGAGCCCCCTATTAAAGCGTTTCTGAAAAATATGCTGGTTTTGGGATGTTAAACCGCAATTATTATGTAACGTTGTCTCTTGAAGCATCCCACTAAACAGTAGTTGTTCATGACTGATGTTCTGTACATTGTGCACAGCATTGAAAATTCTTGAATATTTTAGTGTTGTTTAACAGTGTCCCAATTGATAGGACATTACATTCAATGCAAGGCATACTATCAAAAGCTATACCGAGTCGCACTCACCGAGACTGCACCATTTAAGCACACAACTGCTCAAGCTTATGTGCAGTGCTGTGCAACACCCTGAGAGTTAAGTGGTCTACCGACTTTTGAAGACAGTAACAGTAGGGAAGGCTAACAATGAGTCATCTTTAGTCGCGTACATGAGTATCTCCTGTAGAGTTTGTTCAGCAGTTGGGCGTCAAGTCATCATCATAAGCAGGCTATATTATTGTCCACTGCTGGCCAAAAGGCCTCTACTAAGAGCATCCAATTTACAGTTGATGCAAATGACAAGAGCAACTATACCATTAAAAAATGTTTGTAATTATTGGATAGTTGGTGGGTTCAGGCGACAAACGGTCACATATACATAGCTCAACAGTAGCCTATACGACCAAAGTGCACTTGGTTCCTCTCCACGGGCTTTCTTTTTCCTTTCTCAGGGCAACAAAACACCAACAATCTTTCTGAATAACAAAACCACAGGAAAGATATTACTTCAAAGGGAGATGTCCTAGCCTCCTACATGTACCAATGTGTAAATATTTACGCACATGTAAACCTGTAAACCTTAATAATTATGGTGGGGTCAACTCCCCCAGACTTCACTCTAATACCGCACCCCTCATGGCAATGTTTATGATAAATAAGGTGTTTAATTAACACTATTCTCATTAAAAAATGCTTGCAGAAAGAGCTTTTGTAAGGCTTATGCAAGTAACTGATGCAAGTTTCAGTGGTATGGTATTGACTAGAGCTTTTTACATCAGTAGAAGAGACCAAAACATACGAGATACGGTAATTTATGGGCCATAGATTTCTTACAACTCTCCAAGCTCTCATAAATATGCCTGCTAGAAATTACACAGAATATGCACACAATTCACATGAACTGAGTAAGAACTAAGCAGCCAAGGTTCGGTGAAATGGTTCAAGAAATTCGCTCAGCTGTTTCATATTGAATCCAGGAGCTCCAAGAGTCACTATAAATTGAACACGAAAGCCAAAATAAAAAAAAAAAAAACTTTATCAAGACAGTTCGTACAGAAGAGAGGGCAGTGGCGATTTTCAATCCTCTTAATATGGGAGAAAAAAAAAAAATGAAACAGGTACTGCTGCTATGTAGAACTGATGGCACAAATAAAAAAAAAATGCTCGGTCTACTCAAGTTTCTGCAACAAAGCACCTTCAGCTGTAGTGCAGATCCTGAGAAGCATTTTCATTAGCAAAAATTTTGATAGCAGTTTTTCAATTAGAAGAACAGTCTAGCGCGATGCTGTGTAGGCCCATTGTTCACGGACCCGTGACTTCAAGGATCTCATCTTTCAAAAGTGCTTTACGGACAGCTTCGCCCTTCGATGCCAAGATTTCTTCGATGTTCCTGTAAGTAGACAAAACAGCATAAAACCGGACATAGAATTAGCACAATTTGCAAAATGTCCATGTTACAAGAAAAACAAGTTAGAACAGTTTATTTAAATGCTTCGAAGCACACTATTTTAGAATGTACATAATAAATCAACTTACATTATATGACCATAAAATTTACCAGCCCCAACTTAAGCACTTTAGCATGTGAAGCACTCGAAAACAAAAAATGTCATGGCCTATATTACCTTTTTTAGTTCGTTATAATTTATCAACATAATGTGCACTATAACAACATCTTACAAACATATTATTAAATACCATTATATTTCTCATTCGCAGCAGAATAGCCGCCATGAGCGTGTTCGTAGAAGGCCAGGAATTGTTTTTTCCAATTTTGTGGTTGGGCACTGCGTCGCTTAAACAATAGGCGAGCAGCTACATTCGCACTGCTCACAGCTACATTGTAATCCAATACCACTGCACAGGAACAAGATAAGTGACCAAAGTATACTTGTCGCGCATTCTTCAGGTATATTTTCTTTCGATCTGTTTTAACTAAATTAACTCCTGTACTAGTGACAATCGTGAAAACGTACCTTTTGCCTTCGAGTTCGGGAAACCAGCCCAGGTTATCTGCAATGAGGTGGTGCTTGCTGCAGCCGTGGCACTTGACGATGACAACGCCCTTCTCATAAGAGACCTTCGAAATTAACTTGGTAACTCGTGTTGAACAGAGTTTGCAAAGGAACGACAGCAGCATACGGCCTTGGAGTTTGGCGACAGGCACCCGTATCTCGTCATTACTTTCGGACAACGCAGACCTGCCTAAAGTTTGAGGGCAAGATTTAACATCAGTAGCCGTGGACAGCGTCTTCACACACACAACCCGAGTGGTCCTGTGGCAATGAACCTGATCGCAGTTGGCACCCCAGAAGAAGGATCTTCGCAATTTGTGATGATGGCCCTCTGCAGCGGCACGCACGCACCCTGCACAGCAACGTTCACACTGCCTCCAAGGCACGTTGGGGGCTCGCAGGCAGAGAAGCAGACTTCGAACAAACATCTTGCCCATCAACCTCGACATCTTCCAAAAGCCAATGTCTGGAGAGAGCCAACGTACGTACTGCCTTCAATCCAGCCTGATAGGCACCATATTCGATTTGCACGCGGTTGCAATGACGTCAGTGATGACGCAACGCATCTCTTTCATTACCGCCTCCTTTCTTTCAATGCTGCCAATGTTAGCGTAAAGAAGAAAATATTTATTTTGATAGAAAATCATCTTATTTCCTCCACGGGGTCCAGTAAAATAGGACGAGTTAGCAGAGGTACAGTGTACAGAGCTTTTTTTCTCTGATTGTCCTTGATACGTCGGTGCGCCGCCACCGACAGTTTTTGTTGCGCCGACGACGCCAGCTGATCGGCGCGCCGCCGCCACTGCTACCAATGAGTTTTCTCGGCGAGCCATTTATGTACTACGATTAAATTTTTTTTAGTAAACCTGCCTTTAATCTCGCAGTTTATTTTGTCACTAGTAAATTGCCGTTCCTTTCTCAATTCTAATTGCTATTAGGAGAAAGACCGCGCGTGATCCCAGGGGCGTAGCCAGAAATTTTTTTCGGGGGGGGGGGGGGGGGGATTCACACCAACCCGACGGGTGAGGGGGCATAGCCATCAGCTTTCTTCCGTGACGTCACTATCAGAAGTAGTTTAAACAGATGGTGTACATGTATATCAAGTGATAAGATTCCCCCTATCCCCATGCATAAGGTTGTGAAGAGAGTAATTAAGTAAAAGTACTGTAAGCAGGATTGATTGCTATGTGGGGTTTAACGTCCCAAAACAACCATATGATTATGAGAGACGCCATAGCGGAAGGCTCCGGAACTTTAGACCACCTGGGGTTCTTGAACGTGCACCCAAATCTGAGCACACGGGCCTACAGCATTTTCACCTCCATCGAAAGTGAAGCCGCCGCAGCCGGAATTTGATCCCGCGACCTGCGGGTCAACAGCTGAGTACCTTAGTCATTAGACCATGGTGGCGGGGCAGTAAAATACCGTAAACGACTGGTACAGTGATCGTTTAGAGCAACAGCCCCTCGTCGCACCATTGGATTGACAGTCTTCGAAAACTCATTATTGCGATGACCCACCCGATTGGAGAAGACATCGTTAACCTCTGTTAAGCGTAGATGGCGTAATCCTCGTCGGGACGAAGTGCGTTTTACAGGTCTAGGACGGTTCGGCTTACGACGAGGAATTAGAGGTATACGCAGCATGTTTTTGTGCATTCATAATTACATTTTGGTCTGCTTATTACTCTGTTGAGCGAACTTCTTACTGGCGATGTCTGTGACTGTATTTCTATGGAAATTATTTTTATGTTAATCTCTATATGTCAAGCAGCCCTGACACAGTGGTAGCTCTTAGTCGACTTTTTTTTTTTTACTTTACTGCGTGCATCCATGCATGCTTGCGATACGCAATAAGTAATTTTTTTTTGTAGGATATGCTGAATGCACGTTGGCAACACGATTTTTCACACGTTACTTTTTGGGCAGACGTTCAGTTGCACTGTGACTTTTGATAGCAATGAAGTACTTCAATCGTAAGGGTTTTATCGTGCAATCTGCTACGACAAGGTGATTGGTGATAAATTTTCACTTGGTATCAATTGAAAGTGCACGTACGACCGGATTATACCTACTCACATAAAAATATCTTGTTCACTGCGTATATGTGCTAAAACACCTAAATACGTGCGAAAAACGTGGAATGTTCTCGCTTTTTTTTTTCGTAGCTTTCGTCACTCGGCTCCCTGAAACGATAGCGTTGCACCAAGGCGTGTTCCCTTGTTTGCAAGCGTGCAGCCGACATTTCCCTTTACGTCAACACATTCATAACTGTACAGAATATTTCACCGTGTAGCATATGTGCATTCATGTTTTTAGCATTTACACCGGTGTGAACAGGAGCTGCCTCGAACCACACAAACTCTTCAGTGATCGGTTAACCAGTGATGAAGGAATGAACTACGGAGTTGCTCAGAGCAAGGTGCACTATAATCGATTCCTCAGAATGCGTGAACTCTGACGAGAACTGCCAGCGCATTCCCCTCGAGTTTGCTTACACTCTGCACTGTGCCCCGACTATGCCTGTTCGTTGTCTGTTTCGGGCATTCTGATGAGAGTCGCTGGAATTTCACTGCTGCCATGAACTCCTTCGCGTTCATTCACAATTGTGGTATTTTATCACAACGTGACAGAAACTACCAGCCTTCCATATGGGCTCCATCACAAACGTGAGACGTCTCGCGCGAAGAGCAAGATGGGCGAGCGCGACCTTACCGACACCTGAAATGAAGCGGACGAAATGTACACCCGCGAATCTTTCCGCCAGGCGAGAAACGAGCGCTAGTGTTTAAGGCAGAACTTCACAAGCCGACATGTATCGTCACTAAAGTTCTCGTTTCTCGCAATGAGGGTCACTGCCCGAACTTTGCTGAATGCGTTGCTTCCTAGCAATTCCAACTCAGCACCTTGATATACGCTGCCTACACGTATTGCTAGGTAGTTCGTGTCCTGAGTAGATCAGCGCCCTTCTATGAGACCAGATGGTCGCGCCGAAACGCCGTACGGTATAACGCTTGGTGATCATTACTCGAAAGACGGGTGCTGCTCTATAGTGCACACTTGACAACTGGCGAAAATGAGGATGCCGCTTGTCACAGGTAGGCAGCTTCGTTGAAATAACGGGCCAGTGGCTAGCGTTGAGTAGCACTTAAGGCTTTCAGTATTTCTGGCCGTTTCTGGACTATTTATTATACCAGTTCAATGAGAGCTTTAAAAAGAATCGACACACCGTGACGATGCTTTCTTCCCTTCTGCCACACAATATTCCCGAATCTGCCACTCTTCCCAATGCCGTGAAATTTGCTGACGTGTACTCGAACATTATCTCAACTTCGACATTGCAAGGGGAATTGGCAGTGTGGGCTTCGAAATGGAAGCGAGAAACGCTGAGCATGTCTACGATGCAAGCAGTTGCCAATTGCCCAGAGGTATTCTTCCCAAACGTGCACCATCTTCTAAAGATTTTCTCAACTCTGCCAGTGAGCACAGCTGAAGCAGAACACTCTTTTTCATCGCTGAAACGCCTAAAGTTATACCTGAGAGATATGCAACGACAGATGTAAGATTGTTTGGCATCGCTCTCTGAACATCCACCGTGAAATAGAAGTCCGTCCGGACGATATTCTTTCGGTTCTTTACCGGGAACGTAGACGGCTTCAGCAGAATGTGTATGTATATCACCCATGTAGGCGCCTGCTAAAAATCAAGAAAGAAAGTTAACTGTAGTTAATCTTGGATTGAGATTTTCTGAACAACAGTAAAAACATTGTTGTTAATGATCAGTTGATGGGGTTTAACATCTCAACACCACGATATGATTACGAGAGACGCCCTAGTAGGGCGCTGCGGAAATTTTACCACTTTGATTTAGGCGCATGTTAAAGAACCAAAGTGCACGGGCCTCAAGCATTATCGCCTACATTGAAAATACGAGAGGGATTCGATCCCTGCGGGTCAGCGGAAAAGGACTTGCACTTACTTGCTACTCGTGGGATGGTAAATAACCACTGGACCACCATGACGGATAGTAAAAAAAAAGACGGTTTTGGTAAAATCAGTATGTGCTATTTTTCACACTGATGTAAGAAAAGAAGTTGAACTGTATGAGACGTATTGCTGAAAATAACTTTGACAGCATGGCAGAGTGATTGCGTCCTCTTCCGCTGCCTACTCCTTGCTTTTGAGTGGCACCTTTCACTCGCGCGGTTCACGGATACGAAAGGTGTGAACGGCAATGCAACAATCCAAATTTGCGTGTGGCAATTCTCGCAAATTTTGGGTAACATATGGGGCATATAATGTGACATGCAATGCGCAGGATAATCTTCGTGTCAAATGAAAAAGATAATAATCAACGGTATTCCACTATGTAATGCGTCTGTTTGCTGCTTGAGACACTGCTTTCACACAGTTTCTTTCATTTATTGTAAAAAATCATGGTTACTATGCATATTGCACGTAATGTTAGGCGATGACATGTCCACTCATGTTTCTTCATTCTGGGCCTTTCTTGTCGTGCGTCATGTCACTATAGTTGCAGAAATTGTTCGGTGTGCCCTTCTAGTGATGTCAATGTAAAGAAGGGCACACCTTCTTTACATTTTACAGATGAAGCGAACCACGTCGCGTCGCTATCGCAGCGACGTTTTCGTTCGTCTTGAGTGACTTCCGTGTTGCGCCGAGCAATTTCACGGTATTGCCTGGCTCTAGTTGCGAACTCTTCTGGTAGGGAAGTACTGAACGGAGCTTGTGCGAAAAATGCCGTGTCGAAGACTGAGGATGCAGATCGTTCACACACTAGAAAGAAAGGGCTGTAGCAGGTAGATATTTGTGTTGCGGTATTATATGCGAAGGTTTGATTGATATGTGGGGTTTAACGTCCCAAAACGACCATATGATTGACGCCGTAGTGGAGGGCTCCGGAAATTTCGACCACATGGAGTTCTTTAACGTGCACCCAAATCTGAGCACACGGGCCTACAACATTTCCGCCTCCATCGGAAATGCAGCCACCGCAGCCATGGATTCGAGCCCGCGACTTGCGGGTCAGCAGCCGAGTACCTTAGCCACTAGACCACCGCGGCGGGGCTATATGCGAATGTGACAAACGGTAAAATTTTGCCCCGTCTTTTTGATCCCGACATAGGTACCTGGAGATCAGGACAGAGAGTGTTCGGTGGAAGCGCCAAGTAAGGCCGTTCGTCTGTGAATGGATTCGGCAACTGCTGTAGCCGTACCGGACCGAAGAGACGCAGTCTCGGCGTATCTTGTCAAATAATCAACTGCAGTGACGATCCAACGGTGACCATTAGACGTACACGGCAAAGGACCATACAAGTGAATTTCGAAAAATTCAAAAGGTGTTGTTGGACAGGGAAGAAGCTGCAGGAAACCGTTGGGTGAAGACGTGGACCGCTTACGGTGCTGACATGACATGCACGAGCCAACGTATTTGGCTACCGACGTAGGCAAGCGAGGCCAGAAACAGCGGGTTCTGATGCGGTCGTAGGTCTTGCGAAAACCTAGATGGCCAGCAGCTATGTCATCGTGAAATGCTTCTAAAACGCGAAGGCAGCGGAAAAGGACTTGCACTTACTTGCTACTCGTGGGATGGTAAATATATAGCGTTCGAGCACACCGTCGTCGAGGCGTAATTGTCGAAGCTGGCGTCTAAAGTGGTTGTTATGTGGTTTAGTGATGCCGCGAATACAGTCAATGGAAGTTCGACAATAGGAGTCGGCCCGCTGAAGTGATCAAAAACCGGATTGCGAAGAAGGTTGAATCTTGTCCAGTGAGCTGATAGACAGGTGTAGTGAGGCAGGCGGGATGTCGAAACTTTCAGGATGCAATGCGAAATGCGTATTGTCCAGAGAGAGGGAAAGTGGGCATCGGGACAGCGCGTTGGCATCATGATGACATTTGCCAGCTTTATATGTGATGGTAAAGTCACAATCTCGAAAGCGCGGCACCCAGCGCCCTAAACGTCCTGAAATATTCTTCATCGAGGACAGCCAACACAGTGCGTGATGGTCTGTGACGATAGTGAAGTGCCGACCGTATAGGTATGGGCAGAATTTCAGTATCGACCAGACAATAGTCAGGCACCCCTCTTCGTGATCGTGTCCGACTGGCCTATGCCACAACTTGCTCTTTAGAGGCGGCATCATGCTGCATAAGTACAGCTCCGATACCTTCATTGATGATTGATTGATTGATATGTAGGGTTTAACGTCCCAAAACGACCATATGATTATGAGAGACGCCGTAGTGGAGGGCTCCGGAAATCGCTCCGATACATTGCGCGCTTGCGCCATTGTGGAGGATAGTAGGCGCTCTCTCGTCAAAGTAATGAAGCACTGGTCCGGAATTCAGGCGTTCCTTAAGGAATTTAAATGTGAACTCGCAGCCGTCGAACCAAGCGAATGGAGCACCAGCGACTAATAGCTTATTTAGGGGAGCCGCTATTGTCGCGAAGTTGCGTGTAAAGCGACAAAAGTAGGACGCCAGGCCAAGAACACTGTGCAACGTCTTTTGGGTGGCAGGCCGAGAAAACTGCAATACAGCGGCTATCTTGTCGGGATCTAGCCAGACTCTGTCTTTTGAAACGACGTAAACGAGGAATTTGATACTTTTGCTGGCAAAGGTGCCTGAAGGCAAGCGTTTGAAAGGCACTGAATATATTACTTCGTCTAATTGTTGAAGGTATTGGGTAAAGGTAGATAAAAACACAACAATGCTATCTAGATAACAAAGGCAGGTCTTTAGGCCACAAAGAACAGTATCTATCATACGCTCAAATGTGGCCGGAGCATTGCACAAGTCAAATGGCTTTACGTTAATCGTAGAGTCCATCCGAGGTAGTAAAGGCGGCCTTTTCTTTGTCAGCCTCATTCGTGGAGATTTTCCCATACCTCGATCGTAGGTGAAGGCTGGAGAAATAATTCGCTCCTTTTAGTGTGTCCCAGGCGTCATATATTCGAGGCATAGGATATACATTCTATTTAGCGCACGATAATCATCGCAGAAACGAACTGAACCGTGTTTTTTTTTTCACTAAGATGACCGCAGAAGCCCAGGAACTAGAAGATGGCCGTATTATCTTGCGTGATCGCATATCGTCAACGTGTTTATCAATGAGTTTCCTTTCCGATTGCGAGGCACGATAAGACCGACGGCGTATAACAGCAGAACCATCGGTTTCAATGCGGTGTACAGCCATGGAAGTCTGGCTAAGTATCACAGCATAGCTATCGAAGCAGGCCTTATGCTTAGCTAAAAGCGCCGATAACGCTGTGGACTGGGCAGGTGTTAGATCTGAACCGATGATTGCGCGGAAAGAAGAAGAACTCGCACCTGACGATGAAGACGGGCAAAGTGCTGCGACGGAGGTCAGTGGAGAGGCGCCTGTAATCGGTATACAGTCATCCCCTTGGGTAACATCATTGATTTTGCAGTTGTGTTGCAATTGGGCAGAAGAGCGCGGCCACGGGACAACTGGAGTAGACAGGAACCCACGGGAATTCCACGAGAAGTGCAGCAGAAGCAGGGGCAACTAGGACGTCACCATCAGCTACTTGGCTAGATGCAACAACTACCACGTGTTCATGACCATGCAGGGCGCAAAACAGTCTTCAATATATATATAATTTGTTGTATGGTTTTTCAGCTTTATGTTTCTTATTATTTACCTGTTTGCCACAGTGCTGAACACTAAAGCTTGTGTGCCGCCCCGCCGTGGTGGTCCAGTGGCTAAGGTACTCGGCTGCTGACCCACAGGTCGCGGGTTCAAATCCCGGCTGCGGCTGCTGCATTTCCGATGGAGGTGGAAATGGTGTAGGCCCGTGTGCTCCGATTTTAGTGCACGTTAAAGAACCCCAGGTGGTCGAAATTTCGGGAGCCCTCCACTACGGCGTCTCTCATAATCATATGGTGGTTTTGGGACGTTAAACCCCACATGTCAATCAATAATCATCACTAAAGCTTGTGCTCACTACAGCTGCCCACGCTGCATTTTTCAATACGTGCTTTAGGTTTATGGCCACCATATTTTTTTATTTATCAGCCTATAAGTTACATGGTGAATATTTTGGCAGGCATTTCAAGGCTGTGATTGACCTGCACGTTTGTCTGTGTTGTACCTTCGTCACTAGAAAACACTTCGGAGTGGCTTTAGCTGTTAGGGCATAGTAAATATATGTACGAATATGTTGTACTCTCGCATGCAAGCCAAGTTAGGTGTATGAACGAAATATTCTGCCACGCGCATGTGTGTGTGTGTGTGTGTGTGTGTGTGTGTGTGTGGTGCGTGTGTGTGTTTGTGTGTGAGGGTGTGTTTGGATGTTAGCAGAAAGCGCGAAGGTTCAATAGAAATGTTATTCTCTATAGCTTGAGTAGATCTTAGCACACGTACGAAGAGTAACCCTGTAATATGTTTTAACCTGGCCTGTCAGACATTGGATCTGTGTTTGTATTTTTTTTTCATTAAAACGAAGCTCTGCCTTTTGAAAATCATTGTAGTGATCGACTCTGGCGAGATCTGTTCCGGCGGGTACAAGTATGACCACCAATTAGGCATTATTCCCGTCGCCGGACAAACAGCATACGGAAAAACGTGTCGCGGTGTTTCTCAAGGTTTAGCATTCTGTGAGATTTTGGACACGCGGCCAAGATTCCTGTCCAAAATCTCACAGAATGCTAAACCTTGAGAAACACCGCGACACGTTTTTCCGTATGCTGCCATTATTCATTGTAAAAGCGCCCAGGAATATTATTGGGATAGTAGCAGCACTCAGTTTCTAAACCATGTCCACGCGAAGCGACGAGAAAAAAAAATAAGTTGAGCAATATGGCAGAATTCAAATTTGACAACATGGCGGAATTCGACAGCGTCCAGAAAAGTGCACCCCGGAATGTCTGGCTGTTATAGACGCTCCCTTGGGGTGTCAAAAAAAGGTATTTGTTTTTTCTGTTTGTTTTAGTTTCGGCGCTGCCGTGTCGCTGGGGATATTAGAGAAGCATGCTGCTTTTATGGTTTCGTGTACACCGAGCGTCAAGCGCTATGCTTGGGTATACGAACAGGACATTGCAGTTGTATAATAACCATTTTTGTGTGTGTGTGCCCGCTACTTAAGTTATGCTCGCTTGCTCTTTGCGTTACGTTAAAGTAAAACTGATTGACTTTGACAACGCTAGAAATGAGAGTATGAAAACGAAGTTAAAGATATCTATTTTTTGTTTTCATTTAGTTCTTGTCGAAATGAGGCTGACACCTCCAGCTTGGCGCCGTTGAAGCGGCCGTGGCTCGAACTTACGCACGCAGTCGGGCTTGCTTTAGTGCCGCATCATGATCTCGGTGTCGCACGGGCATTTTTGCTCGCGAGATCAAGGCCGGTACGGATCGAGTTCGGTTCAGAGGTTAGCCACACAGCTATATATTGAAAGTAACCATGCAACAGGACCTCAGGCTTTGTCGTGATCAAACCTGCGATCAAGCGCGCCCGTGTCAGCCTGTCGACGCTGTCGGGTCCGCGTGCTCCGCACACTGTAATCCATACCAATGTGAGGCAAAGAAGAGAGAGAGAGAGAGAGAGAGAGAGAGAGAAAGCAACAATTATCTTCTCAGTGAAAAGCTTACGACAGAATAGAACATAAAATATTATTGAATAAATTAAAATATTCCTATACCTCTAATTGTATGGTAATATAGTTTCGAGAGTTTTTAACTTAGGAGGAAGTTTTATCGTTTACTAAAGTGTAATTCTTCCAAAATTCATTCCAGTTTACGACGAGTTCTTGAGGGAGCAGTCACCTCGCTTCTTCTTTTTAATATATTGCTAAGCACTCTACTCAGTCATGATGAAGTATACATCCTGGTATATGCAGATAATAGAGCAATTATTTTGCTTAAGTCAGTGATATACAACCACTTTATATTTGCTTACAAACGTATAAGTGATGTATTGTTAATTGGTTTCAGCATATTCATTTATGTCTCAATGCTTCAAAGAACACAATTACAGTTTTAGCTTTGGATAACCCACTTACTATTACAATAACTTGCAACAGGCCTGTGGAACATATCACAGTTGAACCCAGTAAAATATCTGAGACTATCTTATTATAACCACCTTCTTTGGCATACGACAAAGAAAGTAGTACGGTCGCTGAGAGTCTTACGACAGCTGCGCAGTAGTCGGTTAGGGATACTGAGAGAATCACCAATTATGTTTTACAAATTTCTACATACATGTAGGTAGCTCTTCAGGACAACAGTGGTTTCGCCCCTTATTAGAATACGGATGTGTTTTATGTTCTGGTGCACCGGCTTACAAATTGCTTCCTTTTGTATTCTTGGAATGGGAGGTCCAACTTTATTCTTTTGATCACGAACAATCACAGCCAATAATGTGATGTAAATTAGAAGCGAGGTTGTTTTTTTTGTGCACATTTAGGATAATAATTGTGCAATCATTCCTATAGATTTATGGGAATTCCATAAAACTAAACGTTATTTTCATGTATACATCTGTTTGAGTTGTTTTTTCTATCTTATTGACTTCGGTTTTATACAACGTGGTTGGGATACGTAGCCCTTGTTAGACCATTAGATGCTAAACTGAGTGAAGTTTCTTGCATTCATAATGGAAGACAGAACTTTAAAAACGTTTTTTTCGGGATATATATCCGAATCAAGCAAACATTCTACAGAGGCATTTACAGCGGATAAATATATATAAAAAAACTATCATAGCCACAAATGCTTCACACTCTGAAAAAAAGTCTGGCATCCGTATTTTTTCCGAGACCTTTACTTGTTCATTCTCAATAAGGCTTCCCGATTTCTTATCAGTTTCTTCGGCGGAATGGCATTACCAAAGCTCAGCCCATCAACCTCAAGTGTGTCCATATAGTTACATATAATTTATCTGTGTGTTCAACACTCGCTAAAAATAGCGGTTCTCAATTATCACGTAACTTTGGGACGTAAAACCCTGAATATTACTATTATTATTTTCAATTATATCACGAACTTTTCATTTTCTGATCCCTAATCACGTAACTCTAATCAGATTAATCTGGGTACCGGGCCACAAAGGGACAAAAATGAACGAAAATGACGAAATAGCAGACGCTCTGGCGAAAGGCACTGTCAGTGGTCCGATATTCTCAATTATTCTCACAAAAGCCCTCGTGATTTGTGACAGATTGAGAAGGCGAGCTATAATGTGACACTGTGAAGCCATTTATCACTCACCTAAACGAGTATTGACACCCCTTGTTCCCTTGGCGTAGCAATTTCCATTCAATACGAAAAGTGGTATAGTTACTTTCCTAAAATTACGCCCTCGCGTTCCGAACTTCAACTATAGTATATACACACCGATATTGTCTGGCTCCTTCCCCTCTTTGCTAGTATTGTCACAAGGATGAAACAACTGAAAATTATTTCTTATCATGCATCCGCTTCATTTTACTGAGGAGAAACATTCACAAAACGGTGTTAATTCGAACCAGATTGGATTTCGTCATTTCAAATATTCTATCCTTGGGAGTTCCCATCGTCATTGTCATTGAGACCTTTGATCTACGGTGAATTTTTTTTAATGGATCAGGGCGGTGTTGACCTGATGTATCTAAATTAGCGTCATTAATTTAGTTTAACTTAATATAAATCATTAGTCATAGAATTCTTATGTGAACACTTTTTCTTATAAATAATTCGTGTCTTGGCCAGTTCCGAAAAGTCGGCGTGAGCCATACATATAGGTAATCATCTTCATGATCAAAAGGTGGAGCGGCTACACGTGAAAGAAAAATGACTGCAAGTGGAGTTGGCGGTAGAAGCTGCGAAACGGAAGCGAGAAAAGCGAGAAACGCTGAGCATGTCTTGCGTTGCAAGCGGTTGCCAATTGCCCTGAGGTATTCTTCCCAAACGTGCACCATCTTCTAAAGATTTTGACAACTCTGCCGGTGAGCACAGCTGAAGCAGAACGTTTTTTTTTTTCATCGCTGAGGCGCCTAAGGTTGTACCTGAGAGCTACAACAACACATGAAAGATTGTTTGACAATGCGCTCTGAACATCCACCGTGAAATACAAGTACGTACGGAAGACATTTTCTCTGTTCTTTGACGGGAACGTAGTCGGCTTCAGCTGAATGTGTCTGTAATACCAACCATAGGCGCCAGCTCAATCAAGGATGAAAGTTAACTGAAGTTATTCTTGGATTGAGATGTTCTGAACAACAGTAAACACATATAGTTGTTAATAATCGATTGATGTGGTTTAACATCTGGTGGGGGACTTCAGTGCCGAGGTAGGGAAGAAGCGGGCTGGAGACTAGGCAGTAGGAGATTATGGCATCGGTACTAGAAATGCCAGAGGGGAGCCATTAGTGGAATTCGCTGAACGCAATAATTTACAAATTTTGAATACCTTCTACTGAAAACGAGAACCCGTAAGTGGACATGGAGGAGCCCTAATGGCGAAAGTAAGAACGAAATATACTTTATATTGAGTGCCCATCCAGGCATTGTGCAGGATGTGGAAGTGCTTGACAAGGTATATGCAGTGACAATTGAATGGCACGGTCTCGAATCCGCCGAGAGCTGAAAAAGGAACTACATAAACTGATACGCAAGAAGCCAATAAATGAGCTAGCACTGAGAGGGAAAGTACAGGAATTCAGAGTCTCACTTCAGAACAGGTAATCGACTCTTATCGAGGAAAACAGCTTTAGCGTTGACGCAATGAATGATAATCTGACGAGTATGATTACGGATTGTGCAGTGGAATTTGGAGGTACGGTAGTCGGACAATACACTGGAAAGCTGTCTCAGGAAACGAAGAACCTAATTAAGAAGCGTCAAATCATGAAAGTGTCAAGTACAACAGACAAAATAGAACTGGCAGAGCTTTCGAAGTTTATTAATAGACGTAAGGTATGCGATGTAAGAAGGTATAACATGGAGAAAATTGAACACGCCCTGAAGAACGAAGGAAGCGTCAAAGAGCAGTGAAGAGGAAAATCGGGATAGGCCAAAACCAGGTGTATCTACTTAGGGACAAGCAAGGCAAACTACCAATATGAATAGTATAGTTAAAATAGCGGAGGAGTTTTACAGAGGTCTGTACAGTAGCCGAGACAACGACAACCTTCATATACGAACTAGCAGTAACCCAGATGGCACCCACTAGTAAGGATAGAAGAAGTCAGAAAAGCCTTTGAGAGAACGCAAAGAGGCAAAAGTGCTGGTGAGGATCAGATAACATCAGATCTGCTAAAAGACGGAGGACAGATTGTGTTAGAAAAACTATCCACCCTGTTTACGAAGTGTCTCCTGACGGGAAGAGTACCAGAATCTTGGAAGAATGGTAACATCATCTTAATACATAAGAAAAGACATGACAAGGATTTGAAGAATGACAGGCCGGTCAGCTTGCTTTCCATTGTATACAAGGTATGTACAAAAGTATTTGCTAACAGAATTAACACATTAGAATTAAATCAACCAAAGAAACAAGCAGGATATTGAACAGGCTACTCAACAATAGACCACATTCATACTATCAATCTGGTAATACAGAAGTGCTCAGATTACAGCCAACCACTATACATAGCTTTCACATATTACGAGAAGGCGTTTGATTCCGTAGAATTATCAGCAGTCATGCGGACACTGCAGAAACAGGGCGTCGCGACGGAGCATATATAAACATCATGGAAGAAATCTACAGGGGATCAACTGCTATCATAGTGCTCTATAAAAAAGATACAAAATACCAATCAAGCAGGGTGTAAGGCAGGAGAATACAATTTTCCAACTGCTATTTACCACGTACATACAGGAGGTTTTCAGAGGCCTAGAATGGGAAGAGTTAGGGATAAGAGTAAATGAAGAGTACCTTAGTAACCCACGCTTCACCGATGACATCGCCTTTCTGAGTAACTCAGTGGACGAATTGCAACTCATTATCACGAAGTTAGACAAGGAGATCAGAAAGGTAGGTCTTAAAATTAATCTACAGAAAACTAAAGTAATGTACAGCAACATCGGAAGAGAGCAGCACTTCGAGATATATGTAATAGTGCACTTCAAGTTGTAAAAGACTATGTCTACTTAGGGTAGGTAATAACCGCGGAGCCGAACCACGAGATTGAAGTAACTAGAATAATAAGAATGGGGTGGAGCACATTTGGCAAGCACTCTCAAATTATGACAGGTAGATTGCTACTATCCTTTATGAGGAAGGTATATAACAGCTGCATCTTGCTGGTAATTAGCTATGGAACAGAAACCTGGAGACTTACAAGGAGGGTTCAGCTTAAATTGAGGACGACGTAGCGAGCGATGGAAAGGAAAATTATAGATGTAACCTTGAGATACAAGAAGAGAGCAGAGTGTATCAGGGAACAAACGGGGGTTAATGATATATCGTTGAAATCAAAAATAAGAAATGGACATTGCCCGGGCATGTAGCGCGTTGACAGAATAACCGCTGGTCATTAAATGTAACTGACTGGATTCCCAGAGAAGGCAAGCGGGTAAGGGGGAGACAGACAGTTAGGTGCACGGGCAGATGAGATTAAGATGTTTGTGGACATAAAGTTGCAGCAGCAAGCACAGGACCGAGTTCACTGGCGGAACATGGGAGAGGCCTTTGTCCTGCAATGGACATAGTCAGGATGATGATGATGATTATAATGATGATGATGATACTGAACGTTCAAGAACCACGATAGGAGTACGAGAGACGCCGTAGTGGGGTGCTCCGGAAATTTTACCACTTTGCTTGTTTAACATGCTCGCATGTGTTCTAACTAAAGATCCCGAGCATAGATACCCTGTTTACGTATAAGCAATAACTGTGACACAATTGCAAGAATGGTCTGTATAACGGCTTAATCCGATGAGTATCTATAATCCACAAAGCGGACTTCACTTTCTTCTCGCTAAGGCTCGCCTCGCACGAGGAGACACCCTACATGGAGTCCAGCGCCAGAAGCAACGAGTGACGTGAGGAGCGATGCACCTGGAAACCGGTGAGAGTACTCATCTGTATGCAGACATGCAATAGTATATTCAGTAAAATTCGTCCTAGATCTTTGCTCGCTGAAAATTCTTCTTAAACGACTTGTCAAGGTCGGGAATGCCCGCATCCACGCACCCGACACCTGCTTGCGCGGTATACCCCACCATGTTTACCAATAATTTGTTTGCTTAATAAAGAGATAAACGCAGCGCACAACCCACCAGAGTCTGAAAACACTCAGACCTTTGAAAGGACCGAGTTTTCTGTTAGCAGTGCTGCTATAAAAGTAGCGGGAACCACGATGCGGCACGGGGTGAGTTACTGGTCCTCCCAGCGACACGGGCCAACCACCCACACTGGTACACAAAGCGATACTTATGCAACGCCATGCTGAAGCGTTTAAAGTTTGAACCAAATGGAGTCACCGATCTCTTTACACGTCTTTGAAATGTCGACGTATTTAGGGAACGCTATCACCCGTTTGGACAAAGTCATGTGGCTTATTTTTCTTACTCGTACATGCGGGCGGACTCCGCATAGTCGAGTAGGTGTATCATTTAGAGCTCCCCTGTAAAAAAATTGGCCCGAATCTGCATGTTACACTGCATATGTCGTCGAAAGACATTATTCTGGCATCTGGAGAGAGTGAACAAAACATTTGTTTGATGTTCTGCGCAAGAAAATTAGGGAATGGTATCCTGGAGGCGCTGCGTTAGTGCCTCGAGCGTGTAGCGGAAGCGAACAAGTCCATCGAGGCACATTAGACACGAGCACCATCTGGCAGTTTGAAAACGAAGGAAGGCGTGTGCACCCACGGAGAAAAATGCGTGCTTGTCTCGGAGGTGATAAGATAAAGACCGCAAAGTGACGGGCAGGTGCCACCACCGTGTCGTCATAGCAAAGCGTTGGAAGCACTTAAATTTTTGAGCATCGCATTGCACTGTCAGCGCAGCGTCGTAAACACTACGGTTTTTAGAATTACTTGTGTGCGCCTTCTCTGGTATAAAGGCACACATACAAAATATCGACCTGTTGTTATGGGGCCTCATATGTGCGCAATAATTGCTTTTTAATTGACAATCGCACAAGTATGAACGCTGAATCTTGAGCAATATTGGTGGGTGCTGCGGATGGCGTTGGCCGTTTGGTGCCGTTTAGGGTATCGGTAAGGACGGACAAACAGACATATGTACAGACAGACATATGTAATGACAGACAGACAGACAGACAGACAGACAGACAGACAGACAGACAGACAGACAGACAGACAGACCATAATTTTTTTGTTGAAGGTCCCCAAGAAAGACTATCGTCTTTAAAGGCACTAAGTGTGAATATCTTCCCTTGGAGTGCGCGGTAGTCGTAACCACACTAGCGCTTTATGGTCGACGGTTGAGGCATTGTATATTGCCTGCACCCGCATAGTGGTTTGTTGCTTCTGCCGCGTTAATCGTCAAGCGTATCCTTATTGGTGATGACGATGGATTAACGGCTCTCGCAAGTGATTGATTGACAAGAACACCAACGCACGAAACAGGTGAAACGTGCAGCAACCACGCCGCCAGAATCGCCCATATCTAATCATGCACCAAGGTGTTGCATTGATAAAGCTTGATCGTGCAGTCGGTTTGGGTTCCGGGCAATGGTGGCCGCATTCTGATTAGGGCGAAGTACAAGAACGTTTGTGTACTTAAGTACTATTTGGATTTAGCTGAAGGAGGGAAGGAAGCAACAAAAGGGAGAAGGCAGGGAGGTTAACCGGAAAGACATCCGGTTGGCTACCCTAGACTGGGGGATTAGAAAAGGGGACAAGAAAGGCGAGAAAGAGGGAAGAGAGGGAAAAAAAGGAGAGACTGACAGTAATTTCACTGCAGTGTGTAGAACTCCACCACATGTCAGAGGCGTTCACACAAGCCCGTCTTTCTCAGGAAACACAGCAGGGCTTTCGCTGCCTTGTGGGCTGTCGAGGGATGTGGACGTTGCTGTAATAGCACTTGCACATAAAGAGGCCGATCATCGAGTCACCGCATTGCGTTGGCAAATACTTTTCTGCTTGAGGCAAACCGAAAACAGTGGCACAGCAGGTGGTCGATAATTGCATTGGCGCCGCAAACATCGCATGCCGCACTGTCAGTAATTCCGATTAACGTGGTATAAGCTTTCGTGAAAGCAACTCCCAGCCAAAGGCGATAGAGAAGCGAAGCTGCACGTCGATGTAGGCCGGGTGGAGGCTGGAGTTGTCAGTGTGAGACTGTGGGCCAGTTGACGAATCTACCTCACTACGTCCACTCTTGAAAGCGGAATGGGAACGCTGTTCGCTTCTTCGTGTGACGTGCGAGCAGCATAATCTGCATAATCATTTCCGCTTATACCACAATTTCCAGGTAACCATTGAAAGACGATGTCATGGCCTTTTTGTATTAAGAGGTGGTGAAGTTTCCCGGTTTCGTTAGTCAACTGGTCGTGGCACCCGCGTCGGAGAATTGACAGCAGGCACTGTAACGCTGGTTTTGAGTAAGAAAACACGGCCCGTTTACTTGGTCTTTCTTCAAAATTTATGAGTTCCAGTGCACTGCGCAGAGCCTCGAGTTCTGCCGTCATGGACGTTGTTGCATGTGAAGTCTTTAAACACCGAGTTACCCCTTGTGATGGTATAACCACTGCTCCACCTGAACTAGACGGCGCAGTCGAGCCATCCGTGTTAATGTGCACGTGGTTACTGTAGTTTTGTTGCAGTAGGAATAGACTCAGTTGTTTCAGGGCATGTGTCGGCAAGTCTAATTTTCTCCGCATTCCTGGAATCACTAAGTGAACTCACAGCCGGCTCAAGTTCCAAGAAGGAAGCAGTGGCTTTGATGCAGGTGCGTATAGGCCTCAGTAAACGATGAACGATACTTGTAGACAGTGGCACCGTATGTCGCGCGGGGCCTTTCAGCAGCGAGGTTTGCCAGATGGCGGGAAGGGGTCCTGGCATAACGCCTGAGGTGCATGCGCATTGTCTCGGTAATATTATGCGTTTTTATTGAGTGATCTTGAGCGATGGCAATGGTTTCAGCCGTTGAAGCACTGCGGGGTAATCCAACGCATATTTTAAATGCTTGGGCTTGAATGCTCTGAATTGCGTGCAGGTTGGTCTTGCCGGTGTTAGATACTGCAGGTAAGCTGTACCGTAAGAATCCCACAAAAAGCACTCTGTACAGTTGTAGCATGGATGGTATGGGCACTCCCCAATTCTTTGTTGCAAGGAATTCGACATGTGACATGCTGCGATCAGCCGCTTCTTCACATAGTTCACGTGTGGAGTCCATGACAGGTTTCTGTCTATTATGACTCCCAAGAACCTGTGGCTTCTGCTGAACGATATGTGTTCTTCATTAATCGATACAGTGCAGTAAGCAGACATTGGTTTCCGCGTGAACGCTATCACTGCATGTTTTCCGCAGGACACCTCGAGACCTTGTTTACGAAGGTAGCATAGCCTTCTGAAGGCGGACGCGAAGCTGAGGCCTTGTCACATCTGATGTCCAAATGCAGATGTCATCAGCGTAGACAGAAAGTTTTACAGTGCTAGGTAGGTGCTCGACTAGTCCAATAATAGTTAGATTGAAAATTGTAGAGCTTAGCACTCCTCCCTGAGGAACTCCTCGGCTGCCGCTATAATCAGGTGTTGGGCCATTCACTGTCATCACGTAGAATATTCTCAGCTGCAAGTAGCTGTACACCCACATATATATCTTAATTGCCACCAAGACCTACTGTTTCCAATGCACTAAGGATGGCTTCATGGGTGACACTGTCGTAAGCCCCCTGAACATCTGGAAACAGGGCAGCACACAGTCTCTTACAGGCTTTCTGGTGTTTAACATATGTCACCAGATCAACAACGTTGTCGATTGACGAATGGCCGCGCCTGAATCCAGTCATGGATACTGGATAGATTTCGTACTGCTCTAAATACATCTCCATTCGTGCTAGAATCATTCGTTTCATTGTTTTTCCCACACAACTGGCAAGCCCGATAGGGCGGTATAAGGCAATATCAATAGGAGATTTACCAGCCTTTAGAAGTGGAATGAGGCGGCTTGACTTCCATGCTTGGGGAACCGTACCAGTCTGCCAGAAGTCGTTGTATAGGCGTAAGAGTGCCTTCCGAGCTTCGTATCCAAGAAAACAAAGGGCACGATAGGTAATGCCGTCAGGTCCGGATGCTGAAGAACGTCTGCACAGTGCCAGTGCCGCATCTAGCTTATCCATAGAAAACTTTCATTCCATACGGGGATCACGTGAGGGTAGTGGGTTGTCAAGTGTTTCTATTCTTGATTTCATGAAAGTGAAATCACCGGCAATTCATCTACAGAAGATTTCCGCGACGTCAATCTCTCTGCATTGTAGGTGAAGTGCCAGAGATGCAAACGGGTGTCGCTGACCAAAGGTTGTGCTAAGACCCCGGACAGTTCGCCATATCAGTGATAGGGGCTTTCGCAGATCCAACGAATCGCAAAGGCATGTCTGACGTCGCCAAGCCAGTTTATTCATGTGCCGCTGCATTTTCTTTTGAATGCGTCTATCCAGCCTCAAATCATCAATGCATGTTGTTCGTTGGTACCTACGTTCTGCACGACGACGTATTGCGCGAAGTTTCTCAAGCTCGATGTCGAAATCGGTGCGTATGTGACTAGTCAAAAGTGGATACGTGGTATTCTGCAGGACATCTTTTATCGAGTCCTCTAGGTTTACGATGAGCCATCGGTGCAACAGTCTTCCAATAACACTTTTAATTTCGGCCAATTGGTGTATTTAAGGTCTCTTGAGGATTTGGAGCTGGTGAAACCTTCTATCCGAAGGTAAGTTGGAATATGGTCGCTGCCCCGCGTTTCCCGATTCGAAAAGCGGTGCACTTTCCTGGAAAGTGAGCGGGAAACCAATGTAAGGTCCAGGTAGCTGCTATAGGCTGATACGCGTAAATATGTAGGGCTTCCATCATTACAAACGCAGAGTTCGTACTCCGAGGCTAAGGACATCATTTTTCTTCCTCTAGAGTTGGCCCTGGAGCTTCCCCATAGGAAATGGTGTGCATTAAAGTCGCCAATGATCACCCACGGGCTTGGAGTCGATGTCAGAATCCCACGTAAGCGCTCTCAGTTAAGGCGGCTTGATGGAGATAAGTAAGCTCCAAGAATCGTGAAAGTAACCTTACCCTTCTTCGCAGTAAGGCACACATATTAATTCTCTTCATCAGGCGAGACTGTGTGGTGAACGTAAGTGAGGTCACGGCGCATGAATAGAATAACCTTGCTGCAGTCTCTGTAAAAGGAGGACACAAATCACTCATATCCTGACAGTTTAATTGAAGCAGACAGGTTGGGTTCGCAAATCACAATAATGGAGAAACGGTTCACAAATACAAACTGTCTAAAGTCAGACATGCGTGACTTAAGTCTTCTGGGTTTCCATGAAAGACAGATGAATTCTTGACTTCCACTCGAAACGACGGTGCCTCGCTGGTCGTGGTTTTATATATACCCTATGCAAGCACCGGACTCAGGGTGTCCAGTACTTGCAGTGTGGTCTGCGCAGACGAAGTCTTAATATTGCTCAGTAGGATACGCATGGCACTCATCAGCAATTGCAACAAGCTTATCACTTGATCTTCATTCGTTGCATTCCTGGTTTTAGGGGCCGTCGAGGGCGGTGGGATTTGATGCAACTCCGAAGTAGGTTGATTTCGTGGAAGTGAGGGCCACTGTTTCGAAGGTGCGACAGCTGTCACTTCCTTATGTTTGGCAGTATCCGTCTTCAGTGAGTTCGGTGTTTGTGGGTCAACCACTTTGATAGAGGATGGCATCTCTCTGTCGGTAGAGCAGTCTTTTCGTGATGGTCTTCACCAACGACGCCGTCGTTGACGAAGTGTAGCGGCAGCTTCCCTGTGCGTTGAATTGTCCCGCACCATACGCTTGAGTACCACGTGCTGTTTTCGCACCCGCGGGCAATATTTGGATGAGGCTTCATGAGCGCCGTGGCAGTGTAGACATTGGAACACGGTGGGCACCACAGGCGTCTTTTGAGTGAGATTCAGCGCACCACGGACACACAACTTTGTTCTCACAGACACCTTTTGCGTGTTCTATATTGAAACACTTGTAGCATTGCAGTGACTTCGGTACGTACGGACGCACTGAGTGGCGAACATGGCCAACTTGGACATACGAGGGAAGGCTGTCTCCCTCGAACACAAGCCTCAAGCAGATTACCGAGTCTATAATGATGTGCATGATGCGGGTGCCTTCTGTAGCTGGCTTTATTAATATTCGCAGGTCATTAGCTGGGATGTAAAGATCCACATCATTAAAGACACTTACAGTGCCATTAAAACCTGTAGTGACCATTGGCCGAACTTTCATGTTGCCGATTTCTGTTATACGCCGAAGGCTTTGCAGCGCACTACAGTGCATAACCTTTACGGCAAGGACATTCTTCCCTGCATGGACCCTCACGTCTTTGATCTCATTCGGCGCGGTTTCCTAGAGAAGCAAAGGAAGAACTTGCCTGTTGAGGAGTCGCAAGTTGGACGCAGGATCTTAGGGCATGAACAGCATGGTGTGCGGCCAGCGCTGTGGTGCAGTCTTAACGGTGGAAACACTTGCCGACGATGCCGTCCACAGCAGTCTTCGTTTTGTAGTTCGATTCATGACGACTGTGTAGCGATCATCCGTGTACTAATCGGTTATCTCGCTGTCCGTCTCACTCGATGCGTTGCCACGCTTCCTGGACGACGAAGCCTGGCGTGACGGTTGCACGCCTGGAACATTCTCAGGTGTCTCCTGCTGAAGCATAACCGCAAAGAAGGGAGCGGCAGCTCTCAAGATATATATATATATATATATATATATATATATATATATATTATGACGTCTGGGTTGAGACAGCGTTTATTCAGCCCAAGGGCTCAGCAAGGAACGGGCAGTCTCAGACGGAGCGTGCACACACACGATGATGATTGTGGTGACACCCAGTGAAGATGAGGACAGAGACCCAGGTGGACGATGATGATTATGATAATGCATATATGAAAAGAAGTGCATGACGAATGCGTACACTAATTTTCCCCCACATCGAAATGGCCTACCTGGCCGTAGAAAGTCAATGTGACAGAGAACGTCGCCTGAAAGGCTTCATGCGAGACACGTGCATGATCTCTGTGTTGCGGTGACGGCGGTCTGTCGGGACGTGGGGTCACACGATAATTAACGGGCGAAGTTTGCTCGATAACTATGTAAGACCCAATGAAGTGTGGCTGAAACTTGTCACACAGACGAGGTGTACGAATAGGTGTGAATAGGAGCACCTCGTCACCAGGTCGGAAGAATACAAGGTGATGAGATGTGTCATAAGTGACTTTTCGATCTTGCTGTCGTGCTTCCGTGTTGATGCGAGCACGATCACGACATCGGGATAGTCTTGAAATGTATTCCTCGCTGGTAGATGGAGACGAGTTGACGTCAGTGTTGAAAAAGGAAACGTCGAGGAAGAAAGTAGGGGAACGTCCATAAACGAGGTACAACGGCAAATATCCGGTGGTGCGCGGAACGGCCGTGTTGTAGGCAAAGGTGAGGAATGGCAGAAGAGTATCCCAGTTTTTGTGGTCTGGACTGATGTAGACGGCTATCAGATCAGCAAGAGTACGGTGAGACCTCTCGGTGAGACCGTTGGTTTTAGGGTGTTAGCTGGAAGCTGTCTTGTGTGTTATTCCAGAGGCACGCAATACTTCATTTAGCACTTCTGACAAGAACACCCTTCTACGGTCACTCAACAATATATGAGGGGCGCTATGGTGCAGAATGATGGCGTGCAGAACTAAGTCGGCAACTTCCGAAGCAAAGGCAGGTGATACAGACGTTGTCTCCGCCTAGCGTGTCAAGTGGTGTACTGCAGTCACTATCCATCGTTTGCAAGTAGATGCGACGGGAAGAGGGCCGTAAAGGTCAATACCTACAACCTAAAATGGCGTTGTGGGGCACGGAATTGGCTGCAGAAACCCGGACGGTGCAGTTGTCTGGATTTTACGACGCTGGCACAGGACACAAGAATCATCGTAGTGCGCAATGCTACTAGAATTACCAGGCCAGTAGAAGCGACTTCGAATGCGCGCTCGTAAGTTTTTTGAATACCAAGATCTCTGGCAGTCAAGTCGTCGTGGAAGGCTTTAAGCACGTCAAGTCGAAAAGAGCGTGGTAGCACGGGAACCCAGCGTTGACCATCTGGGTGGTAGATGTGACGGTACAGAACTCCATTCTCCAGCTTAAATTGCAAGAGTTGACATCGATGTCGCGCGTTAGGTGGATAGGAAGCTCCTGAGAGCTGGTCCATGATACGCCTACAGTAGGGATCAGAGAACTGGCAAAAGTGAAATGTGCGCTTGTCAACCGAGAATAACAGGTCTATTGAGGCGAGTGCAGGCGCTGCAGTAGAAGTGATGGGCGAACTTTGACCGATGCTGAGCTGGGTATTCGGTAGCGGGCAGCGGGAAAGGGCGTCGGCGTCTTGGTGTTTTCTACCTGACTTGGAAGTGGTATCGAAGTCATACTCCTGTAAACGTAGAATCCACCGACCCAAGCGTCCAGACAAGTTCTTCAACGTGGAAAGCCAGCATAGGGCGTGGTGGTCGGTAACGATCGTGAAATGACGGCCGCGGAGGTAGGGACGGAACTTTTGCACTGCCCAGACCACATCCAAGCACTCCTGCTCAGTTATGGTATAGTTCTTCTCGGTCGCGGTTATTACTCTACTGACATACGCAACTACTCTCTCTCTTGGGAAAAGGTGTCACGTTGGAGCAGAACGGCACCTATACCGCGGCCGCTAGCGTCCGAATGTAGTATGGTTGGTGCGGCCTCATCAAAGTGGCGGAGTACAGGTTCGGACGTGAGGGCACACTTTAACAGGTCGAATGCCGTTTGAAATTCTTCCGACCACAGAAAGGGCACGTTAGAAGCAAGAAGCTGGTGCAGTGGAGCCGCTATTGATGCGAAGTTTCGTATAAAACGGCGAAAATAGGAGGCGAGACCAAGAAAACTTCGCAACTCCTTCGGCCTTTCGGGGTGCGGGAAGCGAAGCACCGCAGCAATTTTGTCCGGATCCGGCCGAATTCCGTCTTTGCTCACGACGTGGCCCAAAACCTTGATAGCTTTTGTGGCGAAACGGCATTTTTTGTGTTGAGTTGGAGACCAGCGTCGGCAAGGCACATCAGAACGTCATCCAAACGTTGCAGGTGCTGAGGAAACGTTGACGAAAAAATGATGACGTCGTCCAAGTAGCAGAGACAGGTCTTCCATTTAAGGCCACGCAGCACGGTATTGATCATGCGCTGAAATGTAGCGGGCGCGTTCCACAGACCGAAAGGCATAACGTTGAATTCGTATAGCCCGTCGGGGGTTCCGAATGCCGTTTTCTCTTTATCCTCTTCGTGCATAGGAATTTGCCAGTATCCGGAACACAGGTCGAGGCAGGAAAAGTATTTCGCGCTTTGTAGAGAATCAAGGGCGTCGTCAATGCGGGACATCGGGTACAGATCCTTGCGAGTGACCTTGTTGAGCGCCCTGTAATCGACACAAAAGCGCACGGAGCCATCCTTCTTGCGAACCAGAACCACAGGCGACGAACAAGGGCTAGATGAAGGGCGAATTACCTCTCGTTTGAGTATGTCAGCTACGGTTTCTTCAATCATTTTTCTCTCAGCAGGAAACACACGGTAGGGCCGGCGGCGTACAACAGATGTTCCGACTGTGTGGATTCGATGCGTTATAGTAGTAGTGCAGCCCAACGCCGAGGTGTAAACGTCGAAGGAACTTTCGTGCTTCTTTAACAAAGCAAGTAGCTGTTGCGTCTGTGAAGGTGTCAAGTCGTCGCTGATTCCTGCAGTAAAGGCGGAATAAGAAGCAGGCTCACTCCTAGGGCTGTCGTTGGAGGAGACGGCATGAAGTGGCACGACGCACGCAGGCTCGAGATCCGTCACGCAGGCCACCGTGGTGTTCTGCGGAAGTAGAATTTTTTAGGATGTTGTATTCACAGCGGTGACAAGTGCGGAACCATTAAGAAACCTAACTACACTGGAAGCGAGAATAATGCCTTTACCGACGCAACTAAATGATGGTGAGACCAAGACGTCGCCATGGTCGATGTCCTTGGAGGTAATCGCTACAATCCACTCTTGACCTGGTGGTAATTCGGTATCTTCCGCAGCTGTCAAACGAAGTGATTCTGGGGGTTGTCATTGAGCGTGCAGTCCATGTCGGTGAGGTGGACGACGCGTTGGCCACAGCAAATAGCCACGGAGGCAGAAGAAAAAAAAAATCCCACCCTAAAATTATTTGGTGAGAGCAGTCAGTCAGGACGGCGAATTGAATGTGGTGTCGGATACCATCAATAAAAACGTGGGCTGTACAGAAAGCGGAAGGGCGAATGGTATACCCCTGCGCAGCAACCAACGTGGGTCCATCGTAAGGGGTCCTCACTTTTTTCAGACGTTGGCCTAAATCGACGTGCATATCAGAAAATGCCGCACCCGTGTCCACCAGAGCATCCACGTACGCTCTTTTTCACTACCACCGAAATCATGTTCCACGGGCCTGATGGAGGAATATCAGTCCTAATTCAGGATGCAGTTTTTCCCCCAGAAACTGCATCACTTAGTTTTCCGAATGACTTAGTGACGAATGAGGCAGGCCGAAGTGGGGAGGAGGAGCGGCGAAAGGTTGATGGTGAACGGCGTCTGGAGTTCCGGCTGTTCCGAGGTGCACTCGATGCGGGCGGAGAGGGAGACTGGTGTGGAGGTGATGTATGGCGTCGAGCTTGATAGTACACACCTCGTTCACACATGTTGTAACCGTGGCGTTCGTCTTGCTGGCGCTTGCGGCAGAAACGAGAAATGTGGCCGCGATACCCACAGTAATAGCAGACAGGGCGGGACGACCGCCATGGTGGGAAGTAGAAGGAGTTAGGGGCACTTGGAGATAGCGCGCTCAGGTGGGCCGAAGAAGGGTCAGGTGGCATCGAACAGTAGTTGACCGGGAGAGCGGCAGCAACCGGCGCGTAGGATGGTTGCGGCAATGTCACGTGTACGTTTCTCGGAGGCGCGGCAGTGACTTGAGCGTAGATTGATATGGTGCGAGAAACAGGTGGTTGTACGAGATTAGGTTCGGTCATGAATGTTAGTTCATCCCTGATGAGGTCACGCAAAGGAACTCCCGAAGACTGTGTTGAACTAGGTGAAGAAGGTGTGAAGCCCATAGACCGCAATTCTTCTCGTATAATGCCCCGGATGAGGTCACGCAGATGGCCTTCGGACGTGGAGTGGCGGTCGCCAATGTCCGTTTGGAGACGAACGGAGTCGAGCGAATCAAGGCGCTGGCACGTCGCGACGACGTCAGTGATGGTAGCCGGATTTTGCACAGCGGGGGCATTAAAAGCACCCGGTCCAATGACTTTCAAGATGTGGCGTACTTTGTCCGATTCTGGCATAGATGAATTGACACGCCGGCACTGTGAAAGGACATCCTCAATGGAGGAAGTGTAAGATTCGCCGGGGTGTTGTCGGCGAGTATTGAGGGTCCTCTTCGCGACGGCGGAACGAATGGCCGGTGTCCCAAAAACATGTCGCAGCTGGTGCTGGAAGGTCGTACAGTCGGGTAAGTCAATGGCGTGGTTGAAATACCATGTCTTCGCCACACCGGTCAAGTAGAAAGAGACTTAACGGAGCTTGGCGCTATCGTCCCAGTGATTAGCAACACTCACGCGGCTGTACTCATCGAGCCAGTATTCCACGTCTTCCCCGCGAAGACCGGCGAAGAGAGGGGGATCACGCTGGTGGCTGTGTACGTAAACAGAAGGCACAGCTGAAGAGGGCGGGGGAGAGATGGCAGCAGCGATGGTAGCAGTGCCGGCAGGTTCGTTCTGTGACATGCTGCCAGACAGTGGGGGCAATCGGCAGCCTGAACGCAGCTCCAGGGAGTCGAGCGAAGTGGGAGAGGACCGAGGACCGAAAATCCACCTCCACCACGTATGACGTCTGGGTTGAGACAGCGTTTATGCAGCCCAAGGGCTCAGCAACGAACGAGCAGTCTCAGACCGAGCGTGTGCACACACACGATGATGATTGTGGTGACACCCAGTGAAGATGAGGACAGAGACCCAGGCAGATGATTATGATAATGAATATATGAAAAGAAGCGCATGACGAATGCCCACAATATATATATATATATATATATATATATATATATATATATATATATATATAGATGATCAGAGTTTCTTCCGGCTACCGTAATAAAAGTTATAAACTTCGAGAATAGTGCAGTATAGGAAACAAAACAATAAAATATTTATTTAATCCTAAGAGTTTCGGGCTAGAAAGGAGCGACAGAGAGCCGCCGGAAACGAGCGGGTAATTCTGGCATTGTTACTGGGTATAGGTAAGACGCGCCGCCAGCGGAGGCGACCAAGAAAAACGGAAAAATGTGGAACATGTTGCCGCTTACTCGCATCCCACACATGGATCGAGTTTAAGTTCACGTGGTTTGGCGGCTGGCCCGCGGCATCGGGCCACACACACACACACACACACACACACACACACACACACACACACACACACACACACACACACACACACACACACACACACACACACACACACACACACACACACACACACACACACACACAACACAGGCGGAGGAATGGCGCCCTTAGCCCAATTTCCGCCTCCCATTCGCGAAGTAGAATCTTAGTATCTTGCTATCACGCCTCTTTGTCTAATTATGCTTTGGGGGTGGACATCTACAAATACCACAATAGTTTAATAAGTTTATCATGGATGTTAGATGTCGGGATGGATACATCTACGTTGAATGGAACTATAGCTGCCAATCACCGAAACATACATTCGGCAAGCTCTCCTTTATCAGTGTAGTAAGCATTTAATTACCCCTGTAAAGGTGAGTTTTACTTTCGTGTTACATGCCAATTCTTTTGACGGAGGGATCAACCATGTTTTTTTAGGGAATGATTACTGTTATCATATTTCATATCACACTTTCTTGCATATACTCAGGCATGCGTGTATTATAATTCGCCTTATTTGCTAATAGTCTGGATACTGTACCTAGAGCATGCAAATATTATTACTATTGATATGGTTATATTACTTTTGTGACCTTTTTATCAACCTCTCAACCTTTCTTTAATGTATAATTTGTGGTGTTAGGAGTGTAATACATTGTTTACATTCATTGTATATGTATCAAAATTTCTTGAAGGGCCCCAGGCCCCTGCATAAACACACCAATACAAAAGGTGTAAACAAAATTTTTCTTCGAAAGAACAAAATGTGGGTGATTATAACGTTAAACTATCCCTCGTTGCTTCGTTTCGAAATAGTCGTTAGCTGTATATTGAACTGAATTGAGTTTATTGCGCAACACGTTTGCGAGGAAACCAAGCTAAAAAGCTGCACTGAGCAGCTTATGGGGAACCTTGAGTGGATGTTTGTGTAAACAGTGTTTGTCATGCCCACAGCACCAGCTTGTTACGCGAGGCAACAAATGACGCGAAAATGACTCATCGCGTATTGACCACTTATGCACGACCACGTACAAAATACGAGCATAAGCTATTTTCAATACGGCATAATGTTTGCCATTAGTTCTTCAGCATTTCAAATTTTCTGAGTGCCACAAGATTGCCTGCTTGTTGTATGACGTCACGAAGCCGGAGAGCATCTTCTTCTAAATATAATTCAAGTAGGCTAGCTGCCAATAACCCAAGCAGCGGCTACATATAGCAGCTGGCGAGATGGATTATGAGTTCAATAAAATATTTCCACAAGAAGCATAACGGTACTTAGTAATTTGTGAGCGTATACATCTCTGTGAGCTCATACTTGCTGAGAGACAGGGGAATAGAGAGAAATAAGCAGCGCTGCATGTGTGTACTTATTTGCTGTCCGAGATGTATTTTGAGCACTAAAGGACAACTCAAGTTGAGTGAAAATCAACTAGCCCGATTCCTAACTAAGCCTTCATATGCGAAAAACTGTATTTAACCTTCTCTCTGGTCCGGTGGGTCAAGTTGTGGGCAAGCTTAGAAGCTGAGCTTCCTACTGAGCTCGAGTCCACTGCTTTATTCGTGGCCACTTTGCAAGCTGCCACTATGACTCCAAGTGACCATAAGCAAGGCTGATCAGGTTTATCATAGACTAAAGCGGAAATAATTTTTGGGCTTTCAGTGCGGAAAAACTTAAATATCAGAAACGATTCGTCACACTCATCGGCTCACGACAGCTTCGACAGAGCAGCGGTGATGGCATATCCTTTTCAAAGACAATTATTTTCCGGAAGCAGTAAAGGCTTTGACAGGTCTATAAACAGTTTGCTCGTTCCCATCCGTAACTGTATCATGAAGTCACAGCAGAATAAAAGCATGAACAAGTGATGTGATGTAATAGGGCCCCTGTTCAGCGCTTGCCTGCTCGGCAATGCTACAGGACAAGACGCGAAAGCGTTGCATAGGCGACCCACACCACAAAGAGCCTACAAGAAAAATCATCACAGCGGAAATGTTGGTGAAATTTCACTCTGTTCTAACATTGCCCCGTAACATTGTCATTTTTCAGAAAGAACAAAATTGAGTGATTACTATAGTGACGGATAACTTCGCCTTACTTGTTAGTTCCCCCAGCCTGCAGTTAAGAGTGACCGGTGCACTGTAGAAAGTGGGGGGGGGGGGCTCAGCCCCCCACCTTTTTTAGTGGCGGGTCTAGCACCCCCCTTGCCCCCCCCCCCCACCGCTGATACGCCTATGCAGCATAACGCTATACTTGTACTTGTCTAATGGACGACTGGACATATTTAGGGGGGGGGGGGGGTAGGATTTTGTCTACGTGCCTGCCTCACTGTGTTTTTGTCTTCATCAAGCGTGTCCGAAAATACAGTAAGTTATTCCAACTAGCCCAAGAAACAGCACTCTTGAAACTGCAATTAGTTGTTACGGAAATAGTCCCTGCTCAGTAGTTCCAGCGCCTTTTCTATTTTTATAATGCTATCTAGATGCACCCGATTCACCCGTTCACCTCCCTCTCCTTTAACTCTTTCCTTCTCTCGACTATCACAAGAGCCTTCGCGTGTGCTTTGCAGTCATTAGAGAGATAACCCATCGGGCAGTGCCTCACCACGGAAGTCATTAGGTATTTTTTTTTGTTTGGTTGTGTACAGACCCGTGGTGCGACGTCTTGCCTTCTTCGTGTTCACAATGTTGGCGGTCGTACACGCTGGCTCAGATACGGTGTTTTGAGATAGCCTGTTGCCGTTAGCGGCGCTATGGCATTGCTTCGAGCCACAAAGAAGGAGCACGAAGGAACAAATCTGACAGACGTATTATATTGCAGTGCGAAACACGTCTATATCGCTTCTCCGGGGTCGGACGCACATGTAATGCAAGCAGCGCTATCTCTGTCATGTAGCGTCGCATCACGACCACTCCCTGAACTAAGGCAGACCGATGGCTCCCGTGGAGAAGTGCGCATTCGTACTGGCATTTAAAGAAATAAAGGAGGCTATAGTTATACGAAACAGAGAGAGAGAGAACAGGATTCGATTCGATTCGATTTGTGGGGTTTGACGTCCCAAAATCACCATATGATTATGAGAGACGCCGTAGTGGAGGGCTCCGGAAATTTTCGACCACCTGGGGTTCTTTAACGTGCACCCAAATCTGAGCACAGAGAGAACAGGAGAACGCAAAAGAAATGGCCGGTGATGCTTATCCTTTATTGAGAAGGATTTTTTTTTAAACTGGAAGACTTCACCATGTTGGACATTTTTGGGCATTTGGCCGCGTTTATAAACCCTTTTGTTTGTTCAGTTCAAAACAACGCAATGGCCTGTAAGTCCAGCAGTCACATGCAGTTTACTGCGACCATGTCAGCCCGCCAACGTTGCTTTCTTCTTATTGCCAGCCTTATCAGTGCTCATAGCGAGGGACTTCAAAAGGATGACTTATCGGCCTTAGGGAATTATCGCCTCTTCAAGTATTGAGTGCACCTCACGAAGTTGTGATCCGGCCTCTGTGTGGCCGTTAGAAGGCTCGATAACCCCTGGAACTTCACGCAGGGCCAGCGAACTGTGCTCTTGTGCATTATATACACAACCACGATAGATAACGCACAAAAAAAAAGAAACATTGCATGACACGCACGAGGCTTTCGCATGTATTGTACCGAGACATGACAACCATTTGACGTTCGCCATGTTCGATACCTTTAATACAAAATATTGAATGTTTAAATAAATAAACCTACAAAACGAAACATCATTTACAAGATAAAACTTTTGCCCACAAGCACCAGTAACTTCTTCAAACGCAATGCACAGATAAAGCCATAACGTGTTCAGTAAAACCTGATCTTCCTTGTGTATACGATATCGTGTCCTCATCGCCGTCGGTTCGTTGTGGATTATGTATAGGAGGTAGGCATGTCGCGATCAGTACTGCCAACTTGTTCCACAGCGGTTATATCGCTAAGGCGGTTTTAAAATCACCGAAGTTCTCATCTACTCTGCTTCAACGTCACTAAAACTGTGGCTAAAATTAGCGAGCGAATTTTATATACGAAGGCATTCAACGCTGACATCGCGTAATATAACTACGAAGGCGTTTCATGCGTTCGTCTAGTCTGCGTCAATCAAGTGAATGAGTGAATCTGTTTATATTGTTAAGTTATGTACTCCGAAAACTAATTTCACCACCATAGGTTTCTCAATAAAAAAGAAAACCAAGGTTCGAGAATCATTTTGTTGAATTTCACGCCGAATTCGACGCATATAAGATATCAAAGCGTATTTTCCATATTTTTTGTCGACATTGGCTCAGCATTATTTTCGGAAACTTCGTATACTAAGTTTATGGCCTTCTAAGACGACAAAGTACTTTATTTTTGTCAGTTAGTAACTACTTAGGATCCAGTAAGTGCCGTCAAAATACGTGACGTCATGGCTTTTGGTGTGGGAATTTTAACGTGCCGTGGCAACATGCATGTTCTTTTCGCACATTTCCTCACTTAACAAGTATTTACATTTAGTATTTTCATTGTTATTTATTTAGTATATTTTTTCTTTTTTTATCGTTTGTTCTTACTTCTGATGTCCATCCTTCATGTAATGTCCCTCAGGACCCTTGAGGTACCGGTAAACATAAACGGATATATCTTAGTTAGAAAAATGCGCAGCTTGCAGTAGTGGCACAAAGCTGGGACTAACCGAAGCTATAACTGTTCGACTTAGGTGAGTTTCGCTAGTAATGCCAAGCTTTTGCTAGCGGTGCTAAGTTTTTGCTAGTGATGATAAGTGTGGCTATGCAGGGCTAGACGCATCGTGTGTTACGTCATGTTGTGATTTTAGTCACGTGACCAGCTCCTACGTGGGTTTCGGACAGTGTTGTACACGTTCCTCTACAACAGGAACGGAATCGCGTTCTTCGTTCCTTTCTAATTTTGGGACGAGTTCCGGTTACAAGTTCCTGTAAAAGGAAGCGAATGCGTTACAGTTACATTTCGAAAATTGGAACGTGTCGTTGCACTAACGCTACATTTGACATTTTTGGGTATAACAATATAGTTTCGCTTAATCTTTAAGAGAAATAAAGTAAGCTCGAGTCAACATATAAATATCATATGAATTTGACATCACCGACAGCAGGTTATACAAAAGGAAGCCAAATAAAGAGTGCGAGTAACATTTATATAGACCACCGTCCACACTACAATATATATTAACGTGTCTAACTGGCAACTGCAGCTTGCGTGGTCGTCAGTTTTCAAGTCCCAGTTTCGTTCACATGAAATCAAATCGAAAGGGATAATACTGGGAAGTTTAGTGAGCGCTGATTTAATATTTCAGTCTGATTATAAAGTAATGTCCAGGAAACACATTTGCAACGTAGTGAGGTCTCCTTTTCGCAAACAATTTCTAAGTATTTATGTGTTTTTGTCTCTCTTTGTTTTCCTCTCTCTTTCTTTCCCTTCCTTTTTTTCCTCGTTCCCTGTAGCCGCTCTCTCGCCTCCTCTCTTTCTCTTTCTTTCCTCCCATTTCTCTTGCTTTTTATCGGCGCTGACGTTTTGGAAGACCAGGACCCTCCCATCTTGTTTAGCGAACTGACATAACATTTCACCTGGCGCGGAGATAATACGTTCCCCCACACAGAAAACCAAGCAGACTTCAGGCTCTGACAATCAGGCTTTTTCAAATCGGCCCTTACCCTAACCCCACTCCATTGCACAACATTCATCCCGAAATACAGCCAACTAATACATGCTCCTTCTGCAATATTATAGCTAACTTGGAACACATGCTCTGGTGGTGCCCCACCTTACGCTGGGGTGAAGTCATCACGCCGTCCCAATGGGAGGATGCTATTTCCAGCTCCGGACTCGAACAATAGTTATGGGCAGTTCAACGGGCCCGCGACGCCGCAGAGAGACTTGATCTTTCTGTTCCGACTTGTGAGTGGCCCGCAACGTGCTAAAGCGCGTTCCGAAGGTCCGAATACAGTTTATCCAACTCCCGCTCTGTGCCTCTTCTGATATATTCATTCTCCCCTCTTTCCCTCCTCCTCACCCTCACTATCCTTTCACAACCCTTTGCTATGCTATGCTCTGCTATGCTCTGCTAGCGTGTGTGTATGTTGCTGAGAAACGCATAGCTAATAATTTCCTCAGCGTCCCAGTTAATTAGCGAGGTCATTCGGCTAAGACATATATATATATACGAGCAAAAGTGAAAGTCATTGAGAATGATATTTGCATTGGTAAGGTGCTTATACATCCTTACCGCTGTTGTACAGTATGATTGAAAAACACCATTACTTGATATATTCGCTCTAGAGATAAATGCGGAGTCTTCAGGACTATGCGATCGCCGTTGGGCCATGGTACGAGCAGAGTGAACATATCAATTCTCTGTCTGTATTGACTTCATTCACAGTGTCATGGTTATGATAAATAAATACCATGAAACAGAAAAACTGGATGGCCAAAGGGGTACGACGCTCGCCTTCGAATAGTGGATAGGCAGTGTCGAATCTCGCTTCACCGAGACTTTCTTTCAGCAACAATTTTTTTTCTCTTTCCCCATACCCCTATATCTTGCTCTCTATTTACTCATTCTCTATAGTCCACCGCACGTGTTCTGAGAGCGAAGCAGAAGAGGAAGCAGGTGAAGAGAGCATGTGGTGTTTCACTATTATGATAATTTTCTTTATATGACAGACCTTTAGCATAGCAGCTCTGCCGAACAAAGTCAACTGTCCCTTCCGCACATGGTCAGTGTAGGCGCCGTGACCTTTCCTGCCCCTCCGGCGGGCAAGTGAAAACCAGGATGCAGCATAGTCACGTGCCTCTCGTAGTCGGCCATCCACGCTGCATGATGTGCTGCGTGCGTGCGCGCGCCTGTTGAATGCCGTAGAACGTTTGCAAAAGGAACGCCATTCCCGCTGCCGTTCTTACGTAAAATTTGGGGCTGGTTTGCGCTATAGCGGCAAGCATGCCTCGCCGTTTTACGTTCTCAGACAGCCATGCGCGGCGGTTTCGTTCGCGCACGTGTGCTGCTCTTTGCCGTTCTAAGAATGGGTCCGACAACCATTTTCCGCCATTTGCCGTTTGCCGGACAGCGACGTAGCCAATCAGCGACGTAGCCAATCAGCGATGGAGGAGCGACATGGCTGAGCCACGTCGTCGGCTTTCGCCTTTCTGCATTGTCTGCGTCTGCCGCAGCGCACTTCAAGCTGCTTGCTTCTTGTTTCGCGGTTTTCACGCCATGTCGTACGTGTTGTTCCCAGACAGCGTTCCAGCAGTGAATATAGCATTTGCGCCTGTCCAGTATTAAAAAAAAAGCGCACAGCAATTCAAAATGACGTCCCCAAAACAGGCGTTTGGACAAGTTGCACCAGCTATCCAGTATTAGTAATGACAAAAAAACGTGTAATGTATGCCCTCCGAGATTTGGAAAGGCTTGCTTAGGCCTTGAACATCAATTATTTGGGTATAATTATCAAAAATAATGCCGAATAGATTCTAATATTGTGTTGTCGAAGCTAAAGGACATGAGTCTAAAGCAAATGAAAGCATCAGTTCGGAGCTTACGAGCTAGAGAGCGCACGGCGGTCGCTTGATAGATTCGAGGCGGTCGACAACTGCATTCGCAAGGGCAGCCATGTTTTTCGGAGGAGCAGCTCCCCTGTCGGCCCAGGTTGCACTGTAACAAACACCGCCATCAGCGCCCCCCTCGCCACGCCGGCCACAATTGGGTAGTGCACAGAGAGCCGTCCACAAGGGAATGTGCATAGGTCCTCCTCTTTCGTTGGTCTTGAGGCACGGTTTCCTGAAAATCAAGTACCTGGCAAGCTTCTTCCTTCAATCCAAGCTCACTTCATAAAAGTAGAAAGCTCATCAAAACAAAATGCGGGCAGAATGCAACACATGTTTAATTTATTTCGGCGTGCTGCACCTGGCAATTTAAAAGCAAGCGAACATTGCATGACATCGAGTTCGAGGCAAGCACTAAACTAAGTGCATTCACGAACAATCTATGCGATTAGTGATACGAAGCTCGCTTTATCGTTCACGAATGGCCCTGGTGATTTTCGCTTTGCAGTTGCATTCTTGCTTGCAGTTGCTTGCTGCGCATTGAAGTGTTTTATTACGCATGCTCGAATGCTCTGTTGATGGTTGTCTTCCGTGTGTATATACTGCAAATGGAGATAGATCCGTGTCCACTTTCTCAGTGTACAACGTTAGGCAAAACCGATGCCTCCGAGATAGCTCCGGTAAAGCCGGAGACCTACTAAAAAAACTGTTTGTGGTCGCGATCATTTTGCGATTTACCTGTATGACGCACGTGTTCGCTTTTCCTAGACTTAGGGCGTTAAAAGCCCTAGCGTGCGTAATGCTGTGTGGTGGCGATAACTTCAGATTATCGGTGGTCGCAGCGTGTGCGATGTTTATCACGGCCGGGCGTCACCTGTCGACTGCTGCACGTCGCACACTACGGTCAAAGGGTCTGTTAAGCTTCATAATCAAAGTTTCCATGGTTCTCCGTCAATGCTACTCAAAACAATAGCAGGAGACCGACATTATCACACTTACTCAATGGAACGACTGTGGAGAACGCGAGTATTCGCATACCCAACACGTCTGCAGCGGCTGGTGTATTTAGCGCTCTCGCCATCCTGCTTTGCGAAAGCTGCAAAAATCAGTAAAACTGAAGTAATCTACGTCCGTAGCGATTCCCAACGCAACAGTAGCGCAGACTAGGGTCTTTTTTCTAGAGTGCGGAGCTATTGCGTCTGCTCTTGTTTTCGCCATCGTTCAGGCGAGTGAACCAGTAAGCACTTCACGGCGTTTCGATGACGCTTCCGACTAGCGGAGGAAAATTCGTAGCTCTTTTTCTGAGTGTTCAATGCGCAAATACATCTAATATTTAGCTCAATCGTTGTATCGTACGCTGCAGTTGCACCTGGTTGCGCAGCAAACTGTGCAAGGCAGTCGGGCTTTACACTACTCAAAACTGCGTCGAATGGTGGTGCTGCATGTCCGCAAAACTCCAGAGTCTGACATCTATGGTACTGCGCCGTTACGGCAAGTTTGCCGCTAGTGTGAACCGGCCATTACCGTTACAGTTCCACCGATGCTGAATGGAGTGGTGACGTTCCTTCGTTCTCCCCAAAAGGAACTAGTTCCTGGAACGGCGTTCCGTACAAGACTAGTTTTGGCGGGGACATGTCATGTGATTAACGTTTACGTGACGTTTCGTCATTTTAGTCAAGTGAAGACATTTTACGCATTATTTATAAAGCGACTAGATTTTACGTTTTTAAGTCGCACCGATAAGTGTAAGATGACTCTTGTCACTTGCCTAGTTAAGAGATGTTACCAAAACTTTATTCACGAGAACGCTTTGACGTGATTATTAGACGCGTGAATATTTGTTATCTTATGTGGTTTTAGTTACGTGACTAGATGTTACGTTATGATACGCGATCAGTTCTTACACGATGTTAAGTGATTTTCAGTCACGTACATATACTCGCCCGTCACAGTTTCTGTACTGCCTGCGGGACAAATCGGGGCTCGTATTGTCGGAGCGAAGCAGAAATTGAAAAAACACGAAGTGAGAGCGCAGATATTCGTGATGATCATAATTATTGTTCGCACTATCCGGCGCAACGGAATGCTCAGAACTCCATTCTTAAAAAAAACGTGAAATATTAGAGAAGTCATATATACGTTTTTTTCATTGTCTGTGACTTGCATCATGCAGCGCATATCAGAAGTAATGCAGGTACAGAAACATTAAGTTTCCTGCAATATGTTTTTCGCGCACACACACACACACACACACACACACACACACACACACACACACACACACACACACACACACACACACACACACACACACACACACACACACACACACACACACACACACACACACACACACACACACACACACACACACGCATATATATATATATATATATATATATATATATATATATGCCGGCGACGGTGGATCAGCGGATACGGTGCTCTGCTGCTGACCCGAAGGTTGCGGGTTCGATCCCTGTCGCGGTGGTCGCATTACGGTGGAGGCAAAACGGGGAAGGCCCTTGTGCTCTGTGATGTCGATGCACGTACGTTAAACTATATGGTGAAATATTCCGGAGCCCTCCACTACGGCGACTCTCATAACACGCGTTCGCGTGTGTGGTGTGTGAAACATCTCATTTTTCAGTCATTTTCCCCCTGCATACTGAAGGTCTCTAAATATATAATCTCTTTTCCAACCCACCAACTAAACCGACTAAAAAAGTCTTCATTGAGTGCACAAAATGATGTTCTTTGTGCGTGTAAAAAATCGTGCAAGCTTGTGTACGTCGGCGACCCAGCAGGGTGTGTGACACCTCGTCCTCTTGCATCCCTGCTTCTGCGAATCAGTGGGCGATTTAGGGCTATGCGCTCTGATTGAAGGTTATGCCAAGATTTTGATAGGCTCGCTGGTGAGTCAGGAAATAGATATTTTGCATGAACTAAAATAAACCTTGCGTAACAGCAAGTACTCTGCGTACGACACTTGCCTGAACATTCTTGCCGGCAAATTCACTATAGCGTCCTCTTGTCGCGTCTGACTGCACTTTCCAGTAGCCTGCATATAATATATCTAATAGCGTCGCGGGACAGTGTTACCGTGGAGGTCCCCGGCTACTTCGTGAAAACGACAAACTGAGCTACGTTGTCTTTGGCTGTGGCGAAGAGTTAGCGGAATATTTCACGTTACGAAAGTGCGCCTGCCCTATAGAATGAGCGCTTGAAGCAGCAGAAATTTGGACGTGACTCTATTCAACGCAGTCAAAACGCAACTGCACCAGCCGCGATCAGAATCGTTTCGACAGAACCGAAGATGCTGCATGTCAGGTTTAAATGCTCACGTATCATGCATTCATGGCTGATTCAATTCAAACGAATCATCTTTTATTGTCAAGACATATTGTGTTTGAACAATGTTTTGTTTGCGACTCCCTTGGTAAAAAAAATATGGAGGCATGCAGATGTTTAGTAGTCTTCACGAGTGACAAAGAGTTATCGGTGTGGATTCTGAATGCATGCGCAGTCACATGGATAAATAGTCATAATGTAGGCTGTAGATTGATATGAATACTATGCATGTCAAAACAAACGAATAAATGCAATGCGTATCGTACATGTGAACAACAACAATATACAACGAATACAATGCATCAATAAAGTTCATTAAAAACGAAGATACTTTGCGCAGTCACTCTATAGGTAAAGCGCAGCATTTGTATCTGAAAAAAGATTGTCAAATTTATTTAATAGCACTGGTACGTTGTGGGTTAAAGACTGCAAAATATAATAGGTTCTGCGTCCCGCCGCCAACTTCTCACTGTGTTTTTTCAGAAAAAATACTAGAATGCTCTAGAAGACGGCATGTGCTCTTTAATTGATTGATTGATTTATGGGGTTTAACGTCCCAAAACCGCCATATGATTATGAAAGACGCCATAGTGGAGGGCTCCGGAAATTTTGACCACCTGGGGATCTTTAACGTGCACCCAAATCTGAGCACACGGGCCTACAACATTTCCGCCTCCATCGGAAATGCAGCCGCCGCAGGCGGGATTCAATCCCGCGACCTACGGGTAAGCAGCCGAGTACCTTAGCCACTAGACCACCGCGGCGGGGCCTGTGCTCTTTAAAAGTTCAGCGGTTTGTCTCTATGAAAAGTAAATTTGTTGCAAGAGACAGTACGAGTTCGATACCGTTTTTCTGAGTTAAATATAAATAGTCAACAGGACACTCGAAGGAAATGAGCTTCTTTTCTAAACGCAAGAAAATCCATATTTTCTTTTTTTTTGTTGGTATGCCCCATATTGATGAATAAACAGTGCTTTAGGAGTGATCGAAAAAGTGAATGATAAACTTGGAAGAGGATTCGAAAAGAGAACATTGCCCGACATCTTGCCACGCCAGTGGCTGAGGACAACTTTTCGACAATCATGTCAATATGCGGATTCCACTGCAAATGGTTAGAAAATATTAAGCCCAGCACCTTGTCATGTTGCACTATGTCAGCGGAGTGGATACCTATAGCTTTAATGGGGTCACAGAAACGGGCTTGCTCTTGGTAATTGTGGTAATACTGTGGTAAAATGCGATGACCCACAAGAGAGTACGCCGGAAAATACGACGATGGTGTGCGCGAGAGAGACGCTCGCGAAACTCGCGAGCTGGCGAACGTCGCCGGGCTGGGAGAACGTGGCCAGCCAGCCAGAGCGCCGGACGTTCGGTCCGAGAGTCCACAGGGATTTTTGAGCTTGCGCGACCAGGCCCGTCGGGACAAGCTTGGTGTGTTCCGGGAACTATAGCGAGCGGTACGTTCTGGCCTAGCAGCTGTTCCTGTGGGGCTCGAGCGTAAGGTCCGGAGCCGAGATCGTGGTCTCGGTGCCGCGTCCCAAGGGTCCCAGCAGAACGCGAGCTAAGACCGTGGCCATGGTGCCACGTCCGAGTGGGTCGTCGCCAGCGTGGGCCTGTATGGTCCGCGACGAGCAGATCCTCGTCTACTTGTGTACCTGCGCATGACTTCATCACCGCAACTGTCCGCTTCGTGCTGGCATCGTCGCTATACCTCACTGCGGTACCGTGAGTGACGCTCGACGGACCTACACGTCAGGACGTGCCGATCCTCTCGCGGATGCCATAGGACTTAACGGATGTTTGTATTGTTAGGTGATTCACTGTATGTGTAATGTGTCGATAAATGTGTTGCTTGCTCGTGACTTGGTTTTCCCGCATCTGAGAGCCAAAACATACCACAATTGTGTAAGTGGTGTCCATATAATTTTTAGCATTTATTTGAAAATGGTTACCAAGAAACCACCGATATAGCCTATTTCTGTCAAATTTGTAAAACGCGTTCTATTTGGTCCCAAAGGTTTCGGTTCAGGAAATCAACTCTCTCGTCAAACAATCCATGGAGTACGTGGTGTAATACAACCGCCTGTGCCATTCTTCTACAGGTTTTTCCGTTCAGTTTAATCAAAGTGCCAGTGATAATAATCCTCGTACCAGCCAATTTAATCTGAACATCAAGGTTTTTATTCCAAGCACCAATTGTTGAAGGTAGGTGAGCACCTACGAAAAACATTTTTACACTTCTAGTCCAAAAGTTACAATTCTAGTTCTGGCTTCTAGAGCTTCAAAAATTTTAAGATCAATATGATGAAATACCTAGAAATGTAAAATATAAACTTCATAAAAATAAAAAGAGTGCCAAAATATGCATGTTGCGCCAACAGTGACAACTAATAACGGTGTCACACGGACACTTTTAATCGCGATCAGGCCGATCCGGATCGGTTTTCTTGACCGCGATCAACTTCATGACCACTGCTACATGCCGATCGAAGCTAATCCGGTTCGAGCTTCAGTCAGATAAAATGCAGAGAAAAATTGGGTCCAATCACACGCATACACTGTCCTAACCTGCCATCATGTATATCAAGCGAAACGCCTTTAAAATAGTAATAACGTGATACCCATCACTTGGCCTAGTGAGTTGATCACTAATGACTCACGTGACGTCATCCCACCTATCACAAACGCACGCGCTGTCCTAACCTGCCGTCATGCATATCAATTGAAATACTGTTGAAAGAGTACTAACCTCAACCCTGTCACTCGGCCTAGTGACCAGATAACTAGTGACTCTCGGTACACCATCACGCCTGTGAGCCACGCACGCAATGTGCCGTCATGCATATCAAAAGAAACGTCTTTGAAAGAGTAATAACGTTATACCTATCATTCGGCCAAGTGGCTTGATCACTAGTGATTCACGTGACGCCATCACACCTATCACCCACGCACGCAAGTGCTAACCTGCCGTAATACATATAAAATCAAACGCCTTCGAAAAAGTAATAAACTGAACCCAGTCACTCGGCTTAGTTACTTGATCACTAGTGACTCACGCGACGTCATCATGCCTATCACCCACGCACGCAATGCCCTAACCGAGCTTTCTATTTCAACAAACTACCTAAACAAGCACCAGCAGCCGTGAAATGAGTCGCACCGGCCACCTAACGCCATTGCACTGAGATGGCGCGAGTGGTTGCAGGAGCGAGCGGAGGAGACGAGCAAAAGATGCTATTTCTGCAACCCTAAATGGGAGCACATTCCAGCGTACATAGTGGAATTGGAAGAGGAAAATAAAGTGGTGCAGATGAGAGGACAACTGTACACTGCATCCATACCGAAGACGTAGAGGGCGGCCTTTGAAGCCAGTTTTCCAGGCCATTGTTCATAAGGAATTGAACAAGGAGGTTCTATACTTTGTCTTCTGGAGTGGAGAGCCGCCGGTCACCACCGTATTGGAAAAGGAAAGACTTGGAAGCAGACAGCAAAGTTCGCTTCGTTGCTTCACCCTCGCAGTGGCTTTTGGATACTGTGACATGTTTTTGTAAAGTATTTAAAGATTTTACAAGGCCATGGTGACTTCATGCGTCGCTTATGGCTGCAAAAATCGCGCCAACAAGACGCCTGGGATCACTTTTCACATGTAATTATTCCCGCTTCATTCGCTGACGATCGCCTGTTTTTTCGCGCATTCTGTTAAATTAGAAACAATATCAAAGGTGCACATGCGTGTAATACATGCGTATAGCTGTATAAAATGTAACTTGAAGGTTTGAATGCTCGCTGACAAGACGTTGTCAGTTTTAAGTTTATAGACGAAGCCCTTGCAGTCTATGGCTGCACGTATCAAACATTGGAATGAGTAGGACGTCTGAACGCCCTTTGAATTCCAAGTTTTCTGGTGTTGTCTTACAAGGCAAGACTGACGGCGTGCATGCATATTTTTTTTGGCGTGGGAATATCGAATTTTGTGCATGTTTATCAAGGAATTCGCAAACGTAGAGAATGATTCCATGCCATGGTTATTCGTGTTACAGGTTTCCGAAAGACAGTGCGATGCGTTCTGCCTGCGAACGTGCTGTTCGAAGAAATAGTTGGAGGGCTACGGACGGTGGCCACCTCTGTTCTATTCATTTCGAAGAATGCTGCTTCGACAGAACGGGGCAGACAACCAGACTGCGGCCTGGCAGTGCACCTTTGATTTTTCCTGCTTTCCGAGCACATCTGAAAAAAAAAACCTGTTTAATTTCTACCTCTTTGACGTAGCTTTAATATAATGTAGTGACAAAAATAAGCAATTGCGTCGATAACAACACGAGACACCTTTGAAATCCGTTCTATCATGCCGACGAAGCCCAAACCAACACACCAATAGACGAAGTTGCCAAAATGAGTTAGTGGCCTTATATCAAACATCGAGCTACCTCGTTTCTATAGGCTCTGAAGGCTGCGCTTGCCATGACAATACACGTCGCCAATGGAAGTTGATAAATATTATGCATAATTAACACCACTGCAATCGTTCTTATAAACGGTTCATTTGGGGTACGTCTCCTGGAGTTTGTCGGTTGCACGTGACATCGGTGCTTCGGTTTTGATTCCGCCTGTAAATTGGTTAGATTTCGATCACATTAGAAAAATTACTGGTGACTCCCAGTTTACTTTTCTAACTTTAGCTTTAAATATTTCAACTTCCTTATATATATTCTCTGGTAATCTGCCAACACACACACAGGCGCATATATGAAAGAGGCGAGCGAATGTCGCGTTCCCCTCGATGTTGAGTATCTGCAGGCACATTTCTTAAAACAACCAATATATACTACAACCCTTTTGTACCGCAATAGTGCGCCAACCAGCTCAATATGCGAAGAATCCCTCGACAACAGATTGATCTGAAAGCGTGCAGCTGACAATGGGTGCATGAAATAATTTGTTTCATTAACAAGAAGAGGCATTTATTCGTTGGCGTAATCTAAAAGTGGTTTCCATCTCATTTTTTTTATCGTGGAACTGCAAACCGACGCGCGCAACGCGCGTATTCCATTGCGGTTTATGGCGGTTCTGCCCTGTTTTTCCTCTAGCAATATGGCCGCTGACGGCTTCACTTGTTCCTGTTGGTGGCGGCCGGGACTGCCACACCAGAGGTTCTATAGAACCTCCTTGGAATTGAAGTACCAATTAAAGATCAGGGTGTGGGGTCACGTATACATAGCTCACATGGTCACATGTGTATAGCTAACACCATATAAAATGGTCACGTATACATAGCCCAACAGCAGCCTTTAAAACCAAAATACAAAACTACAAACATTTGACTTTTTGTATTGAAATGTGCCAGTTCCAAGTTCTAAAGAATACACTTGGTTACGCACCACTGTTTTTTTTTACTTACTAAGGGCAACGAAACACCAAAATCTTTAGTGAATAACAAAACCACAGCAAGAATCGTTCTTCAATGAACATGTCCTAGCCTCCTATATGTATTTATGTATACATATTTGCATTCATGTAAACATTAATAATTAGTGAGGGAGATCAATCATCCCAAACTTCACTCCCACCCCCACCCCTCATGGCAACGTCTACGATAATTAAGGTGCAACACTGACAATATTCTCATTAAAAATGCTTGCAGAGAGAGTTTCTGTAAGGCTTATGCATGTCATTGAAGCAAGTTTCAGTGATATGGTGCTGACTAGAACTTTTAACGCGATAGCGTTAAAGAGCTCGTTTCGCAGCAACTCGGGCGTCAGCGTCGTTGGTACCAAACCAGGCTTGTTTGGGTTCAAGTGGGGATCAAACCCGACTCGTTTGAGTGGCAAGCGGATATTTTACATCACGGCCACGCATCTGCTTGTAACGCATTGAAAATAACTTCCTCTGGTTGGAAACGCAGTGAAAGTAGCTTTCATGCTTCACAATTACACGCGTCCTGTATACATGCTCCACAATGCAGTATGAAATATTGCAGTAATAATGCGTGGTGCGAGCGTTTTTTGCCAACGGGCGTCAAAATATGTGATTATCATAATGGCTCCATAGTTGAAAACTGGTACCCCACTACAAAGGCACACACGCTACTGCGATTATTCTCTCAAGGCTACGTTGGGGATGCATAGGAAATTCGAAAAGGTTTCATTCACCAAGTGTTTGAAGTACGCACTAGAAACAGGATGCTGCTATCACGTTCAACTCCTAAAGGCGAAGCTTTAGGCTCCCCTAACTTTTACATCAGTAAATGAGACCAAAACATACAAGATACCATAATTTTATTGTGTCCCAGGAGTTTTATAGAACTCTCTGAGCTTTCATAAATATGCCTGCTAGAAATTACACAGAATATGCATACGATTAACATCAACTGAGTAAGAACTAAGCAGCCTACGTTAGGTGAAATGAGTAAAGAAATTCCCTCGGTTGTCACCTTTAATCCAGGAGCTCCAAGAGTCGCTGTAAATTCAACACGGAAGCAAAAAAAAATAAACTTTATCAAGACAGTTCGTACAGAAGAGAGGAAAGCAGACATTTTTAATCCTCTTGATATGGGATAAAAGAAAAAAAAAAGAAACTGGTACTGCTGCCTTATGGAACTCAGGGCACAAATAAAAAAAATGCTCGGTCTACTCAAGTTTCTGCAACAAAGCACCTTCAGCTGTAGTGCAGATCCTGAAAAGCTTCCCATTAGCAAAAATTTTGATAGCAGTTTTTCAATTAAAAATAGTCTAGCATGATGCTGTTTAGGCCCGTCGTTCACGGACCATGACTTCGAGTATCTCATCTTCCAAAAGTGCTTTGCGGACAGCTTCGCCTTTAGATGCCAAGATTTCTTCTATGTTCCTGTAAGTATACAAAACAGCATAAAACCGGACATAGAATTAGCACAATTTGCAAAGTGTCCATGTTACAAAAAAAAAACAAGTTAGAACAGTTTATTTAAATGCTTCGAAGCACGCTATTTTAGAATGTACATAATAAATCAACTTACATTATATGACCATAAAATTTACCAGTCCCAACTTAAGCACTTTAACATGTGAAGCACTCGAAAAAAAAAGTGTCGTGGCCTATATTATTTTTTTAGTTCGTTATAATTTATCAACATAATGTGCACTCTAACAACATCTGACAAACATATTATTAACTACCATTATATTTCTCTTTCGCAGCAGAATAGCCGCCATAAGCATGTTCGTAGAAGGCCAGGAATTGTTTTTTCCAATTTTGTGGTTGGGCACTGCGTCGTTTAAACAATAGGCGAACAGCTATACGTTCGGACTGCTCACCGCTACATTGTAATCCAATACCACTGCACAGGAACAAGATAAGTGACCAAAGTGTACTTGCCGCGCATTTTTCAGGTATATTTTCTTTCGATCTGTTTTAACAAAATTAACTGCTGTACTAGTCACAATCGTGAAAACGTACCTTTTGCCTTGGGGTTCGGGAAACCAGCCCAGGTTATCTGCAATAAGATGGTGCTTGCTGCAACCGTGGCACTTGATGACGATTACACCTTTCTCATAGGATACCTTCGAAATCAGCTTGGTGGCTCGTGTTGAGCAGAGTTTACAAAGGAACGAAAGCAGCATACGGCCTTGGAGTTCAGTGACAGGCACCCGGATCTTGTCATTACTTTCGGGCCATGCAGACACACATACAGTTTGAGGGCAAGATTCAACATCGGTAGCTGTCTTCACACACACAACCCGAGTGGTCCTGTGGCAATGAACCTGCTCGCAGTTGACACTCCAGAAGAAGGATCTTCGCAACTTCTGATGATGGCCCTCTGCCGCGGCACCCGCGTACCCCGGACAGCAACGTGGACACCGCCTCCAAGGCACTTTCGGAGCTCGCAGGCAGAGGAGCAGACTTCGCACAAACATCTTGCCCATCGGTGCCCACATCTTGCAAAAGCCAATGACTGGAGAGTGCCAACGTACGAGTAGCTTTCAATTGAACCTGACAGCCACCATATTCTATTTGCACACGGTTGCAATGACGTCAAAAATGACGCAACAGATCTTATGCTCATGCTGATGACCTCAGATGAATGGCGCTCACCCACAGAGGGGGATGGGCCAAAAACCGGGCGGCAAGATACTTAAATGAAATTAAAGCCAATTTGAAAAAAAAAATTGTTTAGAGATAAACCTCTCAATAAACAAAAATGGTTGCTGAGCGAGCGGTTAAACTATCTCTTGTCCCTGACAGACATAGCTACGAATTATAAACTAAAGATCTGAAAAGGTTTGGGTTCACTAGCACAATAATCTTTTAGTTGCATAGATGTAGTCAAACACAGTGGAGCATATATCTTTGTGGTAGTGACCAGATGAAGTTCCGCCAAAAGATAAAAGTACTGGTACATTTACTTGTATTCCTACTTCTGTAATGGGGCTTCTAAAAATCCTTTTCTCTAATAAGAGTAACGATGACAGAATGAAAAGAAATGTCTAATTGTTTCAATTTCGTTGCAAAAAATACACAGCGGTGACGCATTGAGTCGAGCTTTGTTAAGGTAATAATTTAGTTGTGGAACTGTAGAGCGTAATCTGGTATAAGTGACTTCTAATTGGCGAGATACACACCAATGTTTATTCCAGAAATGCCTTAAATGCTTGAAATCTTTATCCAAATTTATCGAAATTTATCCAAATTACCTATTCCTCTTTGCAAACAAGCATTTAGGAACCTTAGCGCTGTCACGTAAGCCGTATCTGTCAAAACTAGGATGGTGGGCCCACCCAGGGATACAGCTGCTAAAGAGTCCGCCTTTCGTTCAAATATAATCCGAATCGGCCTGGTACCCATAGCAAATGCAGTTTTTTTTTTTACATTTGTCGGTATTAAATGACGAAACGCATTCATCAGCTCTGCATTTGCTGCCGCAGAAAATGCATTACAAATTGATAATGAATCTGTAATGACCACTGCTGATGATTCGATTGAGGGCAATTTGCGTAGGGCAAGAACAATAGCCAGTAATTCTGCAATGAATACAGGGGTATAATCTTGGAGTCAAATCGAAAAGGACCATTCGAAAGAAGGAGAAAGGACACCAACCCCAGCCTTTCCCTTTGACACAGATGCATCAGTCGCAGTGATATTGCTTATCTCCAGGTGAGCTAGATAATCTTCTAACTGGTCATTTAAGTACATATGTGCCAATTGTATCGCGTTATGAGGAAATATATCATCAAATTGTACGCTAAGCATTGATTTTAGGTTGTGTATTGGACCAATAAGTTTAAGGGGAGATGCGGGTCGAAAAAAACGGTTTTTTTTCAAAATTACCGATTTTTTATTTTCGCCTGTTTTGACAAGTTTAGTACCTCTACTGTTATGAAAAAAGTAATACAGGTCGAGACTTGACTGGAAATGCTTTAAAATTTCATCTAAAGAGCACAAGGTGCATGTTAAAAGGTCGAAAGTGTGGAGTCTTCGAGCACCTTGCCGCCGATAATGCGCCGCCGCTAGCCATTGTTGATCGCATGAGTTGAAGAGTCGAACCTCACTCCTCAAATAACAACAGTTTCTCTCTCTGATGCAGCGCAAGAATAATAAAAAGAATCACTATTCTGCGCATTTTTCGAGCGCCGCGACTAGCTTATCACATGGTACGAATCGGGGACCGCCATTGGCCGCTGCGCGCCTGTATGTGCTGTGAAACCTATTTGCGGGGTCTATGTCTTGTCGAGCAGCGCAGCTGAACAATGATTTTCTCGTGTAATTATCTCCGTTATGAATAAAAAAAGGCATTGCTCGCAAGTGAAAGCCGTTGTTCGGCGCGCTCTGTAAAAATGGCTACGAGCAGCTGGTCCGATTTGCGGCAGTTGGATTGCAAAAGCCAATGCATCAAAGTCATTCACACCCATCGGCCGGAAAGTTCGTGATGCGGCAATGGATGACGTCAGCGCCAATCTTGAGAGGTCGAAAGAGCTCTCAAGACTCTCAAGACAGAGCAGTGAGAGCATAGAGTTTCTCAAAATTAACTAGAGGGCACTCTGGCGCTGCGATCGTTCAGCGACCATGGGAATGATGGTAGTACACACATTTGCCTAGTCTTCGTACTTGCGGGTGGCGAATCGTACTTGCGGCTTCGTTTATTGCTGTGTTTCGATTTTGTTTTGAAATAAAGATTCAACCATTTTGAACTTCGTGACCCAATTTGGAAAGGTAATTTGAAAAAAAAAATAGGGTGGTGAAGCGCAACCACTGAACATTTGCTGATTTTTGTTTCGTGAGAAAACAGCAAGCCACACGAACACACACGGAGCCAAGAGCAGGCCAGAAGTACGAAGTTTGGACAAACGTGTGTACTACCCATAATTCTCATGCTCGCTGAAGCGCTGTGCATTGCAGCTCCCATAGACACTAGCGCCAGAGTTTCCTCTAGTGTACATTGGGAAGCTCTATGAGTTAGAGAACTTAGCAGGGACGTCATTGTCATTATGTACGACGATATATGGCACAAACACGGCTGCGAAATGGCATGACACTGGACTTAGTTTGGATTTCGCAGTCCTGCCGAACTTCTTCCTAGCTTGCAGTTGGCACAAGGCTCTGCCAGATGGAGCGGAAGTTTGGCAAGCGTTGCATGGCCCTGTCTGTGAGCGAAATGTCTGTGAGGAGTCGGCTCGAAAACGCCGAGAGGGACAAACTTATGGTGCTGGCGTATTTTAGTCGCAGTGACCACTACAAGAAAGATTGTTCTTTTAGATGCGGAAGCATCTTATACTCGCGCCTTGTAGTGCGCCGTCCGCGCCGTCCGCACCGCTTCTCGAACATTCGACAGCTGACGCGCGCGCATGCGCCGTCGCGCCGTCGCCCACCTTCTGTGCCGCGCGCGCTTCTCCTTCGAGAACATTCGACAGCTGACAGCGCATGCGCCGTCGCGCCGTCGCCATCTGTGCCGCGCGCGCGCTTCTCCTTCGAGAACATTCGACAGCTGACAGCGCATGCGCCGTCGTGCTGTATATATACTCAAGGTCGGCGCTCGCTCGCTCAGTTGCCGCTCGTCCGTTGGTTTGTACGGCGCGTCGGCATCCAAGGTCGCGGTGAAATGAATTCCAACGAATCCACAAACACAATGATCGACGTCCCTTCGACCAGCGCCGCCCTTTCGCATACGTGTGTACGTATTCACTCATTTAACACCCCCTCCTACAACCACATTAACCAATTTAGCCATCGACCCAAGTAAGTCGCAATTTAACACCCCATTTCAAAACCACGTTAACCAATTTAGCCATCGACCCAAGTAAGTCGCACTTTAACACCCCGTTAACCAATTATATGCTCCGCATCCTCCTCAGTGTTCCCCCGAGGGAAGCTGCGGGCAATTTTTTTGGTGTGCAAATTTCATCCGATGTAATAGTATTGCTACGATACTAAGGGGACGCGTGAAAGAAGAGGAGAACGATGTTGGCACGAGCGGTGATTGGCCAGATCCCTGGTTAGATCCTGCCGCCCGGTTCTTGGCCGATCCCCCTTTGTGGGTGTGCGCCAGAGTATCAAGGATCATCATCATCATTGTCGTCGTCGTCGTCGTCGTCGTCGTCGTCATCATCATCATCATCATCATCATCATCATCATCATCATCATCATCATCATCATCATCATCATCATCCCTGGACTCTCGCATTCATCATCTTTTGTAAATAAAGGCATCGCACCGTAACAAGATCGGTGGAAGGTGTGGGGTACAGCAGAGCGATCCCAGGCGAATGATCACGGAAGCGCTACCTCAAGAACTACGCCGAAGCCGCCGAGTGGCTGGTCTACCACCACTCTCTATGGATCCGGTTGCTGACGGCGACACCATGCACTCTTCGTCTGGCGCTACGTGGCCCCGACACATAGTACCACGAAGCTTCTCTGGGAGGGTCGGAGAAGTCGTCGACAAATGCCTGAAACACTTTAACCGTGTGAGTAAATAAAATTTTTGGGATTCGGCCTCCCGGTTGTCCAACGTCGGATTGTTTCTTCAAGGGACGGCGTTGGTGTGGTTTGAAAACCACGAAGAAACAATAACAACCTGGGAAGCGTTTGAGAAAAGAATAGCGAGCTGCTTCGGGGACCCATTGATGAAGAAGAAGCGCGCTGAGCAAACTTTGATGCAGCGTGCTCAAGTCCCCGGTGAAACATGCACAACGCACATTGAAGAGATTCTGAAATTGTGCAAGTCTGTAGACCAACGCATGAAAGAAGATGACAAGGTCGGGCATCTCTTCAAAGGGGTTGTTGAGGATGTCCACAATTTCCTCATCGGCAAGGACACCTTGGCGTCTGTAGCGGACGTAATACAACACTGCCACACGTTTGAGACCCTGAAGGCTAGGCGCATCACTCCCAAATTTGGTAAACTTGCCAACGTCACCACCGTTGCAAGTGTCGACGTCCCTCTAACATCCTCCTGTGATCTTGCCTCAATGATTAGGCAAATAGTACGCGAAGAACTTGGACGATGTGATGCTGTCAACCCTCCTAGGGCACCTGCTATCAACACCTCCCCGCCATACGACGCAATGTGTGCTGCTGTTGATGCCACGCAATATGATGTGCCCCAATCAAGAGCACCAGAGCCCCCAACCGACAACCTACATTATCGCCGTGGTTTCCAGAACGCCTCCCGCCAACCACCTACAATGGTGTCTTCGTGGAATGATCATGGGCACATGGCGCCTCGTGGAAGGTTTAGCGACGTACGTGAGGCCCCTGTGTGCTATAACTGTGGTTTCCGTGGACATGTGCCTCGATTATGTGGTCAAAGGCGTCTCGCAGCAGCGCTACTACGAAGGATCATCAGCGTCTTCTCGACAAAACCGCTGGCGCGTTGGTATGCGCTCAATGCGGGACGCGTACGTTGGGGACGGCTTCCAGCAAACGACCCACAGTGATACACATGTAGGACGCGATTTCCACCGGAATTTACGCAACAACTCGCCTTCCTCCGTGCGAAGCTTGACGCCCCCCACATCACGACGGTTCTGTTCCCCATCTCCTGGTCGACGCGTCACCTCCCCGCCTCCGGGAAACTAGGTGGTGCGGCCAATGGAGGTGAGGTTGCCGAACATTTTTCACTACATCCGCCTATGCCTCCACCCGTTTTTATGACGCAAAATAGGGTCCCCATGCCTATTGATGGACTTCCTACGATGGCTTTGATAGATACTGGAGCAGCTGTTTCAGTAATGAGTCTCAACTTCAAATTGCAGCTAGGACATAAACTGATGTTTTGCTGGGACAGTTGTGCATCATTTCGTGCAGTGAGCGGGGAGATACTGTGCCCGATCGGTGTGTGTGTTGTTAGTGTCACTTTGGGTGACAAGGTCTTCGAGGCTGAATTCGCTGTCCTGACCAGCTCCACCCATGACATCACCTTGGGGATCAATTTTCTACGCGAGTGCGGGGCTACTGTAGATTGAGGTGCTGGCGAGATTAGGCTATCGGCATTTACTGACGATCCTAGACACTGTCGAGGATCTATCACCATCATTGAGGATGTTGTCTTGCCGCCCAACTTGATGAAGACCGTACGCGTTGACGCCTCTGCCTTGCACGCCGGAAAGTTTGATGTTCTTGTGGAGCCCATTCCTCTCAATCGCGCCAAGAAAAAAAATTGCCCGCAGCTTCCCTCGGGGGAACACTGAGGAGGATGCGGAGCATATAATTGGTTAACGGGGTGTTAAAGTGCGACTTACTTGGGTCGATGGCTAAATTGGTTAACGTGGTTGTGAAATGGGGTGTTAAATTGCGACTTACTTGGGTCGATGGCTAAATTGGTTAACGTGGTTGTAGGAGGGGGTGTTAAATGAGTGAACACGTACACACGTATGCGAAAGGGCGGCGCTGGTCGAAGGGACGTCGATCATTGTGTTTGTGGATTCGTTGGAATTCATTTCACCGCGACCTTGGACGTCGACGCGCCGTACAAACCAACCGACGAGCGGCAACTGAGCGAGCGAGCGCCGACCTTGAGTATATATACAGCGCGACGGCGCATGCGCTGTCAGCTGTCGAATGTTCTCGAAGGAGAAGCGCGCGCGCGGCACAGATGGCGACGGCGCGACGGCGCATGCGCTGTCAGCTGTCGAATGTTCTCGAAGGAGAAGCGCGCGCGGCACAGATGGTGGGCGACGGCGCGACGGCGCATGCGCGCGCGTCAGCTGTCGAATGTTCGAGAAGCGGTGCGGACGGCGTGGACGGCGCACTACAAGGCGCGAGTATAAGATGCTTCCGCATCTAAAATGTGCTCGTTCCACATTGTGTTCTGTCGATCAGTAATATGTGATCGGCCTTATGGGTGTCGAACTATTCAAATGAACCTCTCATGCTACCCTGTGGAATGCGACTCGCCCTCTTTGAACAAAATGGGACCAGTTTTATTGCATCTTTAATCGACGAGAGCGTAGATTCTACTCGTGCAACGTACCATACAGAAGCCAACTTTCTGAGTATGGTAAACAAGTCGCTATCATCAGAAAAACGTCAAGCTTTGGTCGAAGTCCTTGCTAAGCACGCTACTATATTTGACTTTGCGCAGAATGAAGAGCAAATAAGTGTACCCGAGTCGCTTACTCGCTATGGGATTGACATAGGATCCGCTCACCCTATCCGGCAGAAACCATACCGTGTCTCATCTGCGGAGTGCAAGGTCATTGCTCTACAGGTAGAAGAGATGTTAAAGAAAAGGGTCATCCAAGAGTTGTGTACCCCTTGGGCTGCCCCTGTGATTCTTGTCCGAAAGAAGGATGGTACATGACGATTCTGCGTGGATTACAGACGGCTCAACTCTGTTACTAAAAAGGATGTCTACCCGCTTCCCAGGATTGATGATGTCATCGATTGTTTACATTCGGCATCGTGCTTCTCTTCCGTGGATTTGAGATCTGGTTATTGGCAAATCCCCATGCACCCGAATAACAAAGAGAAAACGGCCTTAATAACCTCAAATGGTCTATTTGAATTCAATGTAATGCCGTTTGGCCTATAGAACGCTCCAGCCACGTTTGAGCGCTTCATGGACTCTGTGTTACGTGGACTAAAGTGGGAAGTTGGTCATTGCTACCTGGATGACATTATCATTTTTGGCCGTACATTCGATGAACACAACCATCATCTAGATATTGTTCTCACCTGTCTTGAGAGAGCTAAGCTCATCCTGAACTCTAAGTGTCACTTTGGCAGCCGTGAGACTCTCGTTCTCGGTCACCTGGTGGACAAGTATGGTGTTCGACCCGACCCCCAGAAAGTCGCTGCAGTCAGCAGCTTCAAACAACTTCAGTCGGTACGAGAGTTGCGAAGCTTTTTGGGCCTATGCTCGTACTTCCGTCACTTCGTGCCCAGGTTCGCCGACCTCGCTTACCCTTTGACGTCCCTACTGAACAAGAACGCACCTTTTCGGTGGTCAGTGGAATGCGAGTCGACTTTTTCGCATCTTAAGCTTGTTCTTATGTCAGGGCCCGTACTTCGCCACTATGACCGACCTGCTGCCACAAAAGTTCATACCGACGCCAGTGGTGTAGGTATCGGCGCCGTCTTGGTCTAACGCCAGGGAGCTGCTGAACACGTCCTTGCCTATGCCAGTCACTGTTTAAGTAAACCGGAGCGAAACTATGCTGTCACAGAGCAGGAATGTCTCGCGGTCATATTCGCCGTGCTCCAGTTTCGCCCTTATATCTATGGACGCCGATTCTCGATTGTCACGGACCACCATTTTTTATGTTGGCTCACTGGACTACGGGACTCATCTGGTCGTCTTGCTCGTTGGGCGTTACGATTGCAAGAACACAACTTTGAAGTCTGTTACAAGAGCGGTCGTCGTCATGCCGACGCCGATTGCCTTTCACGACTTCCCCTTCCGACAACCGAGTGTGACGCAGACAACCTTGATGAATATTTGGCTGTAGTGGATACTCCGTTTCCTGACCAAACAACTTTTCGAGCAGAGTAACGCAATGACAACAGTCTCGCTTCTTTCTTTATTTCCGGAACGAACGGTCAACGTTGTTTCGACGTAAAGGATGGCGTTCTTTACAAACAGAATTATTCCGGCGTAGGCCCTCGCCTACTTCTAGTTGTGCCTACAAGTCTACGACAACACGTACTTCGAGCAATGCACGACAACCCAACGTCTGGCCAAATGGGTTTTTCTAGGAGATTTTATCGCACGCAAGAACGCTTCTTCTGGCCGAAGATGCGTAAAAGTGTGACTGCATACGTTGCGAGCTGTGAGCAATGTCAACGCCACAAGCGTCCTACAACTGCGCCAGCCGGACTACTTCATCCCATAGCACTACCTGGTTCACCATTTGACGTCATAGATGTTGACCTGCTCGGCCCTTTTCAGTGATGAACAAACGGCAACTGATAGATTATTGTGGGCGTTGACCACCTCACATGTTACGCCGAAACTGCGGCGATCCTGCGGCAACGGCCACTCAAGTTTCACAGTTCATGCTGTCACACGTTATATTACGCCATGGATTCCCCCGTGTCATCATCAGTGATCACGGGCGGCAATTTGTTGCCGATGTTGTTGAAGAGCTCCTTCATCTTGCTTCGTGCCATTTTCGCCACACTACCCCGTATCACCCGCAGGCTAATGGTTTGACGGAATGAACTAATAGGACTCTCCTCAACATAATTTCCATGTATGTTGATTCCAGACACGAAACATGGGACGCGATTTCACCATTTATAACTTTCGCCTACAACACTGCACAGCACGAAACAACGAGATACTGTCCATTTTATCTGCTCTACGCACGCCAACCTCGCACAGCTCTTGATACTATCCTTCCTTTTTCCGAGACTGATCAACCTACTCTCGCCGAAACCATTTGCCGTGCAGAAGAGGCCCGGCGCATCGCCTGTCTTCGAACTTTCGTCTCCCAGAAACGCTCTAAGAACCATTACGACAGAAGTCACCGGTACGTGCTGTTTGAGAAAGGGGATTTGGTGTGGCTTTGGACGCCGCTTCGCAAGCGCGGCCTCTGCCAAAAGTTTCTGGCCAACTACACCGGTCCGTTTGTTGTCCTGGAACGTCTCAGCGATGTCACGTACGTGATATCTCAGCTGTTGCCAACTGGCCGCCATTCAAGCAAGACCAACGTCATTCATGCTGCCCGTTTAAAACGCTATAATCATCGCAACGAAGCCTAACTCGCCCGGTGGGCATCGCCTGCGAAGGGGGAATTGCTACGATACTGAGGGGACGCGTGGAAGAAGTGGAGAACAAGGTTGGCACGAGCGGTGATCAGCCAGATCCCTGGACTCTGGCATTTATCGTCTCCTGTAAATAAAGGCATCTCACCGTAACAATATCTTTCATAAATAAGAACTCAATTTTAACTTTAAAATTCACTATTCTCAAAACACAAATTTTGCCATATTTTCCAATGTGCCCCTCCTTTTTCGGGCACTTCTAATGCTCCGATCTGCATGAAATTTTGCCCAAGTTTTTTTCCAATGTATGACAAATACAATTATCTAGTTTAAATTTCAATATTTTATTGTATAACGAGAATTGAGTGTATTGTATAACGAAAATTGAGTGTCTAAATAAAGTTAGTTCTTGAATGAAAACGTAAAATGAGCGTCTTTGGTGTGAACTGTATATCTTGAAGAGTCCTTGCACAGTAAGAATTTTAAACCTATTTAGCAGAGAAGGTAGGCGAGCTTCCATATTACCACCAGCACGTAGTGGGTCAACAGCAAGAGTGGCTCTCAATCTGGAGGAAGAAGAAGATCGCGTGCTTCTTCTCTGCTCGAGAGCCAGCCACGACTGACGCATCGTCCTAGAGCTAGATACCCGGTAATTTAATAAATACCCCAGTACTGGTGACTCATCGTGACAATATACAATACGTTGTTTGCAACAAGCTTTGAGAGAACCAGACACAAACGCAGTGCCTCTCTTTCATGCAGTATTAGAGGTCTCATTTTAAAAGCTGCACTGCCAGAAAATATTACACATCCGAATTCCATGATAGGCCGCGCATAAAGTTTATATATTGTAACATAGTAGAAAAAGGTAGAGAAGAGAAGCAGAGGAAGACGAAGAGTCTTGGCACGACCGCAGTGTGCTGCAATATTCATATGACCCTGAACGTAAAGAAAAGTGTGCTTCTTGCATTCTCTTTTCTGCAGGCTATCAACTTCTCGTTAATGTACAGTAATGGGCTCATTCCGCAGGCGAATTCCCTTATATATTTGGGCATCATATATAATGACATATTAAATTGGAGAAGTCACATTGATGATGTGTACTCCAAGGCAACGCGGGCCATGGGGTGGCTACGGAAGCTTGCCAACCGTAAAGCGGGTTTAAGAAGAGATGTGCTAATAATGATATATAAACTTTATGTGCGGCCCATCATGGAATTCGGATGTGTATTATTTTCTGGCAGCGCAGCTTATAAAATGAGACCCCTAATACTGCTGGAAAGAGAAGCGTTGCGTTTGTGTCTGGGTCTACCAAAGTTTGTTGCAAATAACGTGCGGTATATGGAAGCTCGCCTACCTTCGCTGCTAAATAGGTTTAAAATTCTTACTGTGGAAGCATTCTTAAAGATATACAGTTCACAACAAAGACTCTCATTTTACGCTTTCATTCAAGAACCGACTTTATTTTTCGAAACCCATTGGTCGCGACTACACACCCCGCAAATAGTATTTGCACAAGCGCTACTAAAGCAACTGAATGTAAAAATTAGACATATTGGTCCAATACACAACCTAAAGTCAATGCTTAGCATACAATTCGATGATATATTTCCTCATAACACGAAACAATTGGCATATAGGTATTTAAATGACCAGTTAGCAGATTATCTAGCTCACCTAGAGATAAGCAATATCATAGCGACTGATGCATCTGTGTCAAAAGAAAAGGCTGGGGTTGGCATCTTCTCTCCTTCTTTGGACTGGTCATTTTTGATTCGACTCCCAGATTATACCCCGGTATTCATTGCAGAATTATTGGCCATTGTTCTTGCCCTACGCAAATTACCCTCAAGCGAATCATTAGCAGTTATCATTACAGATTCGTTATCAGTTTGTAGTGCACTTTCTGCGGCAGTAAATTCAGAGCTGATGAATACGTTTCAGCATTTAGTAGCGAAAAACGTAAAAAAACTGCATTTGCTATGGGTACCAGGCCACCGCTGATTATATTTGAACGAAATGGCGGACTCTTTAGCAGCAGTATGCCTGGGTGGGCCCACCATCCCAGTTTTGCCAGATACGGCTTACGTAACTGCGCTAAGGTTCCGAAATGCTTGCCTGCAATGGGGAAAAGGTAATTTAGATAAATTCAAAGATTTCGAGCATTTGAGCTATTGCTGAAATAAACAGTGGTCTGTATCTCGCTAGTTAGAGGTCACTTATACCAGATTGCGCTGTGCAGTTTCACAACTAAATTATTACCTTAACAAAGCTCGGCTCAAGGCGTCACCGCTATGCATTCGGTGCAACGAAATCGAAACAATTGAGCAATTCTTTTTATTCTGTCATCGTTATTCTTATCAGAGAAAAAGATTTTTAGTAGTCCCATTACAAAAGCTAGGAATATAACTAAATCTACCAGTAGTTTTATCACTTGGCGGAACTTCATTTGGTTACTGCCACAGGGATGTATGCTCCGCTGTGTTTGATTACATCAACGCAACTAAAAGATTACCATGCTAGTGAACCCCTACCTTTTCAGATATTTAGTTTATAATTCGTAGTTATGTCTTTCAAAAACAAAAGATAGTTTGACCGCCTGCTCAGCAAACATTTTTGTTTTTTTGGTAGTATTATTTTAAGGTACTTTTTCAGATTGGCTTCATTTTCATTTTAGTTTCATTTAAGTATCCTGCCGCCCGGTTCTTGGCCCATCCCCCTTTGTGGGTAAGCGCCATTCATCAGAGGTCATCAGCATCTGCTGCCGCAAACGACCATCGTTCACCTCCTGTAAATAAAACCATCTTATCACAGCTCGCTGTTACAGTTGTAGTGGACGTGCTGTGTAATCGACACCCGAAGACGGAAGGTGAACCACAAGTTCTTCGACGGAGCCGTCGCATTGCTGGACTTCCACCGAATCCATCTGGTCTGGAAATGTCCCACAACGAAAATGAACACCGACCCCTCTCGACTTCTGCGCCGACCAGTTCGGCTCCACAACTGAGAGATGCTCGTCCCTTTGCCGGCAGACCAGGTGAAGACGTCGAGGCTTGGCTCATCCATTACAAACGGGTGAGCGCCGCTAACAAATGGGATGCCGCTTCTCAGCTTTTGCACGTCGTGTTCTTTCTGACGGATACTGCATTAATGTGGTACGAGAATCGGGAGGAAACGCTAACGACGTGGGAAAGATTTGTTTCTGAAATCAAAGAGCGCTTCGGCGACCCAACAACGATAAAGAAAAGAGCAAAACAGACGCTAATGCAACGTGCTCAAGTGCCAAGTGAAACTTGCACGACCTACATTGAGGAAGTCATAAAGCTATGTAGGACCATTGACTCCGGAATGTCTGAGGAAGACAAAGTTGGGCACATTCTAAAAGGAATCGCCGAGGATGTTTACAGTTTCCCCATCGCGAAAGACACCTTGACATCTGTCACCGATGTCATTCGTCATTGCCGCACTTTTGAACAACTAAAGACGAGACGCATCACGCCGAAGTTCGGCAGGCTACCCAATGTGACGACCATCGCGAGCATAGACAGCAACTAGGCGCTTGATCTTGCAACAACAATCCGGCAGATAGTACGTGAAGAACTCGGCCTGTACGCGCAAGTGGCAAACCGCCCAAGCACTCATCCCCCCTATAAGCCACCAGAGTTCGAGCGAAACGTTGCTTCCTTCTCCTCGCACCGAGTGGCGGAGGGCTTTGAGGATTCTGATGCCACACCTCAGTATCAGCCACGTCTATACGATAGAGGCCCTGCCAATGACGCACGATCACGACGAGCACAGCCACATTCTTATACTCAGGGCTCTCAGCCAGACTACGTCCCGCTGCGGCAAGGACAGTACCAACCCTGCTACCAAGATGTAACTTACGACGAATACAATGAATTCCAGAGAGTGGCAGAAACCCGTTCTTCGCGTGATAACGAACTTCCTCGCCGACAGCAGCGGCCCAGGATTAGTTCCATTGAATATAGTATAAACCGTGATCCTCCCGTGTGCTACAACTGTGGTTTCACTGGGAATATCGCTCGGTATTGCCGCCAACAACGCCGCCAATCACGAAGGACACCAGCCATGTCTTCACCACCAAGACCCGGTGCTTCATATGACCTGCGGACAACCGACTTGTTTCCAAGGGACCGTTTTTCGCGCGAGACCAGACGCAGTGATTCGCCAGCATCCGAGCGGAGTTTGGCACCACCATCCAACCGTTCTCGTCGCTCGCCGTCTCCTGTGCGTCGTTCTTCTCCGCCGCCGGGAAACTAGCATCCGCGGCCAATGGAGGTGAGGTCGCCGGACGGTCTTTTCAAGATATACCTCTGCCTATTGTTATGATCAAAAACAAAGTGAATGTGTTGATTGATGGAATACCGACGATGGCGTTAGTTGACACTGGGGCGACTGTGTCTGTGATGAGCCTCGCCTTCACAAACCGCTTAGGTCGCAAAGTTATGTTTTCATGGGACGATACAATCACCTTTCGTGGTGTAGGAGGCGAGTGGCTTAATCCTCTTGGTATATGTGTTGTCAGTGTTTCATTGGCTGGAAAAGTATTTGTATCGGAATTTCTGGTTCTATCTCGTTGTTCGCACGATTTCATTCTTGGTATCGATTTTCTGGAGCAATTCGGTGCTTCCGTTGACTGCGGTAGTGGGGAAATATGACTAAACAATTTGTTTATACCATCGCTTTCCGAAGAAGACTACCGTGGCGAAGACAGGAACACACTTAGTGTGATTGATGATGTGATAGCACCATCTTGGTGCCTGACACCCGTTCGAGCCTCTTCTACAGCGGTTGATGATGCTTGTGTTGACATCGTAGTGGGGCCTCTACGCAAGAACTGTTTTAAGAAGGACATACTTGTGCCTTGTTCTGTTGTGTGCATGACAAAAGGAGTAGCAACATTGTGGGCGCTGAACTGTTCTGCCACGCCGGTTGTGCTTCCTCGCGGAATGAAGATAGCTCTCTTTGATGAAGCCTCATGCCACTCGATAGCAGCAATAGCTACGGATCTCCCCACCTCTTCCTCTGCTTGTGATATTCGCCATAATGAAGATCTAATGCTCGCTATGATCAGCAAGATTCTCAGTACAACGGAACGGCAAGCGCTGGTGCAGGTCTTTTCCCGGCATGTTGCTGCTTTCGACTTCAAACATAGAGATGCACCCCTTCAGTTACCCTCGTCCCGCGCTCGTCACAGAATAGACACTGGCTCTGCACACCCCATCCGCCAAAAGCCCTACCGAGTGTCATCCTCTGAGCGCAAAGTTATCGCCGAACAAGTAAAGGACATGCTGAACAAAGGGGTCGTGCAAGAGTCGTCCAGCCCGTGGGCAGCCCCGGTCATTCTTGTCAGGAAAAAGGATGGTTCCTGGAGATTCTGCGTAGATTACAGGCGTCTAAACACTGTGAAGAAGAAAGATGTATATCCCTTACCGCGGATTGATGACGTCATAGATTGCCTGCAAGCCGCTTCCTATTTTCAACGCTTGATTTGCGCTCAGGTTATTGGAAAATACCTATGGAACCCGGCGACAAAAAAAAAGACTGCTTTCGTAACTCCGGACGGCTTATTTGAGTTTAATGTCATGCCTTTTGGCCTTTGTAATGCTCCAGCCACCTTTGAAAGATTTATGGACACAGTATTACGTGGTCTAAAATGGGAGATATGCATGTGCTACCTTGACGATGTTGTGATCTTTGGTCGTACGTTTGAGGAACATAACAACCGTCTCATTCTTGTTCTCGACTGCATTGAAAAAGCTGGGCTGGTTCTGAATTTAAAAAAAAATGTCGCTTTGGCGAACGTCAAACTCTCGTGCTGGGGCACTTGGTCGGCAAGGATGGCGTCAGACCCGATCCTCGCAAGATAGAAGCAGTGAGCTCTTTTAAATCACTGCAGTCCGCACGAGAACTTCGCTCATTTGTCGGCCTATGCTCATATTTTCGTCGTTTTGTTCCACGATTTGCGGAGATCGTGTATCCGCTGACAAACGTCTTGTGACAGGATGCAACCTTCAACTGGACATCAGAGTGTGACGCCGCATTCTCACAACTTAAGTTTGCACTAACGTCAGCACCACTGTTGCGTCACTTCGATCCATCTTGCCCGACTGAGGTCCACACGGACGCTAGTGGTATCGGTGTAGGTGCGGTGCTTGTAGAACGTCACAATGGCGCAGAGCATGTCGTGGCATATGCCAGCCGTTGCCTGAGCAAATCAGAACGCAATTACACAGTTACGGAACAGGAATGTCTGGCAGCTGTTTTCGCCGTACAGAAGTTTCGTCGTTATCTTTACGGGAGGCCATTTAAGATAATTACCGATCACCATTCGTTATGCTGGCTGGTCGGTTTGCGTGACCCCTCTGGCCGCCTCGCACGTTGGGCGCTGCGACTTCAGGAATACGACTTTACGGTGTCGTACAAGAGTGGCCGTCGTCACGCGGACGCAGACTGCCTCTCCCGGATTCCTCTTGCGACTACTGACTGCGATGCTGAGAATTTTGACGACTGCCTTGCTGCTGTTACAAGCACGTTCCCCAACGCGGCTGATTTCCAGAGAGAACAACGCAGCGATCTCAACTTGGATCCTCTTTTTGCCGCCACACGTGCCTCCCAACACAGCGGTCGCTTTACTATCCGAAACAAGTTGCTCTATAAAAATAACTACTCTAGACCTGGAGCACGTTTTCTTCTAGTTGTCCCCGAGAGCCTTCGCTCCGATGTTCTACGTGCCATGCATGACGTGCGACGTTTGGTCATTTCGGCTTCATACGAACGCTAAACCGCACGCAGGAACGCTTTTACTGGCCCAAGATGTACGAAACGACGAAGCGTTACGTCGCTAGCTGCGAGACGTGCCAACGTCACAAGCGCCCGGCCACCGCTACACCAGGTCCCCTTCAGCCGTTAACACCACCCAGCACACCTTTTGAACAAGTAGGAATTGACATTATAGGTCCATTTCCGTTATCTAACAATAAGAAGCGTTGGATAATTGTCTGCGTAGATCATCTTACGCGGTATGCCGAAACTGCAGCTATTCCCTCTTCTACCGCTGCATCCGTGGCGGACTTCTTGCTTCACTCCGTGGTCCTTCGCCATGGCCCACCGCGTGTTATTATCAGCGACCGTGGCCGCCAGTTCACTGCCGATGCCGTTGAAGAATTACTACGCATGTGAACAACACAGTTCCGTCATTCCACACCGTATCACCCGCAGACGAATGGCCTCGTTGAACGGACTAACAGAACGCTGATCAACATGCTTGCCATGTACGTTTCTTCCAATCACAAGAACTGGGATGAAGTGCTGCCTTTTATCACGTACGCGTACAACACGGCAAAACATGAAACAACGAACTTCAGCCCATTTTATCTGTTGTACGCCAGGTTGCCATTAAGCCCTCTAGACACTTTCTTATCTTCATTCTACACAATGTTGACTCTGTATCAAACACCCTGTGCCTCGCGGAAGAAGCCCGTCGAATCGCTCGTCTTCGTACTCTGGCCTCTCAACGTCGTTCGAAGGAACGATACGACGACCGTCACGAACCGGTTTTATTCGAAAAAGGTGACTTGGTGTTACTTTGGACACCGCAACGCAAGCGTGGATTGTGTCAAAAGCTTCTGTCATGATATTCAGGCCCATTTGTAGTTTTGGAGCGTCTAAGCTCCAAAACTACAAATGGGCCTGAATATCACTTACGTAATAGCTCGTCTTTTGACCAATGGTCGACGATCAAGCAGAACGCAGCTCACTCACGTTGCTCGCCTGAAACATTTCTACCCTCCTAGTGCATTATAACTCGCCCTACGGGCTTCGTCTGCTTGCGAGGGAATGTAACATACTAGAAAAAGGTAGAGAAGAGAATCAGAGGAAGACGAAGAGTCTTGGCACGACCGCAGTGTGCTGCCGCAAACGACCATCGTTCACCTCCTGTAAATAAAACCATCTTATCACAGCTCGCTGTTACAATATTATTGTTAGCGCATCTCTTCTCAAACCCGCTTTACGGTTTGCGAGATTCCGTAACCACCTCATGGCCCGTGTAGCCTTGGAGTACACATCATCAATGTGGCTTCTCCAATTTATTGTATCATTATATAGAATGCTCAAATATTTAAGGAAATTTGCCTGCGGAATGAGCTCATTACTGATATTAACGAGATGTTCAAAGGCTGCAGAAAAGAGAATGCAAGAAGTGCACTTTTCTTTACCGTCAGCGTCATATGAATGTTTTTTAGCCATCCTTCTATCATATTGAGATAATTGTGTAGACTCTGGTATGGAGAATAAAGATTGGTATTACTTGCAAGGAAAGCAATATTGTGCGCGTACACATATAGTTGAATATCCTTAGTTGATAGAATGGAGCTTAAGAAGATGTTAAATAAAACATTTACAGTAGGAGTCGTCTTTCTTTCAGTGCTGTCAATGCCAGCATGAAGAAAAAATATTTATTTTGAAATCAAGCTATTTTATTTTCTCCGCGGGTCCCAGTAAAATAGGACAAGTTAGCAGAGGTACAGTGTACAGAATATTTTTCACCGATTGTCCTCGATGTTGCCTCCACTTTGCGCAGGGGTAGTCAGAGTGGTTAGAATGTAATGATGATTGTAGTGGGTCATGCAAATCTCGGCACACACATTGTCAGTGCTAAGCACGAGACGCTCGGCCCGGACTGTCGCTGATTTTGATAGCTAGGCCTACGCTCCTACCTGGTCTCGGATAACAGTTTTGACTGTCTCCGTTCTATATTATAATTGGTGGAGGTGCTGGGTCTCCTTGCAATCCTGGAGTTGCGAAGCCGGACTCTACCTGCTGTCATGACCACTGCATCTGCCACAAGCCCTCCTCCTATGGCTTCCCAGGCCATCGTGTGCTCCGGCGCGGTCCGTCAGCGGGATCCTCCCATATTCAGCGGCACTGACGACCACGACGTCGACGACTGGCTGGCTACTTATGAACTCGTGAGTGTCTTGAACAAATGGGACGAAGCCACAAGACGGGCCACTGTCGGCATTTACCTCAGTGGCATTGCCCACTTATGGCTTCGGAACCATGAGACCGACGTTCCCACCTGGACAGCATTCAAAGCAAAGTTCAGCGAAGTCTTTGGTCGTCCTTCTGTCCGCAAACTTCGTGCGGAGCAGCGCCTTCAGTCGAGATCTCAACTGCCTGGTGAGAACTTTACAAGTTACATAGAAGACGTCATTGACTTGTGCAAGCGCGTCGATGTGAACATGACAGAGGTGGACAGCATCAAGCATATTTTTAAGGGTATTGACGAGGACGCTTTCCAGATGCTCATTTCGAAAAGCCCTGCTACTGTCGCCCAAGTTACCGAGCTCTGCCAAAGCTATGATGAGCTCCGCCGGCAACGTCTCGTCACCCGCCGTGCTGTCCCACATCAGGAATCGATGTCCGGCTTAACTCCCTCGCAAGACCCCGTCCTCCTCTCGCAGATCAAAGATTTCGTGCGCGAAGAAGTTGCCCGCCAACTGTCGCTCATCTCTGGCCTACCGGAGCGCAGTGCACCGCTTAGCCCTACTCTACGGACTATTATACGAGATCAAGTGTCTGAGGTCCTTCCTCCGCAGCTGGTGCCACCAGTCAATGCACCATTGACGTACGCCGAAGCAGCAGCACGACCACGACCACAGACGTTCCAAGCGCCGCCTCCACAGCCTGCTCCTGTTTATGCCGCCCAGCCGCCACGACCTCCACTTCGCCGAGTCCCTAATCCATGGCGCACTGCCGACAACCGACCGATCTGCTTTTCGTGTGGTCTACCTGGGCACGTCGCACGTCTGTGCCGCCGCCGTCCACTCCACTCACGTGAAAACCTACGTCCATACGAAAACGATTACACGTACACTCAATACACCCCAGACCCCGAATTGTACGCTCCTCGTCCAAGCCACCGACCAGCTCCTGATCGCCGATCTCCTTCTCCACGTCGACGCTCGCCCTCCCCGATGCGCCGACGCCCCCCTACAATCGACGCGGAAAACTAAATGACGCAGTTCCCGAGGCAAGAACTGCGTCCTCGTCGCAAAGCACAAGCCCTCTTCGTTCGCCGCCGAATGTAATTGATGCCGTTCTTGAAGGTGTACCCGTACTTGCCCTTATTGATACTGGTGCCGCAATTTCTGTCATCGCCGAAAAAGTTTGCCGTTCAATTCGAAAAGTGACAACGCCTTACTTGGGTTCATGTCTTCATACTGCCACTGCACAGCCTGTGCAGCCTGTGGCCGCGTGTACTGCCAGACTTGTAATTCAAGGAGTGCCCTACACAGTCCAGTTCGTAGTACTCCCGCACTGTTCTCATGACATCATTTTAGGTTGGGATTTTCTCTCCCATCACCAAGCCGTCATTGATTGCGCCCGTGCCGAAGTCGCCTTTTGTCCCCTTGGTGATGCGCTACCAGTGCACGATCGCCCTTCCGACGCGAAGTTGGTCATTAGTGACGACACCCAAATCCCTCCACGCGCTACTGTCTTCGCACCTGTGTCGTGTTCCACCGTCGTCGACGCTACCGCATTCTTCACGCCTTCCGCTGCTTTCGTTCATCGCCACCTATCACCGCTCCCAACCGCTCTCGTTACTCTTCAAGGTGGTGCGACCAACGTGCCTGTGAAGAACCCGTTCCCATTCACGATTACGCTACTTCGAGGCGAATGTATTGGTTCGATAGAATCATTCGAAACCATCACTACACTTGACGTTCCTGATGAATCATCGGAAGTCAGCGCCCTCTCCTGTAGTTCCGTGAATGGCCCTTCCACTACCGACATTTTCAACCGTGTCATCGACGAAGGCCTAAACCCACAACAGAGGTGTGAGCTTTTGAGCCTCCTTGACAAGTTTCGACCATCTTTTGACAGTCACAGCGCTACTTTAGGTCGCACATCTACCGTATGCCACCAGATCGACACAGGTAATCACCCACCACTACGGCAGCGACCATACCGTGTTTCGCCAACTGAACGCCGTATCATCGATGAACAAGTAGGTGACATGCTAAAGCGAGGCGTCGTTCAACTGCCAAACAGTCCTTGGGCGTCGCCGGTTGTTTTAGTTAAAAAGAAGGATGGCAATATACGCTTTTGCGTAGATTATCGTCGCCTAAACAAAATAACACGAAAGGATGTTTATCCTTTGCCTCGAATTGATGACGCCCTCGACTCTTTACAAGGCGCAGAGTTCTTTTCCTCCCTTGATCTACGCTCTGGGTACTGGCAAGTGCCCATGAATCCGGATGATAGGCCAAAAACTGCATTTGTTACACCAGACGGCTTATACGAATTTAACGTGATGCCATTCGGGCTATGCAATGCGCCGGCAACATTTGAGCGCATGATGGACACTATCCTACGAGGCCTCAAATGGAACACGTGTTTGTGCTACTTAGACGATGTAGTGGTATTCTCACCCGATTTTTCCACGCACCTTCGTCGCTTGGAACAGGTTCTACGCTGCCTCTCTGCAGCCGGCCTCCAACTCAACTTGAAGAAGTGTCACTTTGGAGCGCGCAAGCTGACCATTCTCGGACACGTCGTGTCGAAGGATGGCGTTCTTCCTGACCCCGCTAAGCTACGTGCTGTTCGCGAGTTCCCGAGGCCTGCGTCTCTCAAGCAGCTGCGTAGTTTCATTGGGCTTTGCTCATACTTCCGCCGCTTCGTCCGAGATTTCGCCTCGATCATGGCGCCTCTGACAGACCTACTTCAGGGAGACCGCAATCTATCTGCGTGGTCTCCAGCTTGCGACAGTGCCTTTGCGAAGCTCCGTGAACTGCTTACAACACCACCCATACTGCGTCATTTCGATTCAAGCGCTCCCACAGAAATCCACACAGATGCTAGCGGTGTCGGTCTTGGCGCTGTACTCGCCCAACGAAAGCCTGGTTACCAAGAATATGTTGTTGCGTACGCGAGCCGCACTCTTACAAGAACAGAAGCAAATTATTCGGTAACTGAGAAAGAATGCCTAGCGATTATCTGGGCCATTACAAAATTTCGGCCTTATCTGTACGGCCGCCCTTTCGATGTTGTTACCGACCACCACGCGCTCTGCTGGTTATCCTCCCTCAAAGATCCCTCAGGACGCTTGGCACGATGGGCTTTACGGCTCCAAGAGTACGACATCCGCGTCATTTATCGCTCAGGCCAGAAGCACGCCGATGCCGACGCTCTTTCGCGTTCGCCTGTTTCTACTGATATTGCGAGTGTCTCCATCCAAGACAACTTCCTTCCACTATCAGGACCCATCAACATGGCTGCGGAGCAGCGCAAAGATTCGTGGATTGCGTCTCTGATGGATTACCTATCTGAAACACTCGCCCACCCGCCATCTCGAGCGCTACACCGACAAGCCTCTCACTTCGCCATCCGTGATGGAATACTTTATCGCCGCAACTACCACCCTGACGGTCGCAAATGGCTACTCGTCATACCCAGGCATCTCCGCGCCAGCATATGTGCTGCTTTCCATGCCGATCCGCAGTGTGCGCACGCCGGTTTGTTTAAAACCTACGCCAGGCTACGTTTTCGGTTTTATTGGCGCGGCATGTACACATTCGTTCAAAAGTACATTCGATCTTGCACAGAGTGCCAACGCCGCAAGCACGATCCTAGCCGTCCTACTGCACCAATGCAGCCGTTACCGTGCCCAGTGCGACCATTCGACCGGGTTGGAATAGACCTTTATGGTCCTCTACCATATACATCAGCTGGGAATCGCTGGATTATTGTAGCGATCGACCATCTCACGAGATATGCAGAAACGGCCGCTCTACCAGCCGCGACGGCACGTGACGTTGCGTCTTTCCTGCTGCAACGTTTTGTTCTGCGTCATGGCGCTCCACGTGAACTTTTGAGCGACCGAGGCCGCGTCTTTCTCGCGGATGTTATTCGAGAACTTCTTGCAGAATGCCATGTAATTCACCGCTGTACTACCGCATATCGCCCACAAACAAATGGCTTGACCGAGCGTTTCAACCGTACTCTTGGCGACATGCTTTCTATGTATATCGCCTCCGACCACACCAACTGGGATCTTATCCTTCCTTACGTAACGTACGCTTACAACACGGCACCTCAAGCGACGACAGGCTTTTCTCCATTCTTTTTACTTTATGGTCGAGAACCATCATCTCCAATTGACACCATTCTCCCCTACCGACCCGACTCATCCGAAGGCACACCACTTTCCGAAGCCGCGCGGTATGCGGAAGAATGTCGGCAATTAGCTCGCACCCTTACAACACAAGAACAAGGGCTACAGAAATTTCGTCACGACGATGGACGGTCCAACTACCAATTTTCGCCCAACTCTCTTGTTTGGCTGTGGGTGCCCCCCAGTGCTGCTCCTGGTACCTCTACAAAGTTTGTCAGCAGGTACCATGGACCTTATCGCGTCATAGAACAAACTTCCGCTGTTAACTACCTCATCGAACCCCTCACGGCCACTGTGGACCTGCGTCGCCGAGGCCGCGAAATCGTACATGTGAATCGCCTCAAACCATATCACGAACCACTTGTCCTCACGACACCTTAGAACACTTACTTGGCACCATCTTCAGCGAGGGGGAAATATGTAATGATGATTGTAGTGGGTCATGCAAATCTCGGCACACACATTGTCAGTGCTAAGCACGAGACGCTCGGCCCGGACTGTCGCTGATTTTGATAGCTAGGCCTACGCTCCTACCTGGTCTCGGATAACAGTTTTGACTGTCTCCGTTCTATATTATAAGAAGAAGAAAAAGGCGCCCCCTTTCATGGCGCAGCGCATGTGGCAAGGGGGAATAGCAGAAAAGTGGATAGAAGAGAAAAAGGTTAGGTAAGCAGTGGCGCAGACGTCTTACGCACGAACAGCAGTTCGACAGAGGCAACAATTGCAATTGCTGGTGACTGTCCGATTCAAACTCACATTGCTGTAGAAGTCCTGGGAACGCACATCAGACGCTTTGCACGTGCTCCATGTCATTCCCTTGCACTGTTGCTTTCAGAGAGGCTCCAATCATCATTCGCTAAAATGATTGTGAAGTACAACGAGAAACTTCTCTAGGGCTTCACTCCTCCATGCATCTAAACCATCGATACCCCCTTGGTGTCTTATTCAACCCACAGTGCATCTTAGTGTACCAGGGATCCGGAGGAAATCTGAGCTTTCATCGTCCGTGCTGAAACAACTGTCTTCTTCTTTTGCACAATAAATATTCAGACAGTGTACATATATATACCGATGGCTCCACGAACCGCCAGTGTTCCTCAGGTGTAGTAGCTGTCCCAGCAAAAGGTGTTACCATCAGCTTTATGACTGACCTCCCCACGGCATCTGCAGCAGCGGAACTAGCTGCTTTGCGCGCTGCACTTTGTGTGGTCAATCAAGAACCACCGCAACAATGGTCGATTTTCAGCGACTCAATGGCTGCCCTACAATCCGTGCTCTCAGCACTGCGTCACGGGCCGTACGAACAGCTTGTTTTCGAAATTCGATCCCTTCTCCACACTTCACACAAGAAAGGGCATTGGCTGCCTAGTCACTGCGGCGTAATAGGGAACGAACATGCCGATACTGCCGCGCGGGCAGCTCTTGAAGGAACACGAGAAGAAGCCATACCACTTTCGCGGACCGATGCTGCCAGTAATCTTCGACGACTTGCGCGTGAAATCAGGTTTTCACTATGGATCCCACCAAGCAACGAGACGAATCGTCAACACCACCTGTCCTCTTTGATGGCTCTCCGCATGCCCACTGGGCTCGACAGAAGAGAAGCCACTCTGCTCCATCGCTTTTGGCTTGAAGTGACATTTACAAGATCTCATTTTTTGTCATAGGAATGGACGACAACGCTCTCTGCGATGCCTGTCGTTGCGAAGAGACGCTACACCACATCCTGTGCGGCTTTCCGTTGTATGACATCCAGAGACAGTCACTGGCGTCCGTTCTTGCGTGCATCAAAAACAGCCGAATGCCTGTGGACACTACTCTTTCAAGTTTCCGAGAGAAGACATTGCAACAGAAGGCGACAAAAGCTCTGTTGAGATTCCTACGCGACACGGACTTGAACAAGCGGCTGTAACAGCAATGTCACACACCGCGAAAGACAAGACTGGACTATGACTGAGTGTGCGCGCATGTGCTGCCGAATGTGCTGTGTTTATCTCTCTTCCCTCCCTCCTCTCTATCTTTCATCTCCCGCATCCCCCTCCCATTCGCAGGGTAGCAAACCGGCTGTATATAGGCTGGTTAACCTCCCTGCTGTTCTTTTCCTCCTATTTTCCTTCCTTCCTTCCTTCCTTCTTTCCTTCCTTCCTTCCTTCCTTCCTCCGACATGGAATGAATTTCTGTCATATGGTGACGTCATCTCGTGATGATTTTTTCACATCACCTGCTCCCGATGACGCGAGAAGTCGACAGTTATATTTAGTGTTTGATGAGGAATTTAAAGCTTTTCTCTAAACAATAAGCCCACCCGTGATATTGCTGATGAGCAGCGTCAGTTGGCAAAATTTTGTTTTTTTTCATTATTTACTTTCGAGTTTGAATGTCAGTGAGCACATGCCTGGATGCCGATTATTATTTGGTTTTCTCGCGCATATGGGTGACGCGCAAGCGGTGTTCCCGGGATCATACCCGCTTGCTGGTGATATCAACTTCGAGGCAGAGTCCTGAAATCGTCGCTCACTCAGGGAGTGTTTTAAAATCAGTTCTCTGCGTTTTTTTGGTGATTTTTGTTTATTGACTTAACACAAGCCCAAACTGTAAGATCGATGAGTTCGGCCACGAAGATTTGGCAGTCAGTTACGATTATGACTGTTACGTAATAACTCAAAGAAGTTCTGTACTAATAATTTTTAGCACTGCAGCGTGTTAGTCGCTTGTAATTTTGTACAGGAAATTATACACCGGGTTTGAGTGATCAGCTGCTTTCTATACATTGTGGCTATATTTCGTAGAAGACCAATTTGAGCCGCATATTTCGCAACGATTTGGGGACAAAAACTGAAAGACAACGCAGTTCGAACATTATTTTTTCCACCAGCTTGCCGTGAAGCACAGAAATTCCTCTCAGCAGAGACATGAACCTCGAGCTGGTAGTAGTACGTGGTTGCTGCTACCTGCTTTTTCTCACGTCTATATATAGCAAAACTATATATGATGCGAACGTAAAGTATGTTATCATCTGAAAAACAGAAAAACCTGCATCATACAAGTCTCCATAAGCTGCTTTAAAATGAGCATGCCACACTTACACGGCTTTCAGAAAAAAAAACTAATCTTCTATAAAGCGTTCATTGCAGTGTTTTGTATCATATGATCACCGTGCTTCCAAATTCGCTACACTACCGGTGCGCAAGAGAGACGAAACCACGCGCCTCCATTGAATTCGTCGGCGCGTCCGTGGGAGCCCCGGTGAAAAATGGTGCCGGGTGTAGCGCACGCCGTAGGCGGGCGAAGATAATCGATGAATAAACGCGTGCCCGGAAAAGAGTGCCGTTACTTTCCTAGATCAAGAAGTTTTAACTGCCCATAGACTGACACGTCGCACAGTAGATATATAGAAAAACGCCTCAAGGAGGATCAAACGATGACGCAGCCAGACTGCCAGGCCTCGGAAAGTCTCAAGTTCCACCCATTGCTGAACGGGGGCAAAAAATCAACAGCCAAAGAAGAACCATAGTGGCTCCGCGCAAATCTGCCCTCGGGGATGCCAAAAAAATCCGCTAGAAGCACCATAGTAAGATTGAAAGTTAAAGCGACGAGAGTCACCACTTTTGCAAAAAAGTGCTCTTTTCTACGTAATTGAAAAGCAACATTTGAATTACGCATTGTGCGTAGTACTTATGAGCACTGAATTTGTTTAGCGATCGCGGTGCCATGTGAGTTTTACTGTGGATTATCTTTTTGGTGATGGTGTTGAAACGGAAAACATGCGCTGCCACTGTTCGACGGGAGCAGCTGACGTGCATATGATGGTTGGCATGGTCCTCATTGTAGTGTTTACTTGCTGGAATTTTTTATTCGCTCTGTAAGACCCTGCAGTGTCTGTAGGTAATGTCACTGTACTGATGTATGGTGTCGCAGGAACTGTCATACTGGCGTACCAGCGAAGGCATCGATATCTGTAAGCTCCATGGTGATGACAGATAGATTCCTTTAGATGCGAAGAAGCTCTTTGACTAGCCTGTGTAACGCTGTCATTCCATCCGCACCACTCCCTTCGCCGCAGGTGTTCTAGCGGCGCCATGTAGCACACACTGGTGTCGTCTCTCTCTTGGTGGTGGTAGTGGTTAGAAGGAAGAGGAAAAAGGCACCTAATTTCTGTCTGCCCTCAGGCGACACGGCGCAGTGCCTTATAGGGGTGGGGGGAAGGAGGGATAAAAAGAATAGAAGGAAAATAGACGAAGAAGTAGACAGGCAAGCGACAGAAAAAAGAAGGAGATAGGAAAGTGGGGATCCGGTCGAAGCAGTCCAAGGGCGGGGCGCCACAATGCGAGAGCTGCACGGCGTCAGGAGACCGCGGAGGGCGAACCAGTCGGCGGGAGCTACGCTGACGGCGGAGATCGCGAGGGCACAACCGTCCAGCTTGAAATCCTGCGAGCGAATCACTTGCCTGCCGCACGTGTCATATTTATCTCGCTTCACCTTCTCCACCACTCGCAACGTTCGAGCCCACTCCTCACTGGGCATAATCTTACCCGCGCCACCTCTCTCCATCTGTCGGCGAGAAGAAGCCGCAAACCGACGGGTGCACACGGCGCACGCACCACGACAATCTCGTGGGGCCACCCACGAGATTGTCAATGAGGACACCACGCCGCTGCTTGCCGCGCAGTCGCGCCGACGGGCGGGACACCGCCATGGTATGCTTCCCGCTACTGTGCGCGTACCTTTCCCAGCTGTCGCCGGTGTTGTGAGGGTTAGTGAAGGCGATCGCGTTAGCGAATGGTAACGTTGACACCGACCAGGTGCGAGCCAGGTAAACCAAACGCAATCGTAGACAGAGGAAGACCAGCGACATCGACGAGGTGCGAGTCAAGAACACCAATCGCGTTCGAGAATACGGATGTCGCGCGGGTAACACTGACGAGACGCGAGCCAAGGAAGCCGAGCGCAAGTGTCATCAACGCGTCCCGTCTCTTGTGTCTTTGCGTTTCAAATAAACGTTCACTCGAGTAAACGCTACACCGAGTTTCGCTTCAAAGTGATCTTCCAGCACCTGCATCGACGTTTGTTTATACCGGGTCAACACCGCGCACACTGCTACGGCTTCGCATCCACTCAGGGTTCCCTCCGGAGATATGGTTCATAGCTTTTGTTTGTAATTGATCTCCTCGAAGCTGCTTCACCAGGTCACATGATATATTTTAGTAGGGCACTGGAAGTTGTTGCACGCCAAATGAAAAGGTTTGTACCACAAGCACCTCTGTAATTTATTCATTACAAGCTGCGAAAGCATGATGCGAGCAGCTCTGCTTGAAACATTTGCCTGTCGCTTTGTATGCACTTCGCCGGCCCAATTGCTTCACTGCACTCTTCAGTATCGGAGGAAAATCGGCTCCGGGAGATCACACGGAGCGGACGCATTACCATGTCATGCGCACGCAAGGTTACGTTCACATGACATGCCCAAGCGAGGTCGTGTACGCAAGTGGTGTTGTGTCGTTTCGGCGTTTTTTGCAGTGTGTGGGATGGGTCCGCATGTTTGGAGCTGCTGGCATAAATAGTTTGCCATGTGATGTAGTAGCGCGTATTCGACGGGGACACAGAGGAGAATAAAACATGACACTCGCCATTTTTTTACTTTGTGTCCCTGTCAAATTTGCGCTACTACACCATATATTAAAATGATATCTCACCAACTAGCCCAGCTCTCAACCCTACTGGCATGAATCCCATATCCTTTCCCCGATATGTAGGGTAGCACCACTGGAACTGTTTCTAGGGACGATGCACCAAAAATTTGCCCAGTATTGTCCTGCAGGTTTGGATCTGGCGCGACGCGAAAACGGCGAGAACATGAACGCAATCGAAGTGAAGGCCACTTAGTTTCGCATCTTAACCATCTTGAACTAATATTCTTGCGATATCTCGACATCTCGCACGATTTGAAGTAAAATATCAGCACATTAACGCATGCAGATTCCGTTTGTATGTTTGACTATTTCTAGCAAGTTCATTCATCTATTCAAGCAACCTATTGCTCAAATTGATGATATATATCTGGGGTTTAACGTCAAAAAATTACCATATGATTATTTATGAGAGACACCGTAGTGGAGGGCTCCGGGAATTTTGACCAACTGAGTTTCTTCAACGTGCACCCAAATCTGAGCACACGGGCCTACAGCGTTTCCGCCTTCATCGAAAATGCAGCCGCCACAGCTGGGATTCAATCCCGCGACGTGCGGGTCAGCAGCCGAGTACCTTAGGCACTAGTGATTGCCCAAGTTACGCATGTCGTCTCGAATTATTCTCCAGGTGTTGCGTACTACTGGGATTTACGCAGTACCTTCCTTGTTTTACGTATACGTTACCTCAGGCCTGTAGCCATAAATTTTCTTTGAAGGGGTGGGGACACCAATTGAAGACCTTGAATAACACCATTTCTTTAATAACGCTTTCGGTAAGACACACGCCTCCCTCCAAGTTTTGGGGCGAAGTGGGCTTCTACTTCTCTTCCCTCTGGCTACAAGCTTGCGTTACCTCCTCTATGTCAGGGCACGGGCCCGGGAGCTGAAGGGCAAGCTGCGTTCAGTCTCACATTTCACCTCTTTATGGGCGCGTAATGTTGCGAATATTGATAGAGATTATCGTGAGCGCCCACTGTTCTAGCCAGTTCGAAATGCTCGAACCAGGTGAGGGGACCTTTAAGGTGTTTGCAGACAGAGGAGAAACTGACCCAACGCGATTAGACCCGGCCAATACGAGGCTAAATGTTCTTGTGGCTTTCTAGCGGTCTGACTTTTACACCTGTGCTGCTCTTCTCAGCCATGCCAAATATAAAAAAAAACCTGGTAGCGTGTTTATTCAACGGTAGACATCTCGCCATGGTTGCCAATAAAAGGAGATACCGTGTTTGCAGATTAACCGCACGGGAAAAAGGACAATTTAGCATCACTAAATCAAATCATTGGTGCCTTTGTGTCATCTTTAACTATATCGACTCTTCTTGCTTTCCTGTCTTAGACACCGGTCGTGTAGGTTTCTCTTGAAAAATTTGAGCTTTCGTAAAAGTTAATTGCCCCTGCACTTTACGGTTTTGGGGGCCAAGAGTTATGTTTTGCCTGCTTATTTTCGGCTTCTTGAAACGCAATCTTTAGTGCCGAAAAATTCAGCCTATATATATATATATATATGCTGATCACCATTGACTCATGTAATGCCACCATGCTTCATAGGGGCTTTAGTGATTTTGGTAAGGGTAAGGGCCCACGTTTTTCATTGTAATGAAATGAAGCACTATTAGCGGCTGTCTACCAGCTTATCACTCTGTGAGTGGAAGGATATTTTGTTGATTGCCACAGGTAAATGAAATCAAAGTGAGAAAATGCAGACCAGTTGCATTGCGCATGAGATGGGGCTCTTTCCTAGGATAACTCACGCATTGACTGCCAGAAGATGGCCAGATAATTATCATCGTTACGTGTTTCATGGGAAGTGTCTCTCGGCGCTGTGGACGCACGAAACTACGGCGATGTGTCACGAGCAGAAACATTTGTTTTAGTTGCTTGAACAACAGATTAGGCACTTTATGAACGGATTCGTACAACACATGACACTTACATGTTCTTCTCTCTTAGCGCCGCATCAATAAAGGAGAAATTGTGCCCGTCAAATGGCAAGCAATTTGCGCGCCGGACAGGTGGAATTGCATGGTGTGCCGCATTCACAAGCAACGAGCGCCTATGCTCTTTTTGCGTGACCCCTTGTGGAGTCGCCAGCACTGCGTCGCGCCGCGCGCGGAGGTATACTCCTTGACAATGCTTTTAAACTTTGAGTACACTTCCTCAATGGGAATAAAAAAAAAGGCTGTATGGTGGCAGCCGCTTGACTGAATGTTTCCAGCTGGCTGGAATCGCCTCGTGTGCGCTGCTATGAGCAGGAACATTGTCGAATATGAAGACGGTCTCTGTTTCGGGGTCCAGAGTCTCAATCAGGGTATACGCGTCGGCGAGAAAGCCATTAAACACACTCTAGTGGACTCTATGGACTATTCGTTAGTGCAGACATGCAGGCGATGATGTTGATATTTGCTTCTTTCGCCGCCGTCGTCGTATGGAGTGCTGGCACGCCCCTCTTTGCGCGGGCGAATTTTCTCGTACTTATGTTTTAGTTGGTTTCGTCGATGTTAGCGACACACTCGGGGCCTTCGCTTTGCAGCCAATGTGCGAAGTTTTTTCTATTCCGCTTAACATCGGAGTGGTTATGATCAGCGGACTCCTCAGTCGCTAATTTTATGGAGTAACTGTGGGCATATAGTGCCCAGAATATTTAGGCACTATATATAGTGGGCGTAAAGGAGGCGGTCGGCAGAGCTGGTGCTGATTGTGAGACGCTAAGAGAGAAAAACATGTAGGCGTGATTTGTTGTACGAATCTACTCAGAAAGTGTCTGGTCTCTTGTTCAAGCAAAAACGCCAGGCCTGTGCGGAAGGCGGAGCACAGTCACAGCGAAATCTAGAAGAGCGGCTTTTCAGAGCTTTTTCTAAACACTGAAATCGGGTCACTGCTTCAAGCATACTTTCTGGATACGCGCTATAGCATTAATAATAATAATTTCTGGGTAGTAGACCCACATTTGGTGTCCTATTTTTTATCATTTTTCTGGGAAGCGTTGCATCCACTAAACACTTGCAAGGAGTTTTGTGCCAATTGTTCATGCAGTGGCTGACGACGATGAGAAATTATGCCGAAAGTGGGTATGCGCCACACTTAGTAGGGGATCAATAACAAGCTTTCGTAATGGGTTAGAGCATAAGACGACCCACTCGTTACGCTATTCGTAATGTGTGACCCCTCGTTGTTCTTTTGCTGTTCTAAAACGCTTTATTATTCATATTAACGCGATTCTTTTCCCGACATCAAACATGCCTAAAGGGACTTTGAAACACTGAAACACACACACAAAAAACGAGATTATAGTGTCATGATATGTAATTTCGTGTGGCAAATTTGTAAATCCAGTCGAAAATTTGCATAAACCAACGCAAATAACTTTATTTTACCGAAAACAAGCAACAGGCGCCGCGCCCGCAATTGCGAGTCTCGCCGCCGCTGTGATTGGTCAAAGCTCCATGACGTCACTGCACGAAGGTTAGGACAGCTGACTGAGCTCGCCGGCAGTCAATGCCTTGTTTATCTGATGAAATTGGGTTGCTGTATGGCGAACTGTGACATTTGGACTGATTGCGCTGTACATCCGTACATGCATGCTTGAGCCGGCCGCCACTTCAAGGGTGACGGCTGAAGCGGCACAGAAAAGGGAGTCCAAACAGCCACCCCAATCGCGTCGGAAACATAGACTGTTAGGTATAAAATGCGTGCCAGTGCTTAATTTCCTTGTAGTAAACTCTTACAGATGATACGTTTATCAGTGGATATCAAATCGGATAAGAAACAGTAGCATCGGCACTCGCTTTTAGCCGCGTATTGGCACGGCCCGCGCTAGGCGTGGGCAGCGTGCAGAAACATCAGCATTTCGTGGATTTCACAGCTCAGAGTGCAGCATTGTTGATGCAGTCAGTTTGGTACTTGGCAGCTGGCAAGGCGCACGCAATGAGTCAGTATGCTGCCGCGAGAAAAAAAAAAGAGCAAGACGACTGCCGCTCTTGTGGCAGTGGTGATATGTCTCTGAACAGCGCTGAAAATTGCGCAAGAATAACTTCACTCATCATTTGCAGTTCTGTTTTTTTCCTAATACCGTTGCTTTTTCGAAATCCTGCCCAGTACTACAGTGATGTGTTAAAATGCAAATGGCATATTAGCAGCGCTGTAGAAGCATGCGACTGTCGTGTAGAAGAGCCGATTTCGATTATGCGTACTGATATCTTTGTACACGTGTTTTGGCCATAGGTGATCATGCACATACTTCGTGCGAATGGGGAAAAAGGAGAAATACTGCTGCTGCCTCAAAATTCGGCAGATTCGCGACTCCCACAGAGTGCTTCATCTCTAGGTTTGAACTATTTTCTTTTAACTGCAGATGCCCATTTTGCAGCCACTTTCTGATCCCGAGGAAACTTGTGAAAAGCGACCTCATCACGACCGTAAGTGCTGCGGCAGCCATATGCCGCGCAGTAATTCGGCATCGCGAGTCCACTTTAACCTTGCGCAAACACAACTAGTGAAGGTCAGATGGCGAAAATTTCTAATCAGAATAGAATGAAGCAATGGCGAGAAATCCGTACAAACTAGCAGAACTGATGCTTCGCCAAGCAGCAGATCGCAGCAGAAACACGGCACAACCGTCAAGTAAATTAGCTGAGATGACTGAGCGACGCAGGCGGCTCGGCGCTAAGATGCTCTCCGGTTGGCGGCTCGGCCCTGACGGTGACGTCACCTCCCCACTTGTATATCTCTCCCGTGCTCCGCCACTGCACACGCGTGTGCCGGAGGGGGGGGGGGGGGGTCCCTCGGTCAAAGTTTGCTCGCCTATAGCGCCACTGTTTAACTGAACCACTCAAAAAAAAAAAAAACCTTCGCAGACATGTTGTAAAAGGTCGAGTATACCGAATTTGCAAGAAATTCGCGAATTCAAAACCTCTACAGCGTTCCTTAAGGCAGGTTGGCAAGCAATCACCAAGCACCGGCGTGGCTCAGTGGTAGAATACTGGGCTGCCTCGCAGCGGACTGTTGTTCGAGCCCCAGTTTGTTCTTGGTGCTAGTTTATTTTTTCATATTTCGCAATAGTGGTTACAGACACCGGCGGCGGTGGAAAAATATATACGGAGCCGCGCGTGCCCCAAGTTTTGACCTCATCACAGCTTTCGCTGCAATAAAACAAATGTTTTCGCTCGTGACACATCGCCATAGTGTTGTACGTTCACAGCGTTGAGAGACACTTCCCATGAAACACGTCACAATGCTAATTATCAGGCCACCTTCTGGTAGTCGATCCATGAGTTATTCTATAGGAAAGAGCCTCATTTCATGCACAATGCAGCTGTTCTGCATTATCTCAGTTCGATTTCATTGACCTGTGGAAATCAACAAACATCCCTCTACGGACATGGTGATAAGCAGGTAGACAGTTGCTAATAGCCCTTCATTTCATTACAATGAAAAACGTGGGCCCAAATGTGCCAGTGTTGCCCTTACCAAAATCACTAAAGCCCCTGTGAAGCATGGTGGCATTACATGAGTCAATGGTGATTCAGCAGAGGCTGAATTTTTCGGCACTAAAGATTGCGTATCAAGGCACCGAAAATAAGCAGGCAAAACATAGTTTTTGGCCCCCAAAATTGTAAAATATAGGGGCAAAAAACTTTACAGAACCTCAAATTTTCAAGAGAAACATACACGACCGGTGTCTAAGACAGGAAAGCAAGAATAATTGATATAGTTAAATATGGCACAAAGGCACCAATGATTTGATTTAGTGATGCTAAATTGTTCTTTTTCCCGTGCGGTTAATCTGCAAACACGGTATCTCCTTTTATTGGTAACCATGGCGAGTTGTCTACCGTTGAATAAACACGCTACCAGTTTTTTTTTTCTTTTTGGCATGGCTGAGAAGGGTAGCACCGGTGTAAAATCCAGATCGCTAGAAAGCCACAAGAACATTTAGCCTCGTACTGGCCGGGTCTAATCGCGTTAGGTCAATTTCTCCTCTGTCTGCAAACACCTTAAAGGTCCCCCACCAGGTTTAAGTATTTCGAACTGGCTAGAGAAGTGGGCGCTCACGATCACCTCTATCAAGATTCGCAGCATTACGCGCCCATAAAGAGGTGAAATGTGAGACTGAACGCCGCTTGCCCTTCAGCTTCCGGGCCCGAGCCCTGAGATAGAGGAGGTAACGCAAGCTTGTAGCCAGAGGGGAGAGAAGTAGGAGCCCCCCTCGCCCCAAAACTTGGAGGGAGGCGTGTGTCTTACCGAGGTCGTTATTAAAGAAATGGTGTTCTTCAAGGTCTTCAATTGGGGTCCCCACACCCTCAAAGAAAATTTATGGCTACAGGCCTGAGGTAACGTATACATAAAACATGGAATGGTACTGCCAGAGTCCTTCAATTGTACTGCGTACATCCCAGTAGTACGCAACACCGCGAGAATAAATTGAGACAACATGTGCAGCATGGGCAATCTGTTGCTTGAATAAATGAATGAAAGTTTATAGAAATAGTGAAACATACAAATGTAATATCGCGCGCGTTATATTTAAGATTTTTTTACTTCAAATCGTGTGAGATGTCGAGATATCGCGCGAATATTCGTTCAAGACGCTTAAGATGCAAAACTATAAGCGGCTTCCATTTTGTTTGCGTTCGTGTTCTCGCTGTTCTCGCGTCGTGCCAGATCCAGACCTTCAGGACAATACAGGGCCAATTTTTGGTGCATCGTCCATAGCAACAGTTCTAGTGGTGCAACCCTACATATCGGGGTAAGGATAGGTGATTCATGCCAGTAGGGTTGAGAGCTGGGCTAGTTGGTGAGATATCATTTTAACATATGGTGTAGTAGAGGAACTTGCACGGGAACACAGAGGACAAGAAAAGTAGCGAGTGTCATGTTTTATTGTCCTCTGTGTCCCCATCTAAATCACGCTACTACACCATATGTTAAAATGGTTCATGCCAGCTTCTCCAAACATGCGGATCCGCCCCAGACACTGCAAAAAACGCCGAAACGACACAACACCGATTACGTGCACGACCTCGCTTGGGCATGTCATGTGAATGTAACCTTGCGTGCGCATGACGTGTTAATGCGTCCTCGCCGTGTGATCTCCCGGATCCGATTTCCCTCTGATACTGAAGAGTGCAGTGAAGCGATTGGGCCAGCGAAGTGCATACGGAGCGAGTGGCAAATGTTTCAAGCAGAGCTGCTCGCATCATGCTTTCACAGCTCGTAATAAATAAATTAAAATAATGCTTGTGGTACAAAGCTCTTCCTTTGGCGTGCAACAGTTTCCCCCTAACTAAAATTTCTCATGGTACCTGGTGAAGCAGCTTAGAGGAATTAAATCAGAAACAGAAACTATGAACCATATTTCCAGAGGGAGCCCTGATGGGATGCGAAGTAGTAGCAGTGCGCGTGGCGTTCACCCGGTATAAACAAATGTCGATGCAGGTGCTGGAAGATCGCTTTGAAGCAAAACTCGGTGTAGCGTTCACTCGAGTAAATGTTTGTTTGAAACGCAAAGACACAAGAGGCGGGGTGCGTTGAAGACGCTTCCGCTCGGCTTCCTTGGCTCGCGTCTCGTCGGGTTTACTCGCTCGCCGTCTGTATTCTCGAACGCTATTGGTGTTATAGACTCGCACCTCATCGGTGTCGCTGGTCTTCCACTACCGACGCTTGCGTTCGGGTTTCCTTGCTCGCGTCTCGTCGATGTTGACGTCGCCATTCGCGAACGCGATCAGCTTCGCTAACATTTTCAGCGCCGTCGACAGTGGAGAGAGGTACGTGCACACAAGCGGGAAGCATGCCGTGACGGCGTCCCGCCCGTCGGCGCGATCGCGCGGCAAGCAGCGGCGCTCTGTTCCCATTGTCGGCCCCGCGAGATTCTTGAGGTGCGCGCGCAGCTAGCGGCTTCTTCTCGCCGACAGATAGAAAGAGATAACGCAGGTAATATGATGCTCACGTGAGGAGTGGGCTAGAGCGTTTCTAGCAATGGAGAGAATGAAGGGAGAGAGATGACACGCTGCGAGCGTGCGGCAGGCGAGAGAGAGAGAGACGTTACCGCGCACTGCTAAGAGGGTGTGAGCTACTTGGCGCCGCTCCAACATCTGCGGCGAGGAGAGTGGTGGGAGCGGAGGGACAGCGTTACACAGGCTAGTCGAAGAGCTGGTTCGCATCTAAAGGAACTCAGCTGTCATCGCCGTGGAACGTACAGATATCGATGCCTTCGCCGGTACGCTGGTCTGACAGTTCCTGCGCCACCATGCAGCAGTACAGCGACTATACCTAGAGACACTGCAGGGTCTTACAGAAGCGAATAAAAATGCTAGAAAGAAAACACTATGCTGAGGACCATGCCAATCATCGGATGAAAAGTAACTGCGCATATGCCCGTCAGCTGCTCCCGTCGAACAGTGGCATCGCATGTTTTCCGTTTTGTCACCATCACACATAAGAGAATCCATAGTAGAACTCACATGGCGCTGCGATCGCTAAAAAAATTCAGTGCTCGTACTACGCACAATGCGGAACTCAAATGTCACCCTTCAATTACATAGAAAAGAGCACTTGTTTGCAAAAGTGGGGGCTCTCATCGCTTTTACTTTCCAGCTTACTATGGTGCCTCTAGCAGATTTTTTGGTATCCTCGAGGGCAGATTTGAACCGAGCCACTATGGTTCTTCTTTAGCTGTCGATTTTTTCGCCCCCGTTCAGTGATGAGTGGAACTTGAGACTTAAATTTCCGAGGACTGGCAGCCTGGCTGCGTCGTTGGTTGACCCTCTTCGAGGCATTTTTCTTTCTATCCACTGTGCGGCGCGTCAGTCTACGGGCAGTGGGAATACCGCTGCCACTGCTGCTTCCATACATAAAGTTTTCTAAAAATAACTGGTGGGCACTCTGGCGCTGCGATCGTTCAGCGACCTTAGGAATGATGGGTAGTACACGGATTTGCGTATATTCGTAGTTGCGGGCGGTGAATCGCACTTGTGGCTTTGTTTATGTGAGTGTTTCGGTTTTGTTTCGAAGGAAAGAACGAGCCTCGTTAAACTTCGTGACCCGATTTGAAATGGTAAGCCTAAATTAATAAGATGGTGAAGCGCAACCACTGAACATTTGCTGATTTCTTTTTGCTTTGCGAGAAAACAGCTCCTTGACACACGAACACACACTGAGGCAGAAGCACGATGATTATACAAATCCGTGTACTACCTATCATTCCCCTTCCGTCATGATCATTCCCATGCTCGCTGAGGCTATGGTGGTTAGAGGGAGAGGTGGCGGGAGCGGCACGGCGGTGGCAGAGAGAAAGCTCTCCCATGCTTCATGTAATAGCCGCGCACACCCTGCGGCGCTGCTGTAGGCAGTTCGATGCTCCGTGCGCTCGCGCACGTGCTTTCTTTCGTCTTGTGCCACACATCGTCTTGTGTCTTTTGCACGTTCTCCACGGCGTTTGTCCGTGCAAGTTCGCGTGCTTTACTGCTAGCAGTGTGGACTCGGGCGTAAAGAAAAAGAAAACGATGCAGACACACTGCTTCGCACCCGGCTGTTCGTTCGGGTACGTCTCGCCGAGGTCTGGCAAATGTGTGTCATTTTTCGGCTCGAAAGAGCCTGAACCTTTAAAAGCATGGCAGTGTGCAGTATGAAGCTCTTGACGCAAGCTCAAGAATTTGCGAGCTGTATTTTGATAAGCAGTATTTTGTGTGATCGCTAACGCACATTGCAGTCAAGGTCGAAGTCGTGACGATTCCTCCCGATTGACCTGTGCTGACTAGCGATGCGATTCCGACGGTGTTCACTAACCTCCCCCAGTATTTGTCAAAGAAGGAAAACTGCTTCAGGAAAACGATGGATCCTCACTCGAGCAGTCGACAGGGGAGGCCTTTCCTACTTATCAGAGAAACTGAATGCGCTCGTAGTAACACTTGATAAGACATTTATACGCTGCTGTAGTTTAAAGCGGGTGAACAGTGATACATAGCCTTATTGAGTTAGCGTCATTCCTTCAGCTCACAAAGTGAACGCTTGCTGAGTGTACCTAGCGCTATACAATTCTAACCAACAAGAGTGGCGATGTGGGCTTGTTGGTGACACATTTGAAAGAAATTTATGTTGCGCGAGGCAAAAAAAAAAAAAATGGATACACAGGAAGGTATAGACTGAGAGGACAGAGTGCTACTAGCAACAACATGTTTATTTTCGACCTCCAAGCCTATTTTAAGTTATAATCGTCAGGCGAGCAAGCAGATAAGCACGTGTATTCAAATAAATGCACGACAATGTCATCTACCTACAAGAAAAAAAACGATAAATAGGACAACAAAAACATCACAGATAAAATCACGTATCACTGCGTACGCAGGAACACCAGTTCTCTGGGTGACAAAGCAATTGAAGGCTTGCTGATACATACATCTCCAAGAGCATCAATAAGTTCGGCTTCTATGATCAACCGAGTCATCTCATCCTTATGCCGACCAACAATGATTGTACTCTGGAACAGAGGCCGGCACCCACACGCGTAAATGTGAAGAGCGAGAAAACCTTCTGGCGGCAGTTTATCCGCCTTGTAATTGTGTTCTCACATTCCTGTTAAGCGTGTTTTGTCGTACCTGGACAATAATTCGCTCTGTGTTTTGCAGCGAGATAAGGAAGGTGGCTTCGCAGTTTTTTCGCGTTCATGCTTCTTGGAAAAAGCTAATCATGCTATTTCTAGGGTGTTCCATGTGAAAGATGGCGTTTCGTTGAACAAAGTAAAAGCAAAGGCTATCCAATTATGCAAACACATGAACGTAGTTGGAACTCTAAAAAGTATTCAAAAAGTAAGAAGAATAGCCTCGATGTATTAGCCTGAATAGTCTCGATGTACATAGTTAACACTCCTTTTCGAGTAACAGTCTCAGAAATAGGTACTTGGCAGAAAGAACTCGCTGCTTTTTTGTTTGACAAACTTAATCTTCTCGAAGTCCGAGATTCGTTTTTAGTCAAGAGTTTCGATAGTATTTCAAGTTTCATGGAAGCTCATGAAAATGAAGGGCTAATATCCTTCTCAATTGACGTGACAGACCTGTACTATTCCCTCCCCCATCCACAAATGCTAAAATGTGTTGGAAGTATAGCATTGATGAATTTGGTGCTGTTAAATTTTCTTCTGAGTCAGGTATATCCACTGATAATTTTCTTACTTTGTTGGAATTTTATCTTCCTTCGACGTTCATTAAATGGAACAATGATATTCTTTTGCAAAAGCAGGGTATATGTATCGGCTCTTGCATCGCCCCTGTCTTGAGCAATCTGTTTCTGGCAGAACTTGATAGAATAGTGGCATATCGTCTCGCAGAGACGACGGCTAAGAAAGTGTTCCGATATGTAGATGAATTCATTATTTTTATTGACAGCTCGCGGGAAAATTTCCAAAGTGAGAGTACTAGTGTGTTAAATGTGTTTCGTGATGGTCCTAAGCCCCTTGAAGTGACAGTAGAATGGCCTAGCGACGGACGAATAAGGTTTTTAGATTTAAGTGTTCACTGTTCTGACAACCAGCTATGCTGGTGCTATGATCCGCGTGCTCAGAAAGCTTTACTCCCATTTCATTCCGGTCATTTTAAACTAACCAAGAGAGCCATCGCGACGACTTGCCTCAAAAAGGCATTGAACAAGTCATGTGCGCACCTTATAAAGCGGAGCTTCCATAATTAGATAACACGTTTGCAAGGATCAGGCTATCCGGATCATGATTTAGTTTCAGTTGCGAAAAAAGAGTTGATAGGGATTCATGCAAGTTCAAGCCAATCTAATGTTCATGTCGATTCACCGGCACAATCAAGACGCACGGCCATAATTCCATATGTTTACCAGCTGTCACATAACCTAAAGAAAGTGGCACTTCGGGACAATATTAGGGTGCTATTTTCAGTACGTGATAACTTGGGAAATTGTATGTGCTGACGAATCCGTCACGTGGGAAAAGGGTGTTGTGCACAAAAAGGCACACTCGCAAATTTGTGGAGTGCATTTCTTTCGTCATTTATCTTATTCTGTTCACATGTGGGAAAAAATATGTCGGCCAAACCAGTAGGTGCGGGAATGAGCGATTGAGAGAACACAATTACAAGGCGGATAAACTGCCGCCAGAAGGTTTTCTCGCTCTTCACATTTACGCGTGTGGGTGCCGGCCTCTGTTCCAGAGTACAATCATTGTTGGTCGGCATAAGGAGTAGATAACTCGGTTGATCATAGAAGCCGAACTTATTGATGCTCTTGGAGATGTATGTATCAGCAAGCCTTCAATTGCTTTGTCACCCAAAAAACTGGTGTTCCTGCGTACGCAGTGATACGTGATTTTATCTGTGATGTTTTTTTGTTGTTGTCCTATTTATCGTTTTTTCTTGTAGGTAGATGACATTGTCATGCATTTATCTGAATACACGTGATTATCTGCTTGCTGGCCTGACGATTGTGGCTTAAAAGCGGCTTAGAGGTCGAAAATAAACATGTTGTTGCTAGTAGCGCTCTGTCCTCTCAGTCTATTCCTTCCCGTGTCCGTTTTTTAGCCTCGCGCTACATAAATTTCTTTCTCACCAACAAGACAATATATAGGCTTCATTTCCTAATGAAGAGCCAGCATTATTTGCAAAGTGGGAGACATAAAAGAATTAAATTGTTGTAATTGAGACGTGTATTGTAATAAATTGTAGAGTTTCTATTTCGAATTTCTTTCTGCACAAAAATCTTGCATCAGTTCCACAGCGTGATGGTTGTGTATGTAGATTGTAGTGATACCATGTAAAACGACTGGTCCGGGTTTGGACGTCATCAGCTCCACATGTATCCTCCCGGCGTCCCAATAAATCTAAGTAGTACTTCCTTTTTCTTCTGTTGCGAGATATATCGCATTATCTGCATTCATATTCCGCTACTGGTACACTATTTAAGGTAAAGTTACTGCAATTTGCAAACAAAAATTTTGGCTGATATATCTAATTTATTGTATGTTCTGTTTGCGACTTATCTCGATATGCTGTGTTTTATTAATTGTTTTACTTGTGTATGTGGAATGCATTTTTGTGCTTCTTTTTGACTTCATGAGTGTTTCTAGATTTAAATATGTTCTTGTAAGTTAGTCTTGTGGGCAAAATAATTATTTATCAACGACGTCCGCGTGTAGCGAATAAAAGTGTTGTCGTGTGAACACGAGCACTAACAGTATATTTTTACATCTTAGCCTGGCTACATTTTTAGCAAATGAAGTTCAGCCGCACGTCGTACTCTAGAATGATAGTTCTCCGGTTTCGCAAAGCGATCCCACTTAGCCAAAAGGGAATGCAGTGAAATAAAGTGTTATAAAATTGCAGAGACGCACCACGGAAAACATCAGTATCGGATATTTGCACCGCATGAACGTGGTTCCGAAAGTTTAGATGTATTAACGTGCTCATACCGAAACGAGCAGCCAATAGCGCAATGAGTGCCGTGTCCGCGGTAGATAGAAAGCCGCGGCCTCCGCGGCGGACAGGCACCCTACTGCGAACCGCAGAGCCGCCGCGACGTGTCATGAAAGAGCGGATCGCCTTTCGCGCCGCGCTCGCGTCACCTACTCCTCTAGCCACCATAGCTGAAGCGCCGTGCGTTGCAGCTCCCATAGACACTAGCGCCAGAGTTCTCTCTAGTGTAGATTTAGAAAACTCTATGCTTCCGTAGAAAGGGTTCACTGGTACGGGGCAGTGTGCCGTTTGGCGCCCCTAATGTGGCTCTTTTTGCAATGACGGCCAGCGCTGCAGGAGCACACCATACCACTTTGTGGCCAGTTGTCGGGGCCCTCTGATGTAAATTATGAGCACCTGAGATACAAAGCCTCTGAGATTGGTATTTGTAGTTGCCGCACAGGTCGTGAAATGTATAAAAATGATTATAAAATGTATAAGGTAATGAAGAACTACGTCTTTGAGCGTTATTTTATTTTAACAGCGCGACTGCTTACTCTCCTGGCTCATGCAGGCAAGTGGTGGTCGTGGAAATCGTCCGCTGATAACATTATCCTCCAGCACATCGTCGTTTGTTTGGTCGCATGACTTCAAGTTATAGTGTGATAGCTAGACAGGGGTACATATCGATCAAACGAATAGCAATGTGCTTTTTTTATTCTTTCTGCCGTTAAAACAGTAAGCTAGCAGACTACCTGGGTCCCCGTTCTGCGATGGGAATTGTGCAAGCTCGACAACGCAGAAGCAGCATTATCTCATTGATGCATCCATATGTATCGGATATGTTTTAATCTTAAGGATGCTTTTAATTTCAATTGTGTTGTGTTGATTGTGATGTGCTGTTGTGTCGATATTACTGAAAATATTCACAAATATCCGCAATTCAAACTTGAATTACGCGTGCTGGACACAGCTAGCGTTCGATGGTGGCGTTCTGCGGATCGCGTCATCGCAAAAGTGACCACCACTGTCCCATTGCTTTGCTGTGAAGATGCCACACTACCACATTCTAGTACACCGTACTATTGGTATCTACCGCTGAGAACGGGACAATTGCCACCCCTTCCCTTGCTGCCGGACTGCTGTTCGTGCTGAAGACGTCTGCGTCATTGCTCTACTGACCTTTTTCTCTTCCATCCACTTTTCTGTTATTCACCCTTCCCGCAGGCGTTGCGCCGGGAAAGAAGGCGCCTTTTTCTTCTAACTACTTCGACTACCCCTGCTGCCACCCTGCGCAAAGCGGAGGCAACATGGAGGGCAATCGGTGAAAAATATTCTGTACACTGTACCTCTGCTAACTCGTCCTATTTTACTGGTATCCACGCAGAAAATAACAGAGCTTTAATTCAAAATAAATATTTCTTCCTTCATGCTGGCATTGGTGGCACTGAAAGAAAGACGGCGCTACTGGAAAATATCCGTTGCGTCATTTTTGACGTCATTGCAACCGTGTGCAAATAGAATATGGTGGCTGTCAGGTTCGATTGAAAGCTACACGTACGTTGGCACTCTCCAGTCATTGGCTTTTGCAAGATGTGGGGACCAATGGGCAAAATGTTTGTGCGAAGTCTGCTTCTCTGCCTGCGAGCTCCCAAAGTGCCTTGGAAGCGTTGTCAACGTTGCTGTGCGGGGTACGCGGGTGCCGTCGCAGAGGGCCATCATCAGAAATTGCGAAGATCGTTCTTCTGGGGTGCCAACTGCGATCAAGTTCATTGCCGCAGGACCACTTGGATTGTATGTGTGAAGAGGATGTCGACGGCTACCGATGTTAAATCTTGCCCTCAAACTGTATGTGTGTCTGCATGGCCCGAAAGTAATGACAAGATCCGAGTGCCTGTCACTGAACTCCAAGGCCGTATGCTGCTTTCGTTCCTTTGTAAACTTTGCTCAACAAGAGCCACGAAGCTGATTTCGAAGGTTTCCTATGAGAAGGGCATTGTCGTCATCAAGTGCCACGGTTGCAGCAAGCACCATCTCATTGCAGATAACCTGGGCTGGTTTCCCGAACCCGACGGCAAAAGGTACGTTTTCACGATTGTGACTAGTACAGGAGTTAATTTAGTTAAAACAGATCGAAAGAAAATATACCTGAGGAATGCGCGGCAAGTACACTTTGGTCACTTATCTTGTTCCTGTGCAGTGGTATTGAATTACAATGTAGCGGTGAGCAGTCCGAACGTAGCTGCTCGCCTATTGTTTAAGTGACGCAGTGCCCAACCAGCGGGGACGAACAATTCCTGGCCTTCTACGAACACGCTCATGGCGTCTATTCTGCTGCAGAAGAGAAATATAATGCTAGTGAATAATACGTTTGTCAGAAGTTGTTAGAGCGCACATTATATTGATAAAGTATAACAAACTAAAAACATAGTATAGGCCACGACATTTCTTCTCGAATACTTCACATGCTGAGGTGCCAAAGGTGGGGCTGGTAAATTTTATGTTTATATATGGTTTGTGGATTTGTTCTGTACATTCTATTACAGCGTGCTTTGAAGCATTTAAATAAACTGTTCTAACTTGTTTTTCTTGTAACATGGATATTTTGCAAACTGTGCTAATTTTATGTTCGGTTTTATGCTGTTTTGTCTACTTATAGGAACATAGAAGAAATCTTGGCATCGAAGGGCGAAGGTGTCCGTAAAGCACTTTTGAAAGATGAGATCCTTGAAGTCACGGATCCGTGAACGATGGGCCTAAACAGCATCACGCTAGACTTTGTTTCTAATTGTAAAACTGCTATCAAACTTTTTGCTAATCGAAAGCTTTTCAGGATTTGCACTACAGCTGAAGGTGCTTTGTTGCAGGAACTTGAGTAAACGGAGCATTTTTTTATTTTATTTGTGCCCTCAGTTCTACAAGGAAGCAGTACCCGTTTTTTTTCTCTCATATTAGGAGGATTGAAAATTGCTACTGTCCTGTCTTCTGTACGAACTGTCGTGATAAAGTTTATTTTTTTTTGCTTCTGTGTTGAATTAATAGTGACTCTTGGAGCTCCTGGATTAATGATGAAACAGCCGAGTGAATTTCTTGACTCATTTCACCTAACGTAGGCTGCTTAGGCATCAGTTTATGTGAATCGTATGCATACTCTGTGTAATTTCTAGCAGGCATATTTATTAAAGCTCAGAGAGTTCTAAAAAACTCATGGGACACAATAACATTATAGTATCTTGTATGTTTTGGTCTCATTTACTGGTGTAAAAAGTTAGGGGAGCCCAAAGCTTCGCCTTAAGGAGTTGAACGCGGTAACGGCATTCTGTTTTTAGTCAGCACTTCAGACACTTAGTGAATGAAACCTTTTCGAATTTGCTATGCATCCACAACGTGGCCTTGAGAGAATAAGTGCAGTAGCGTGTGTGCCTTTTGTAGTGGGGTACCAGTTTTAAACAGTTTGGAGCCATTATGATAATCACATATTTTGACGCCCGTTGGCAAAGAGCGCTCGTACCACGCATTATTACTGCAATATTTCATACTGCGTTGTGGAGCATGTATACAGGACGCGTGTAATTGTGAAGCATGAAAGCTACTTTCACTGGGTTTCCAACCAGAGGAAGTTCTTATCGATGCGTTACAAGCAGAGGCGTGGCCGTGATGTAAAATATCCGCTTGCCACTCAAACTACCCGGGTTCTATCCCCACTTGAACCCAAACAAGCCTGGTTCGGTACTAACGACGCTGACACCTGAGTTGCTGCGAAACGAGCTCTTTAACGCTGTCGCGTTAAAAGTTCTAGTCAGTACCATATCACTGAAACTTGCTTCAATGGCATGCATAAGCCTTACAGAAACTCTCTCTGCAAGCATTTTTAATGAGAATATTGTCAGTGTTGCACCTTAATTATCGTAGACGTTGCCATAAGGGGTGGGAGCGGGAGTGAAGTCTGGGATGATTGATCTCCCCCACTAATTATTAAGGTTTACATGAATGCAAATATGTACACATAAATACATATAAGAAGCTAGGACATGTCCATTGAAGAACGATTCTTGCTGTGGTTTTGTTAGTCAGTAAAGGTTTTGGTGTTTTGTTGCCCTTAGTAAGTAAAAAAAAAAACCGTGGTGCGTAACCAAGTGTATTCTTTAGAACTTGCAACTGGCACACTTCAATACAAAAAGTCAAATGTTTGTAGTTTTCTATTTTGGTCTTAAAGGCTGCTGTTGGGCTATGTATACGTGACCATTTTATATGGTGTTGAGTTATACATATGTGACCATGTGAGCTATCTATACGTGACCCCACACCCTGATCTTTAATTGGTACTTCAATTCCTTAGGAACAATGCCCTCAAAAACTGGCACCAAAAGCCACCATCTACGTCTTCGGTATGGACGCCATTGTACAGTTGTCCTCTCATATGCACCCCTTTATTTTCCTCTTCCAATTCCACTATGTGCGCTGGGATGTGCTCCCATTTAGGGTTGCAAAAATAGCGTTTTTTTCTCGTCTCATCCGCTCACTCATTCAACCACTCGCTCCATGTTAGTGCAAGTGCGTAAGGTGGCCGGTGCGACCCATTTCACGGCTGCTGGTGCTTGTGTAGGAAGTTTGTTGAAATAGAAAGCTCGGTTAGGGCATTGCGTGCGTGGATGATAGGCGTGATGACGTCACGTGAGTCACTAGTGATCAAGTCACTAACAAGGCCAAGTAACAAGGCCGAGTGACAGGGTTTAGGTTATTACTTTTTCAAAGGCGTGCCGTTTGATATGCATGACGGCAGTTCAGGACATTGCGTGAGTGGCTCACAGGCGTGATGACGTCACGTGAGTCACATGTGATCGCTTTCCTTCACTGATTGATAGTGAGTGGCGTATCACCGTTCGAAAGGCATTTCATTTTATAGGCATGTCGGCAGCTCAGAAAAGTGCATATCTGGATCAGAAGGGACTTCAATCCATGTCGGCTACTACCGATCACCTGCTGAAGTATGACATCAGTGAGCTGTTGTTTGTCACTAGTGATCACGTCAAGTGGATGTGTAATTGTAAAAAAAACTTTTTACACCAGCAAATTACATTGATCGATATGCATAGTAAGAAGGATGCAAATTGAGATAGGCAAAAACGGCATATATGCACTAAAGGACAAGGAAGGCAAAGTAACTACCAATATAGATAGGATAGTTAAAATAGCAGAGAAGGTTTACAGAGATCTGTACAGAAGCCGGGAAAACCACGATCTTAATGTAAGAACTAGCAGTAACCAAGATGACATCCCACCAAGAATGACAGAAGAAGTAAGAAAAGCTTTGGAGAGCATGCAAAGAGGCAAAGCAGCTGGTGTGGATCAGGTAACATCAGATCTGATGAAAGATGGAGGACAGATTGTGTTAGAAAAACTAGCCACCCTGTTCGCAAAGTGTGCCCTGACGGGGAGAGTACCAGAATCTTGGAAGTATGCTAACATCATCTCAATACATAGGAAAAGAGATGACAAGGACTTGAATAATTACTGGCCGATCAGATTGCTCCCAGTGGTGTACAAGCTATTTACAAAGGCAATTTCTAACAGAATTAAGACATTAGAATTCAATCAACCAAAGAAACAAGCAGGATATTGAACAGGCCATATTTATATTATCAATCAGGTAACAGAAAAATGCTCAGAACACAGCCAACCACTATACACATCATTCATAGATTACGAGAAGGCATTTGATTCAGCAAAAATACCAGCAGTCATGCATACATTGCGGAATGGTGGCGTCGACAAAGCATATATAAACATCCTGGAAGAAATCTACAGAGAATCAACTGCCACCGCAGTGTTTCATAAAGAAAACGACAGAATACCAATCAAGAAAGGTGTAAGACAAGGGGATACAATCTCCTCAATGGTATTTACCACGTGCTTACAGGAGGTTTTCAGAGGCTTAGAATGGGAAGGGTTAGGGATAAGAGTTAGTGGAGAGTACCTTGGTAACCTGCGCTTCTCGGATGACATTGTCTTGTGGAGTAGCTCGGGGGACGAATTGTAACTCATGATTACTGAATTAGACAAAGAGAGCAGAAATGAATAGGCATGAAAATTAATCTGCAGAAAACGAAAGTAATGTACAACAACCTCGGAAGAGAGCAGCACTTCGAGATAGGCAATAGTGCACTTGAAGTTCAAAAGACTCCGTGTACTTATTACAGGTAGTAACCGCGGAGCCGAACCACGCGATTGAACTAGAAGAAGAGGTATGGCGTGGAGCACATTTGGCAAGCACTTTCAAATAATGACGGGTAGATTGCCACTATCCCCCTATAGAGAAAGGTATATAACATCTGCATCTTGCTGGTATGGTATATAACAGCTGCATCCTACGGAGCAGAAACGTGGAGGCTTACAAATAGGGTTCAGCTTAAATTGAGGATGATGCAGCGAGCGATGGAAAGGAAAATAGTAGGTGTAACCTTAAAGGACAAGAAGAGGACAGAGTAGATCAGGGAACAAGCCGGGGTTAAGGATATCATAGTTGAAACGAAGAAGAAATGGACATAGGCCGGGCATGTAGCGCGTAGGCAAGACAACCACCCGTCATTAAGGATAACTGACTGGATCCGAATCCCAGAGAAGGCAAGAGGGTTAGGGGAAGACAGAAAGTTAGGTGGGCAGATGAGATCAGGAAGTTTGTGGGTACAAAAGGGCAGCATCAAGCACAGGACCAAATTGAATGGCGGATCATGGGAGAGGCCTTTGTCCTGCTGTAGACGTAGTTAGACTGATGATGATTATGATGAAGGATGCAATCGATAAGACCTCGAACAATCCAACTAACGCAATATCTTTCGCGACGGTAATCCACTCATGTGAGTCACTTGTCACTTGAAAACGCACCTAGCAAAGAAGAAAAGGAGTGGTATAGCACAAGTGATGACCTGAATAAGTAGCCTCAAATGATGACGCTTTTTAGGTACTCTTTCGCAAATGGCTCTGGCATGTAGTGGTTGTCTGGCTGTTGCGTGGCTAGTTTCATCATTACCGAAAGATTTGGGCTAGAGAAAGATGAGGACGAAATTTTTTGTTTCATCCATTCCTGGGTCAACGCGTTTGAACATACGGGACATGTCTTGGACAAACATAGCCACGTTTGCACTTCGCTTCTGAACGCAGCTCAGAAGAGCCTGCTCCCTGCTCAGCTTTCTCTTTTCTTTAGAGATTTCTGAATGCCTGGATTAGGTGTCACGGAAATTGTGGCCAGTTGGTGACAGACGTTTCATGAATCTCAAATAAAGTGCGAGCATAGTCTTCAAGTGTGAAGTAGACGTAGCGAAGTTTCTTAATTTCAGTTTGTTCATTGGCGGCTGCGACCCGATCGAAGTGGTCTAGCCAGTCATCCCCGTCCTCGAACACATAACCATGAGAAGGCTTCGGGATGCGTGCTGTGTAGATGAAGCTTAGGGTGGATGTGAGTTGGTCTATGTTGCTCTCTTGCCTCTGAATTGCCGTTGTGGTGGTCATTCTAGCCGAGCTCAAGGGACCAATTTCAAGAGGTAGTCCTAGCATGTGGCGGCTGAGGCGAAGTGCCAGGTTTTCCTCCGGAATTGTCGCAGTGGTTGCACAAGCTTGAAGCGGCTTGAGTTCAAACTAGCGCATTGGGATTGTACTTCGCACCTCCACCAGTTTTACATGGTAATAAAATGAGTACAATTAATAACAGCGCGGCAAACAGCGGAACAGTTCCGATGCAGCAGCGCGAGTTCGCCCTCGCCTTTTCTCTAGCCCAAATCATTTTGCACGCACAAGTAATGATGAAACTAGCCACGTTACAGCCAGACACCCACTAAATGCCCATGCCATTATGTTTGATCAATTGCAGGACCATTCCAGAACATTCAATTCACAGGAATAAAAATGAGTGACATTTGGATTAAAATGGCTGGCGCAAGGATTGAATAAAATAGCACGCGGATTAATTCGAATGACCGGTGCTGTGATTAAAAGAGCTGGTGCCCAGAAAGAATAATTGGCGCTCGGATTAGAAGCCTTGGCGTTCAGATTAAAGAGACTGGCGCCAGGATTATTTATTATCACTGGCACTTGAATTCAACTGAGCAGGAAAAACCTGTACCATCTCAGATCAGTGACCGTGACAAGTACTTCAGAACTCTTACTTGAAGCAACAACCCACCGCTGTAAATTGAGTCATCTTATATTGAAAAAAATTCAGGAAAAATGTGGATACAAAAATAATAAAGACGAAGGTCGTGTCACGTGTCTTACACGTCTTGATCACCCTATCATTAATCGTGTACAAACTTCCCAACGTTAAAAAGGACTGTCCACCACTCTGAAAAAAAAATTCGTATTGTGACGCTAATGAAAAAAATCCCTCATTACATCGGCGGCAACGAGCAGGCTTTCGTGCCAGAAAAAAAAAGGAACTATAAAATTAACTTGATGTTGAAAGTCGATAAATAAGTGACCACTAGTGTCACCCGACAGCGAATGTGGTCAATCTTGACAATCTATATGTAGGACAAGAAATACTCGCAAGTAGAATTATTTTGCTTAAAAACAAACACGTTTAACTTGAGTTTGTATTTGATGGACTTGAGCTAGCTTTAGGTAACGCCAGAGACCATTTTTTGCTGTTTCACTCACGTATTGAAATAGGCACCTGGTGGCGCTGTCAGTGGTGTGTTCGCTGGCAGAAATTGACGTAGGCACAAGGGCCGAGCAAATTCAGACGTAGGGTATATTGATATGCAGGGTGTAAGGAATAGGTTGAAGTGGGGAGAGATAGAAGAACAGCAAAGAGAAGAGAAGCTGATGGTATATTGGTTTGCAGAAACACATCTTAACAACAAGGAACAACCACCTAGCAATCAGAACTACACATATGAATATTGTAATAGAACAGATGTCAGCAGAAAGAGGGTTGGTATTGGGACATTTATTTATAGAAGTACAGACTGGCAAACGTTCAAGCAGGAGTGCAGGGAACATTTATGGCTAAAAGGGAAAGTGTCAGGACAGATGACGCTCCTGGGTTTTGTATACTTGTGGACAGGTGCAAAAGCCAGAGAGGAAAACTAAGAAATGGTGCAGTGCATAGAAACTGAAATTGATGAACTAGGAGGAGAGTGCGAGGTAATTATATTAGGAGATATGAATGTACACATAGAAGATATGGATGAATATACGGGCCCAACAGGCAGAATGCTAATGTATATGTGTGAAAGGCATGATTTAATCATTTGCAACAGTACCGAGAAGTGCGAAGGGCAGATAACATGAAACGTGGGAAGGCTGCAGTCGACGATAGATTACGCAGTGATGTCACATATGATGTATAATCGGCTAAGGGGGATGAACATAGATGATTATGGTTCCAGAAGCTCAGGTAGTGATCAGAAACGCATCAAGCTGTTTTGGAAAACAAATGAAAAGGGAAAGGAGGGAGCATTATGAGCAACCACACACATATTTATTCAGAAAGGCAAATAAAAATAGCAAATGAAGAGATTGAGAAAATAGTCACTGAAGATACTGAAACAGAGTGGACGTACAAAAATCTAACTCGATTGTTTCAGCTAAAGCTTGCTGAGGTACGAGTGGAATCAACCGGGAAAAAGAGACACAAACACAAGAGCTGGTGAGATGAGGAAGTTAAGAGAGCCATAGTAAGACGCCAGGAACCCCCCAGGGGAACACAGGTATGCTAAACAGAGGGGTGAACCGGAAAATGATGTAAAAAAATGGGATAACTTTTTGAGTTGCAGAAGGGAATCGTCCAATCTGATCAATGAAAAGATTTGAAGGAAGAAGGCCTAATGTATTGCGGAAGTAAACAAAAAGGATAAATAGGCAGCTGCAAAGTTTTGGAACCATCTCAATTCTCTGAATAAAAGACAAGCACCGAATAGAGGTTTATAAACACAGTTTAAGGGGTGAGACTAGAAGGGCATGAAGCAATGGAATATATAAAAACAATGATGACAGAAAACTTAAAACGCCAAGAAAGCGCTGCATGCACCGTACCAGATGAGGATGGTACTCAGTAGCTCCAATGGGACAACGAGAACGAGAAAGGGCAGGGAAAAGAGTTCCTAATAGCACATCAACAGGCCCTGACGGCATCCCAATCATGCTAATAAAAAAAACTAGGACCAATCTCTAAGCAAACAGTGAGAGGCAGCGAAAAAGCAATAATAAATGGCGAAGCCCCCGATGGGTGGAAACTAAGTAGGATGAGCAAGATCTATAAAGGAAAGAGGGACAAAGCTGATATAAACAACTACCGTCCTATATTATGGACATCAGTAGGTTACATGCTGGTGATGCAGATAGTAAAGGAAAGACTACAGGCATGGGTGAAGAGTGAGGAAGTGCTGGGAGAACTACAAAATGGGTTCCGTAAACGAAGAAGGTTGGAGGACAATCTGTTTTCATTGATGCAGTCTGTTGAAATAGCGGAAACAGAACACATGCCCCTGTGGCTGGCCTTTCTAGATATCAAGGGAGCCTACGACAGTGTGATTCAAGAAGACTTGTGGGAAATACTAGACACACTATAGATGCGGAAGATGGAATACGTAATCTTCTAAAGGATATTTACAAAAGCTACAAGGTAGTTATAAAACGGAAAGAACAGGTACCCGAACCTATATAGATACAACACGAGCTTCGACAGGCATGTCCCTTGTCACCTTTCTTATTTATGCCGTATCTACCACGACTAGAAGCCAAATTAGAGGGAAGTCTGTTCGGCTTCAGCCTCTCTTTTGCCAAGCAAAGAAGACACATTGAACAGTCATTACCAGCATTGATGTATGCAGATGATATAGTATTAATAGCCGACAACAAGGAAGATCTGCAGGGATGGATAAACATCAGTGGCAATGAGGAAGGTAAGTTAATTTTAAGGCCAGTAGGGAAAAATTGGCAATCATGAATTTTAATGATAACTAAGAAAGTGAGCATAAGATACAGGAATTCAGGCTAGAAATAGTGGACAAATACAAATATTTGGGCGAACAGATAAATAACGGGGCTGAATACCTAAGGCAGCACGAAAGATACCTAATGACTAAGGGTAACAGTAATACAGCTGTAATGAAAAATAGGGCACTGTGGAACTACAATAGGTATGACGTTGTGAGAGAGATGTGGAAAGGTGTCATGGTTCCGGGTTCGACGTTCGGTAATGCAGTTTTATGCATGAAATCAAAGGATCAAGCAAGATTAGAAATTAAACGACGCGGCATAAATAGACTTGCTTTGGGAGCACACAAGAATACCCCAAATCAGGGGGTACAGGGTGACATGGGATGGACATCGTTCGAGTGCAGATAAGCTAGCAGCTAGATAGAGTTTGAGGAGCGATTGAGAAAAATGGGAGGGGAGCGTTGGGCTAGAAAAGTTTTCAGCTACTTGTACATGAAGTATGTTGATACTAAATGAGGGAGGCGAACTCGAAAATTGTAAAGCAAGTACTCAGACAACAGCAGGATACCAAGCCAAAATGAAACATCCGTTAAGAAGAAGGTGAAGGAAACAGAGAGGGACATGTGGAAGATTGGAATGCTTATGAAATCAACACTGGAAACCTACCGAACTTTCAAGCCGGAAATTGAAAAAGAAAAGATCGACGGCGATTCTCGAGGTAGTTCTCTGCTGTTCGAGGCCAGAACGAGAGAATTGCGGACCAAAACGTACTGAGCGAAATAGGAAGGTACAGAGACGTTATGTATTGCGCGTGGAGAGGATGAGGAAACGGCTGAACATTTGATAATGTTGTGTAAAGGGCTCCAGCCTATAGTGCAAGATAATGGCGCGGAATTTTTCAAAGCATTGGGGTTAAGGGACAATTAAGGCAAAATAGACTTTAAACTGGTAGAAATAACCAGGAGGAGGCTAACTGATTGGTGGCTACAATCGAGGCGCCAGTGTAATTCAATTCTTAACACATAGTGATAGTACTTAACTTTATAGCTAGGTGGCGTGAGCCGCCGTCCGATCGAAAGGGCACAGCCGGATACATCCATTCATCGCTTGACGGCATGCCTGCCTGCAAACGGCGGAGAAACGTGACCACGGCGTCCACCGCCGCTGAGGTATTTGTTTTATTAATAATCAAACTTGACGAAGCCTGCAAAAACCGTACGCAGTTTCAGTTTTTGACTTTCACCAGCACCGACAAGTGTTTTGGGCATTCTTCCCACCGATGGAACATAACGTAGACAGAAAAATTCTGTTTTAAAAATGTCTACGCACTTTCCAGAAAAACCGCTGCAAAGTTAGACACTTCACATGGTACGCTTTTTATTGCGACACAAAACAGGAGAGCAATGAAGGATGGTAGAATGTTCCTTCATGTCCACTTAAGCTTGCAACAAACTATTTACTTCGCACGCAAATACGCATTGATAGCTGACAGAACGGCACAAATCAGTCTCGAAGTTGAGTTGGAAGGGTCTTGTACTCTTCTGAATTGATATTGATATGTGGGGTTTAACGTCCCAAAACCACCATTTGATTATGAGAGACGCCGTAGTGGAGGGCTCCGGAAATTGCGACCACCTGGGGTTCTTTAACGTGCACCCAAATCTGAGCACACGGGCCTACAACATTTCCGTCTCCATTGGAAACGCAGCCGCCGCAGCCGGGATTCAAACCCGCGACCTGCGGGTCAGCAGCCGAGTACATTAGCCACTAGAACACCACGGCGGGGCTAAGGTACTCATTAGCAGTTTCTTGAAAGCAACGAACAAACGCAAACTACTATTGTAGCTCAGCAGGTAAGATGTAGCGCTGCTAAGCACGAGGATGCCGGTTCGATTCCTGGTCGTGGCAATCACATTTCCAAAGAGCTAAAAAGCAAGAACACTAGGGGGCTTAGATTTAGAGGTGCACGTTAAAGAGCTCATGAGGGTTCAAAAAGAATCCGGAGTCCAAAACTACAGCGCGCGTCATAACCAATGGATGGTTTTGGCGTGTAAAATCCGCGGGGATAATCAACTGCGCCGTTTTTGTTCTTTCGTCATATTGTTATTACATAATGCTAAAACTTTCCAAGTTTCATGTGCCACTTGTCTCAAAAAAAAGAGAATAGGCGTGAGCATGTTTTTGGCCTTGGCCGGTGGGTTTTACGGAAAGGCTGTTGCGCAACTGGTGGAGGCAGCGCATAAGATGCATCGTCTGTGGCTCTCTTGAGGTGGTCTTCAGATAGAAGGCACCGACAATTGCGCTTGTGGGATCCTATAGCATACGGCGGGGGCAGTTGCCTATAGTTATTATCGCGCCGAACGTTTGTACGTTTTTACAGCGAAAGCTGTACATGGCTAGGAGAAACTAAAAGTCATGCGGCATCGGCGTCACGAGCGGTTGCCATTGGCTGTGTTATCAATTACGTCATTTTCAGCGTCTAACACAAGCACGCGCCATTGGCTGCTCTGTGTGGGACGTCGTTCATACCGTCGCAGACTTGGTGCTGAGCACGCGCGCATCAGTTTCTACTGAGTGCTTCCACCGGGTTAAGCGACGGATGTCTTCCGAAGTTACGAACAGCAGACAACTTTAGAAGAGCGCCGACAGTGAAAACGTGAGAGAGAGCTCGCATTCGCCGAACTGATGCTGCGGTCCGGGCACAAAAGCAGGCCCGGGAGGCCGAGTTCCGGCAGCAACTGCGTACCGCTTATCCGGATGCCTTCGAAGCCGTGCTAAATCGTGAACGGGAATGCAAGCGCCGGTGACGGGCGGATCCTGTAAACTCCGCCACCGAGTTGCCTCGCGATGTCAAACGCTGGCAACAACGGCTAGCCGAACAAGTGGCGTTGCGGCACAACAGCGTCAACGTGATGACTACGGGAGCGCGCTTGCCGGGGTCAATGCCCGCTTTCGGCGGGAGTATTCCAGAGGCACATTGGCTTCAGCTGCGACGTCTGTGTGCCTCATTAAAAATAAACACTGTGGCAAACCCAAGCCAAACGTGTGTCTAACCTCCTTAAGAAGCACGAATATGTAACCATGAATTGTAAACGGCTTCAGTTCAGCGTCACATCGAAACCATCGCTAAACAAAGGGTGTGCACGTTTCAGCTTTCACTCGTTAACCATTTGTATGGATTTTTTTTACATTTACTGCAGGAAATCAATGAAGAGGACCCCAGTTCCACGTACAGGCTGTACCACAAAAAGAAAGGAAAAGAACCGATGAAACATATCCAGTTCAAATAAGGACGAAATAACGTAAAATAATGTATCGCATCACTTCGTTATCCTTTACTCTGTATATGTATGCGATGAAAACACTTTGGGTGAGATCTTGTCATTTGGAGAACGGATCTTCACGCCATTCCGGTAACGCTGTTTAGTAACCGCGTAACGCGCATTGTGTTTTGTGGTGCACCGTATTTCAATGATCTAATTGTCACAGGAGATCAGGAATACATGCTGTAGCGTGCGAAAGCGTTGCGACATGGCGGTATTCGTCGATGCACGTCTCATTTACGTTTCTTTCGTTTGCTGGTGAAACGTTATTCGACGAAAGAGGCGTGCTTCTTGATTTACCACAGCAGTCGGGACGGATGCGTCTTTGCTTCCGGGGCGTAAAGATACGCAGGACTGGTCTGCACTTCTGTGTCCCAATTGAACGCGCGTTGAGAACTATAGGGCATATTTATGACATGGTGTCGTGTCCGATGAGAGTAACAAAATAGCAGCGAGCAGATGCAAGAGCCATACAGGACAAGATCACAAATTGTCGCAGGAGATCTTCCCCAAGAAGTGCGAGAAGCAGAAACGAGAGGTCACAGTTAACCGATAATCGTGGAAGCGCAAGAAAGATGAGCCGATTTTTGAGAGCAAGAAGCTAAGGCAAGTTCAATGTATACGCGCAGTGTGACGACGGACGCTATGACGGATATTCTGCGTTTTGACAAGTGCACGCATAGAAAACGTGTAGAACGTGTATACGATAAATTATGCAAACTAATAAGCAGGGCCGGTTCACGAAATATTGTATCAGGCATGCGTATATCGTATGTAACGTGCCGTTCATACAACACTGATCGTCCTCGTGGCGATTCTCCCTTTATCGCTGAAAACGCTGCTCGTGCAGAACGTGCAATGAGGATACGCTCTTATATATAAATACGGTTCCAGGTCCGTATAGCTACGTAGGAAGGATATATTACACCAGACCACTTTCCCCGCACACTCGAGAGGCGAAAAATCGGTCAGTATAACACACACGTGCCGCACACCGCGTATATTTCATTTGGCGCACTGCTCGTCATAAGAAACACACACACACACACACACACACACACACACACACACACACACACACACACGCACGCACGCACGCGCACGCGCACGCACAAACACGTATATATATATATATATATATATATATATATATATATGCTGCGTATACTATAGACTCGTGGCTTGAGAATAAAGTACGCTGCTCGTGATGCCGTTGTGCCGGTGTCTTCCAAGTAGCGTTAACCAACCCATTGCATTTGCGTCGTCAAGCGGCCCTGCTTACTTCATAATTAACTCGACCTTTTCTTCTTCTTCTTTTGTTTGGCTCGGACTAACTTTGCGGGCTGCACGGCGATGCCGGATTGTCTGGGGAGGCGTGTGTTGCCACGCGTGTTATCATGCAGACAGCGGCGAGTGGCGACAAGGGCCCTGATGCTCGTCTGCACGCGCAGCGGCTGCCCCGTTGCGTTACTTCACAGCGTCGTCGCTCGGCTGTTGCAGTTCCCCCACTGTGTCGCAACGCGGCCTGTGATTGCGCCTCGTTCACGAAGAAGCCCGAGGGCCTTGCGCCCACTTGGCACCTTGTCAACGCAGTCCGGCCCTCGTCGAGTATTTCGGACGGGTCGCGGCCCTAGTTCTACGTCAGCGCAGCCTTAGCTATCCCGGCCGGGTTTCCCGGAGGCCACTTGTAAACAACGCTGTCGTCAGGACAGACATTCCTGGCTCGCAGGCTGTGTTTTTTGAGATGCACGCGCTAAGGTGTGCGCACTGTGTCAAAAGCCCCCGTTCATTTTATTTATAATTTTATTTTTATTTTCCTGATGACAGAAGCCGCTCTAGCGCCGCGTTCCAGAACACGTGTTCGGCAGTGTCGTGGTGCCAGTCATGCTCACCTGGTTCGGTTCAAGAACAACAACGGGCTCATGCGTTTAAGATGAAACGGACACAGATCCCTGTGCCGAAGTATGTCATGTAGATTACTGAATATAGAGATCGTGCACGGAGCAACAACAACAGCGAGGTACTTGGACATGGGAAAACTGTGACGAAGGATACCATGGGGTGATGCGTGTTAGACGCAGACTGCTGCAATTTCAGTGTGTATTATTATTCGATCGCCATATTTAGTCTCATGAAGCCACGGGATTTCACATTACGACGATAAGAATATCCCCCTATTGATTACTCCAAGGTGTCATTACTCTAGAGCGCTGATGGGTCGGGGGATCGAATACCGACATCGGAAGCCACATTTTGAAGGTGCTAAGAGGCCTGCGTGATCTAGGTGAACGTTGAAAAATCTAAGTGGTCGAAATTTTAGGAGCCCTCAACTTTCAGACGTTCAACCCCAACAATTATTATATTATTATTTTTATGTAACATAGAGCTACGGATGATTCAATTCAACGTGCAACGCTAAAGCTGCAGGGTGTAAAGGAAATGCATATTGCTAAAAATCAAGAAAAAGCTCAAAACAATATGACACAAAAATTATAATGCAGGTGACACCTGCCCTCGTTTTTGCTTCGAGGCTGCAATTTTGTAGTTTTTAGTGAGACGTAGAAACAGTGGGTCTATTAGGCCTGTACAGATATGAAAAGCGACCGTAGAAATTTTTCACTGCAAGACAGGTCCTAGAAATGACCGGCTGTAGATCACGCCTACCACCGGCGACTGCCATTTTGCCACGGCGCCTGTGACATCACTTACAGCAAAGAGCGCTGCCATCGTCGTCTACCAAAGTTTAACTTGCTGCAAATTGTTCAATTTCAATGCCAAGCAGATATATCAATTTTATGCACATCTGACGACGGAAAAATATCGTGGGCCCTGAGCAATGGGCTGCTGAGGCCAGTAAAGCCCTGGAGGGGCTTCACTCACCAGCTCCTAACCCTTCTTCCTTTTTGTTTTGTTTTTCATGTATTAATTGTTTTCCCATTCCTTATCGTTCACCGAATGTAGACACTCGCACAGCTAGAGCCAGCAGCTTGCTATGTCACGGCTCTCTAGTGCATGCGCCTAAGTTGCCCGACTCTGAGATCATTCACGTGTTTGTAAAAATGTTCAATATTACCTTAACTGCTCGGCCTAATGCGCTAAAATTTATTCAGCCTATTTGTGAATGCTTCAGGATTAACCCTCACAACGAAGATTATGATCGAAAATTGGTTGTCCTGGCCCCTTTTAACCCCATCCACGCATGAACAGGAAGAAAGGATATGACAAACTGTCGATAGTATTGTCGATAGCGCAATCGTTAGTACCATCGCTAATATATCTATCAATAATACTATCAATAGTGCTGTGAATAGTAGAGAGAGAGAGAGATAAATAGAGAGGAAAGGCAGGGAGGTTAACCAAGCTTGGCTCGGTTGGCTACCCTACACTTGGGGTGGGGGAAAAGGAGAATAATAGAACGGAAAGAGACAGAAAAGAAGAGGAGTAAGAAAGAGAAGCATAAATAGTCAGCTCGAGACTACACAGCACGGCCTCGCACAGTTAATTCACAAGCGGTCGTGAAGTTTGGTGGTCCTTAAAAAGTACAAGATGGCTTTCGTGGCTTTGCGCGTATGGGAAGCCGTCGGCCAAGGTCCCAGGATCTTCTCTTCTGTAAGCGGCCGTGAATCCAGCTGACAGAGCTTGGCTTCCATAATACGTCGTTCGGTCTGGTATGTAAAGCTTTTTTTGGCCTATGATATAACCAAATGATTTGCGATAGCCTACTATAGGCAATAATCAGTTCGTTTAACTTGTGAGAAATATTTTGTCGAAAGACCGTAGTGAATGCCGTAATATGTCCATTAAAATTCACATTGAAAACTAATCAGTTACATCTTACAACTAACGAAATAAGCTCCTGATATGTTTATGTTGGTGCGTGAAACCACAACAGTTATCACTTGACAATGCTGTTCAGAAATCACAAAATTTAATATAAATATGAAGCCACGTGTTTCCGGCTTATGTAACTGCTGCCCTTCGCTTCTGGTGGAGGAAACTAAGTGTTTGAACTTTCTTGCCCTTCAGCCTCCTCCCCTACTCACGCAACAAACTCTATGCTATCGGAAACTCACTATATATGTTAGTGAGTTTGCTTGGTTAATTTTATGCTTCGAATAGCTCTATCAAACTTCGTTTTGATAGTGATATCGATAGCTTTTTACCTCAGCAGTTCAATAGTTACTCGCCTATCGATAGTATCGATAGTGGTATCGATAGTTGTAGAGCATTTCGTGTCTTTCTTTCTTTCTTTCTTTCTTTCTTTCTTTCTTTCTTTCTTTCTTTCTTTCTTTCTTTCTTTCTTCCTTCTTTCTTTCTTTCTTTCTTTATTCTTTTGTCACAGGAATGCTCGTGCATGCAAGATAGTGGCGTGCTTCAGCAAAACGTTTACACATTCGTGTTAGTGGTAGGTTAAGCGAATGCTACTGGCACTTCGACCGCAACCACTTCTCGCCTCATCCCAGTCTGGATAAAATGATACGGAAGCTTTCGAGGTTTATACATATGTGACGCCACCGACTCATTGTGACGCAAAGAAGGAGAGGCCATCCTCTGGGACGAGATAGCTAGCAAGCTCGTATAAGCAGGGCGCAATTGTATACGTGTCTGCGTAGAAATGGAAAGACACTAGGGAGAATGGAGTATTTCCACGCACATTGCGAGAAATGCGCTAAACGTAAGTGGAAGGAATCTACGCTTACTCAGCGCCTACATATATCTGAAAGCCCACCTTAAACAAGGAGAGTAATTACGAGACTGATCTCGTCGTTTCACAATGCAGATACTTTCTTTTTTAAATGCAATTGATAAATGCTATACAAACTGTCTGTGGATTACTAAGTTCGGTCATTGCCGTTGCGCATCTGTGGGAAACAGCGTTACAAAAAGGGGACACCCTAAAAGAACGAAGGCACACTGCAGTGCGCGCGCGCGCGCGAATGTGTGTGTGTGTGTGTGTGTGTGTGTGTGTGTGTGTTTGGTTTCATGCTTGGCATTCGTTCGAGCAGACGCAAGACGCAATAAGGTAAACTTTTTTTTTCATGGTGCGAAGTTGGTCTCCTCGTCCAGCTTTCTGTTCATGTGAGCAGAAGCGCTGATTTCATGCGATGCGACAACTTGGCTGGTACCAGTTGGCTAGAATACGTTGTATGAACTCTGAGTATCGCCCCTATTTTCCCCGTTAAAAACGGTCATTCTAGCACAACATGCATTTACGCACTACACGTGCGTGATATGCACGTCAGACGAGGAAAACACCCTATTTTTGTACATGAGTTCACACAGCTCTGCCGACGGTGCGAGTTGTTACGCAGTTCCGCAGGCAGGCACACCCCAGTGGCAGTTCACCTCGCACTTGTAAATAGAATATTTGACCTTGTAACCATATAAAGAACGCAAGGTCCTCTCGGCATGCTTAACGGCGATGGAGGTCGACGATTATTGTCACTGCGTGTGCGGTATTGTCAGGCGGCTTAATATAGTTTTTTCCGAACGTGTGGCCCTCCGCGAGTCTCCTTATACCTAGGGGGGGGGGGGGAGGTGGCACTGAGGCTCGCGCTTAGCGCCTACGGCAAATTCGTGCCAGCGTTCTCCCCCCGAAACCTTGGCTCTCTTTCCGTCCCTCAAGATTGAGGGCGACAGCCCCCTGCTCCGTTTATATCTGCCGCAAGTTGGCACTCGGTGACAGTGACGGCTTTTGTGAAATGCCGAGCGCGCCCGTAATTGCAACCATGGTAGTGACGCCCGTCATCTCCCTGAAACGCGTTCGTCGCATGAACGTCGACGCACAAAGCTTATAATAGCTACATAGAGTATCCACGTTCGCGGTTTAGATCGAAAAAATATCATGCAGATTATCACCTACAACCTAACTCATCTGAAGGTGCTAATAGGCATTGGGGTGTTATGCTGTCCTCGTGTTTTGCTTTGTCTCCTCATGACTTGGAGATATGGAGCATAAGTCAAGTCCTATGCGCCAGACTGCGCATCATACAAACACGGGGAACACACAATCGCTCTTTTTGAAGAGCAGAACCACGACCGCCATAAATGCCGCGACACACTAACTGTTCTGCGGATTCTCATAACGTATACACTTTTTGTATACTTAACGTATACTTTTTTAATTTTAAATATGCAAGACCTGCACGTTGCTACGTTGCTACATCCTATACTTTTTGGGAGAAAGTGTTTCTTGGTTAGGTTGACGTGTCCAGCTGAATTCCGCCTACCCACCACGGGGGTCGAGTGTTTACAGCTCTCGACTGCTGACCCGAACCCGAATGTTGTGGAATCGAATCCCAGCCACAGCGGCTTCATTTTCGATCAAAGTGAAATCGCTTAAATTTTCACCGCGTGCTTAAGTTTAGGCGCATGTTTAAGAAGCCCACGTTGTCAATATAATAGACAGTCCTCCACTACGGCGTTTTTCATAATCACATTTCGGTTTTGGGACGTATACGTTAAACTCCAACAATTATTATTTGCTGGCGCCCACTATGCTATAGCCGTGTCTAGAAAGCACGTGACCTCTCCCACCAGAATTGAAGCCCACTCCAACAGCTGCCTTGGCAACCACCTGCAGCCGCGGCCGTGTCTTTAGGCTCGGTTGACGAAAGCGTGCACTCAGCTTGACTAAGAGCCGGCGTCGCCGCAGTGTCATTCAGCGGGTGCTCCACTATTGCGCAGCAACCATGAGAGGAGAACCCTTTGGTAACAAAAACCTGCCCTAACTAAACTCAGTAGTGTATTTATCTCTAGAGAATATGACTAGAAATCCTCTGCCACCATTTATTGGAGAAATATTAATGTAATTATGGGACTTCACGCGCAAAGCTACGATATGATTACGACAAAAGCCGTAGTAGGGTACTCTGGATTCATTTCGATGACCCGGGGTTCTTTGCGTTCCTTCGTTGAGGGAGGAATCTCGTGTTGAATTATACACGTATCAAAATTTTAAAATACATAGCCGTTCCACTCCTGTATCTGATATACACACTTGTAGCCACAGTCGTATATCAATTGTTGAATTTACGAATGTGTTGACCATATCACGTTGACGCGACGAATGCAAAGACTAAAATTCAGTATTCCAGCTGGAATCGAACCCAAGTTTCCGTGGTGCAGTCAATAACTCTACCACAGATCCACCCACAGGTCTTGAAACTGTAGAACGTTTTGTCGGGCTAGTTGGTGCATGTTTAACGAAAGAAATAACGCAAAAGAAATAATAACGAAAGAAATAACACAATAAGTGTCATGGACGAACGCCCAAACAGTGAATACAGACGAATGCCGAAAGTGTGAGATGGACGAACGTATCCTATTCTTGAAACTGCTTTGGCAAAAGACCCTACCTAGACGTCATGTCGGTGCAGTGTCTATTGTGGTTTCACTGCTGGCTATTTCATTTTATAACAAGGTCAACATTACATACACACTCCTATAGAAGTGTCATGTCGGGATAACGCCAATTTTGGTTCTAGTGCTGGATCCGCTTTTGTAACAGTCTAACAAACATATGTATACTCTTATATCAGCAAGCTATATTCAAGCGGTGCTCGATCCCGAAAAAATACGCTATCTAATGCTACGTATATTCACGTCATCGCACCGACGCGTCCCTAGGGTTTCTATAAAACTGACGCCTGTACTCTAACGTGACTGCTGGGGTTGCGTCCAACCATAAGTTATTCTTTGAACGCCCCTGTAGTTGACGTTTCCGGCAAGCCCTCGTTGTGAACAGAACGACTCCATTTACATTTGTCCATCTGGTAGCGTTGGCGCAAAACTAAAAAAAAGTGACAACTATACTCGCTGACTGCTCCGCATGAAGCTGATTCTATAAAAGGGCTGGATCTCCCTAATTTTATTTATTTAGTCAGTTAGTTGCGCTGCATAAATTATAGACATATGTATATGGAGCAGCTGATATTATATAAATTCCAATATCTCAGAGCAAGCCAGCTAGGACGGAACAGAATCTCACGTTATTAGCTATCAAAAGGTACCATTTAAACATTCATGGATGTTCGCCATGCCTGGCAAGTTAAATATGTTTTTCGCCGTTTTAAATATGACTTATGACTTCGGCAGCCGTCATGGTATCTTATCAGATAAGGTGTGGCGCTGCTTAGCTCGAGGAGGTGGATTCCATTCCTGGCCACGGCGGCAGCATTTCGATGGGAGCGAAATGCAAAGAACACACGTGCGCTTAGATTAAAATGCCTCATAATAATTATATATGTGGTACTACGCCGGAAAACCACGATATAATTATGAGCGATGCCGTAGTGGAGGGCTAGTGAAATTTTCACCACCTACGTTTCTTTGACACGCACCTAAACCTAAGTATACGCGCTTTGAGCATTTTTGCCTCCATTTAAATTGCGCCTATCGTGGTAGGAGTTCGATCGCGCGACCTGCGGGTCAGCACGACAAGATTACCGCCTTAAATAGTTGGTCGAAATTACTTGGAAGTCATACATTTCGACGTGGCTGACGATCATAAAGCGGCATGTAAAAATTATTGCTCGAAAGGTTCGTAAGGTTTGTGTTGCTTGGGTGCGTACGCTATTTTCGAAACATAAACACTGGGTTTCAGATAGGTTGCGCGAAGCATTGCGTTGGCCTTTGTCTTCACTGCGTATGCGTCTTGCGTACACTGTAAAGTGACAGAAATAGCGTGCGTACGTACCGTACGCTATCTTTACCTATCTTATTCTAAAACTTCCTAATGCACATTACCAATAGATTAGCGTATGCAGCATGCGCAGGGGCGACTAGCGTTCACGCAAAGCTTCGGGCGCCTATTTATGATTCTCAGATTGCCTAATGTGTTGCTTAATGTCGTGTCCCCCCCCCCCCCCCCCCTTAAATTTCTATTCACATAGGGCTGGTATGGCGATGTCAGCGCTATGTAACTTTTGTTCTGAATTAGAAGCAATAGAGCACTATTTTTTATCATGTCGCCGTTACAAATTGCTCAGAAAAAGACTTTTAGTCATGCCATTCGCTAGCCTGGGGCTGAACTTTACTATAGAAAATATACTTTCCTTCGGTGCTTCCGATCTGGGCTTCAGCTTCGAAAACACTTTTGACGCCATTTGCAAGTAACTTAATGAAAGTAAAAGAACTAGGTTTTTGATTATGTGATTAACATTTCTACATGAATATTCCAACATAAACAGGAGCTTTGTTTAACCACGCTACTTCCAAATCACGGTAATGAATGCGTTTTCTGATCTGAAGGAGTGACAAACATATATTGCACTCCATCATTCTACCTAGGGTGTGTTTTTTCTCTTTTTTTCTGTTGGGTGATTTCAATATTGAATAAAAAGTCTCACTGAATTAAGGCATCGATTCATGGCTGATCCCCATGAGCGGGTACGAGCCATGGCTGTGGAATCATCATCATCATCATCATCATCATCATCATCATCATCATCATCGTCATCATCGCCACCGTCGTGAAGCACTCGTGCTTCGAGGTAGAAGGAGGCGACCGCGTGCTCTGGTAGTCCATTTTACGTGCCACGACACCCTCGGAGTTAACCTTCTATCGTCAAAGAAGCTCCCACCAAGGCCTGGGATAGTCGCTGAAATCACTATGGAAAGTACTAGGTCCCTCATGAAAGAAGCTGGGTCTTCTAAGCAGCGGCGAGAGCACGGACACGACAGCGTCGACACAGGAGTGGGCGCAGCCACTCCGGTGGCGACGCGCTGGACACTCCAGGAAGCAGCAGCCATGAACGAGATCGCGCCGCCTCAGCCAAAGAATCGTTGGTATCAGCCCAAGCTAAGCTGCGACTTGTGCTCGGTTCGGCAACTGTCAGATGCGCCACTTTTCTCGCGGTCGCCGACATCTCGGGCGCTCTCGTCATCGCTACGAATGCCACGTGCTTCGTCTTCGTCCCCTACCGGGTCACGAACGTCAACCATCCACCACCTACGACGAGTCGGGTGAACCGTTAGAGCCGCTGGTGAGGCGCAATGGCACCAAAGTCACATCTTTCACTTTCAACGGCCGCATGCTTGGTGCGTGGCATCGTGAAAGACCAAGCGGGACCATAAAGACGGTGAACTGGTGGCATTACCTAAGCTTAGTTGTTCTTTATGTAGATGATGTTTTTTATCTTTTTACGCTATAGGACTGGGGAATCCGGAGATGATGTTACGGTGATAAAAGGTTTCTACCACGCTCTTCGTTGTCATGATCTGCATCATTTTAGGGGTTACATGCTACACCGAAAAGGTACGTTTATACTTTATGCTGTATAGCTAAAGTTTATTACCTTTAGTAGTAGCAGAGTTCTTCAATGATTTTGGTGGCACAAAACACAAAAAATTTAATGTTTCAACGACATCAACGAAAGGCACAAGTTTCTTAAACAAGTTGGAGTGCGCGAAAAGCTAATTTTATACCTACTATTCGAGTAGTATACGAATAGAAAGGCGGCTGTATTCAATGGAGTTCCCGAATTCGGTAACGTTTGATTGAAACAAATCTTCGCAAACTTTTAGCAAAGGAATATTACAAGTTTGGCACATGAGAAATACCTGAATTATGGAAACTGACGTCATCTCATCAGCGACTATACCCTTCAAGGTATCTTGTAACTGTGGCTTCAAATATACAGGTAAAAACCTATTCAATAATAAAACACGACACATTTAGCTAAATGCCCAATAAAACAGGCAAACCAGATTTCACAGGATGAGCCGAAGCAACTAAGGCTGTTAATAAACATCAGTGGTTAGTGCTGTGCGCTGCAAGAAAAATTTGCACAAGCACAACAGTGGGGTCTATTATTAAATGCGAATCATTTCTTTGCGTACTGCAGACACTTTGAGCATCTATCTATCTATCTATCTATCTATCTATCTATCTATCTATCTATCTATCTATCTATCTATCTATCTATCTATCTATCTATCTATCTATCTATCTATCTATCTATCTATCTATCTATCTATCTATCTATCTATCTATCTATCTATCTATCTATCTATCTATCTATCTATCTATCTATCTATCTATCTATCTATCTATCTATCTATCTATCTATCTATCTATCTATCTATCTATCTATCTATCTATCTATCTATCTATCTATCTATCTATCTATCTATCTATCTGTCTGTCTGTCTGTCTGTCTGTCTGTCTGTCTGTCTGTCTGTCTGTCTGTCTGTCTGTCTGTCTGTCTGTCCTGTCCGTCCGTCCGTCCGTCCGTCCGTCCGTCCGTCCGTCCGTCCGTCCGTCCGCCTACGTCTCGGTGCTCTCGCCTCGGTGCTCCCTTAACTTGGGGTGAACCAAAATGAGTATGTTAGAGAAGGATGGTTTGACGAAAACGACTCACTGGTCATGACATGAATAATATCCAAATCCCGTCACGTAGGTCGTTGAACACTTTCCGCCAGAAAGTGGAACATACCTGCGGGCTGGTATATTTCATTGGTATGCGGCTTTGCGCCACAAGTAATTCATAGTTCATATCTACCCAGGAAGGGCGAGAACAGACATGGGTAATTTTAACGTGTAAGTGTTAAGAAAAAGCTGATATCAGCAGCGTTTACCAGACGAATGCAAAGAATGAATGTCAGGGTTCAGCAACAAACACCGGCATTCCGCGTGGCAAACAAGTATTCTGTTACAGAGCCACGCCATGTCTCGGAACTACTTTTCAAATAGGCGTCTCTCAGAATCATATGGTGGCTTTGGGACGTTAAACCCCACATAATAATCAATCAAACCAAATCAAATCAACTCTTCAAAAAGACCCTAATGTTCGTGAAACGTCAATTGTGGTTGTAGTACTGGCCATCCAGTTTTATAAACATTATATATGTACAATGATACAGCCCTCATGATGGGTTAACGTCAATCGTAGTTTGGCGCCATCCACTGAAGTAGATTTATGTAGCAGTGTTCAAGGCTACCGACCACGCGAGCACCAACACAAGCACCACCGCTTTATATCAGCTTACCGCTTCTGGTATTCCTATTATTTGGCATCGGTAAGCAACAATAAACTGCTACTAATATAAAAGATATGCGACAGTTTCACGTATGTCTGTTCACGCATTAGTACACTGCCTATATCCAGCGCTACTTCGTAACATCTCGCTTAATAAAAAATACAACACAGAAACCTTAGTTATATCCGTATGCTTTTCATAACATTGATTATCAAAGTACGTTGAATCTGCCGAAAGTTTTATGGAAACGTTCAAAAAAAAAAGCTTCGAGGACGCGCTTGAGTGGCGTTTGACCTTCTGGACTGGATTGGAACATAGACAGATATGTGGGGCCATCGGACGGCATCAATCTTGTCGGGGTCCGGACGAACACCTTCATGGCTCACCACATGTCCTAAGAATCGGAGTTCCTTCAAACCGAAATGCCATTTCTCAGGTTTCAGTGTTATGCCGGTGGACCATATTGCTTGAAATACTAAAAACAGCCGTTTTAGAAGTACCTCAAATGTTGTTGAGAAAACAATTATGTCGTCGAGGTATACCAGACACGTCTGCCACTTAAGGCCTACTAGGACGGTATCCATCAGTCTTTGAAATGTTGCTGGAGCTGAGCACAATCCGAAGGGCAAGACTTAAAACTTGTAAAGCCCGTCAGGCGTCACAAAAGTAGTTTTTTCTCTGTCTCGCTCATCGACCTCGATTTGCCGATATCCGCTGCTAAGGTCAATCGACGAGTAGAAGCGTGCCTTCCTCAGCCTGTCAAGCGAATCGTCCATACGTGGTAACGGGTACACGTCTTTCTTTGTCACGCGGTTGCATTATTTCACCTCCGGTTTCCCGGCGGTCTTTCGACGAATTGTGTGTGCAGCGTTTGGTTTCTTACGCGCGTGCGCGAGACGAGTGATCGAATGCCTTTCACTACCCTTCTTTTACCCCCTTTCTTCTGTCTCTTTAATTCCTTTTCCCCCATTCCCTGCGCTTAACCGTGTAGGTGCCCTTATCGAGAGAGGCAGTAATGGAACAGCGCTTATTTCATTTTTCCTTTTTTCAAAGTCACTTCGAGTCACGCGGTTCAGCTTGCGGTAGTCCACACAGAAGCGTAAGCTGCCGTCTTTCTTCTTAACCAGACCTACCGGTGACGCCCAAGGGCTTTTTGACGGCTGAATGATGTCATCATCGAGCATTTTCTGGACTTGTTCTTGGATTGCTTCGAGCCCTTTCGGTGCCACGCGGTATGGATTTAGTCGATCGGTCTGGCCGTCTGTTCTGTTATAATTCGGTGCTTTGTCAGTAGCGTTTGATTTACCCGCGAAGTCGATGAAAAACAATCTTTGAACTGGCCGAGAACATATAGAAGACTCTGCCTCTGCGCTAGTGATAAATCTGTGCTCATGTGGACAGGTGGTGGTGGTGTGGAAGCGGCTGGTGTCTCTGCTTGTTGCACTGTGAAGCACTCACGGAATTCTACAATTTCTTCGAAGTATGAAACTGTGGCACCCTCTGTAATGTGTCGACGCTCGTTGCCGAAGTTCGTCAACAGGACCTCGGCTTGCCCCACTGACGAGACTTCTGGCAATGGAGATTCCCCGAGAGAGTAAAAGCGTAGACACTTGTTCCGTGACACCTTCTCCACTATGCTGCGTGTTACACGTGACAGCGACGAGGCGGCATGATAACGGTGGCATGGTCACGTCGTTAATGACGCGCATGGGCTTGCGCTGCAGCGCTGCGCTATGGCCCGCTGAAAAGGTCACTGCACCGTCCGGTGTATTTATGATGGCATCGTATACTCCCACGAGAAATCCATACCCAAGATGGCATGTTTACAAAACTCAGAAAGAATAACGAAGGTTGCGAGGAATGATAAATCCCCGATCTTGATTCGTGTGGTGCACTTCCCGGTAGGCGTCAGCAGCTGGCCTCCAGCTCCTCTAATTTGCAGTTCCGTCCATTTAATTTCCACCATCTTGAGTTTGTAGGCCAGATGCGCACTCATTATTGAAAAGTCCGCCCCAGTGTCGACCAGTGCCGTCACGTCGTGAACGTCAATTGAAAGTGTAATGTTGATGGTGGCAATGTCGTCTTTTGTCGATTCATTCGAAATGTGCGATGCTTCGTGCGACGGTAATGTGGGATTTTCAACTCTTCGGTAATTCGCAACCTCCCCCCCCCCCCCCAATGTCGCTGCTTTTAGTTTCCCCGGTGTGGACTGGGAGATCTTCCTGTCACCATGTCCGTGGACCTACCTCTATTAGATTGGGGAAAATGACCAGGAGAGGGCGAGCGTGACCGGAACACAGGAGAAACGTCCTGCGGGGTCGTCGTTATCGTATCAACGTTGCGTCTTCAGTTGAAATAGCGCCGAGGGTTAGTGGACGGAAATCCTTGGTGCCCGGCGACGCGGTGAGGACAATACCGCACGATGCGACCTGCATCCCCACAATGGAAGCACAAGGGCCTGTAGTCAGGGGTACGCCAGATGTCGGTTTTGCGGAGTGGAGGTCGCATCGGCGTCGACGTTTCCCTATAGTACCAAGGCACTGTCGGCGGCTGTTGCTGGTGGTACTGCTGTGGTAGCGGCACGATAGATGGCTGTCGACGGAGAATTTCTACATAGGTTGGCCTAGCCGTGTCAGTGTTCGGCTTGGGAAGTGAAAGCCCTTGCCTTATCTCTTGGCACACAACTTCTCTGACCGACGCAATCGCGCAGTCATTCAGTGTGGCGGCTAGCTTTTTCACCTCTTCTTGCACAATTTTGCGTATCAGGTCACGGCGGCTACGCTGATTTGTCCGCTGTTGTTTGGGCGATCGTACTGGCGGTAGCGTAGCTGTAGTGTGCGTTCGATGGCGGTCGTCACCATCGAACGCCATTCGTCGACGTTTGAGGGTGGGTTCCGCATGAGACCAGCAAAGAGCTGCTATTTAACACCGCGCATGAGGTGGATGATCTTTCTGCTTTCAGACATCTCACGATCGGCTCGATGGAAGAGACGAGCCATGTCCTCAACAAACATAGCAACAGATTCGTTTGGCTTTTGACTCCGTGATTCGAGAAGTCGTTGTGCATGCTCCCTCCTTTCGGTGTTGGAGAAGGTGTCCAGGTAATTCCGCCGGAACTCGTCCCACGTTGATCACACGCGATTCGTGAACCATGTGCGAGCCCCGTCCCGAAGAGGGAAATACACGTACCCCAACTTCTGTGCGGCGTTCCACCCGTTAACGTTGGCTGTGCACTCGAACTCCTCAAGCCAGTCATCTGCGTCCTCATATGTGTTGCCGTGGAAATACACAGGAGCTTTAGGGGTGACCTAGTCACCTGTGTCATGCTTGGGCTGGTCATAGCGGGGCTACTGCTTCCGGGCACGGTCATGTTTTCCGGCCAAGGACCGAACTCTGGGCTCCAGCCTAACAGGCGGCGACTGGCGCGGTGAACGAGTGTAACAACGAGCGGAAGTCTTTGTGGACTAAATCCCGGGCTGTGGGAAGTTCCCGGAACATGTACCTAGCACCTCCACCAGTGTCACGACGTAGACATAGCAGAACTCGGATATAGGGGAGCTCACTTTAATTACACGCAAGGCACTAGTAAACAGGATGGGGCAAGAACTTCATCTTCCCTTCTTGCTGCGCAAGCTCTTCTCTGCATGTTGAATGCGGCAATATATATATATATATATATATATATATATATATATATATATATATATATATATATATATATATATATATATATATATATATATATATATCCTTCATTACGGCATATTTGGGACGTTAAACCCCACATATCTATCTATGTTCCAATATAGAAGGTCAAACGCCACTCGAGCGCGCCCTCCAAGCTTTTTTGAACGTTTCCATAAAAATTTCGGCAGATTCCACGTACCTTGAGAATCAATGTTATGAAAAGCATACGGATATAACTAAGGTTTCTGTGTTGTAGTTTTTTATTAAGCGAGATGTTACGAAGTGGCGCTGCATATATGTAGTGTACTTCTGCGTGAACAGACACACATGAAACAGCCGCATATCCTTTTTATTAGTAGTAGTTTATTTTTGCTTACCGATGCCAACTGCAACATGGATAATAGGAGTACTAGAAGCGGTAAGCTGATATAAAGCGGTGGTGCTTGTGCTGGTGCTTGCGAGGATGGTAGCCTTGAACACTGCTACATAAATCTACTTTAGTGGATGGCGCCAAACTACAATTGACGTTAACCCATCATAAGGGCTGTATTATAGTACATATATAATGTTTATAAAACTGGATAGCCAGTACTACATTCACAATTGACGTTTCACGAACATTAAGGTCTACTTGAAAAGATGATTTGATTTGATTTGATTTTATTGATTAATATGTGGGGTTTAACGTCCCAAAACCACCATATGATTATGAGAGATGCCTATTTGAAAGGTAGTTCCGAAACCTGGCGTGGCTCTGTAACAGAATACTTGTTTGCCACGCGGAATGCTGGTGTTTGATTGTTGCTGAACCCTGACATTCATTCTTTGCATTCGTCTGGTAAACGCTTCTGATAACGGCTTTTTCTTAACATTTACACGTTAAAATTACCCATGTCTGTTCTCGCCCTTCCTGGGTAGATATGAACTGTAAATTACTTGTGGCGCACAACCGCATACCAGTGGAATATACCGGCCCTCGGGCATGTTCCATGTCTGGCGGAAAGTGTTTGACGACGTACGCGACAGGATTTGGACATTATTCATGTCATTACCAGTGAGTCGCTTTCGTTAAACCATCCTACTCTACCATACTCATTTTGCTTCACCCCAAGTTAAAGGAGCACCACGACGAGAGCACCGAGACGTAGGCGGACGGACAGACAGACAGACAGACAGACAGACAGACAGACAGACAGACAGACAGACAGACAGACAGACAGACAGACAGACAGACAGACAGACAGACGAGATAGATAGATAGATAGATAGATAGATAGATAGATAGATAGATAGATAGATAGATATATAGATAGATAGATGCTGAAAAAGTCTGAAGTACGCAAAGTAATGATTCGCATTTAATAACCGACTCCACAGCGGTGTTTGTGCAAATTTTACTTGCTGCGCACAGTACTAACCGCTGATGTTTAATACCTGCTTTAGTTGCTTCGGCTCATGCTGTGAAAACCAGTTTGCCTGTCTCATTGCGTATTTAGGTAAATGTGTTGTGTTTTATCATTGTTTAATTTCTATCTCTAAACTTGAAGTCACAGTTAAGAGATACCCTGAAGGGTATAGTCACTGGCGAGCTGACGTCAATTTCTATATTTGAAGTATTTCTCATCTGCCAAACTTGTAATATTATTTTACTAAAAGTTTTTGAAGATTTGTTTCAATAAAACTTTACCGAACTCTGGAACTCCTTTGAATACGGTCGCCTTTCTATTCGTATACTACTTGAATAGTGCGTATAAAATTAGCTGTTCGCGCACTCCAAGTTATCTAGAAAATGGTGGCTTTCGTTGGTGTTGTACAGACGATCAAATATTTTGTGTTGTTGCTACTAAAAGCATTGAAGGACTCTGCTACTATAAAGGTAATAGACTTTAGCTATACAGCATGAAGTATAAACGTATCATTTCGGTGTAGCATATAACCCCTAAAATGAAGCACAGCATGACAAGGAAGAGCGTGATATAAACTTTTTATCACCATAACATCATCTCCCAATTTCTCTGTACTATAGCGCAAAAAAGTAAAAACATAATCTCTATATAGCGCAACTAAGTTTACGTAATGCCACCAGTTCACCGTCTGGATGCTCACGTTCGGTCTTTCACGTTGCCACGCACCAAGCAGGCGGCCGTTGAAAGTGGAAGATGCAAGCTGGGTGACATTGCGCCACACCAGCGGCTCTAACGGTCCAACCGACTCGTCCTAGGTGGTGGATGGTTGGCGTGACCCGGTAAGGAACGAAGACGAAGTACGTGGCATGCGTAGCGATGACGAGAGCGAACGAGATGACGGCGATCGCGAGAAAAGTGGCCCGTGTGACAGTTGCCGAACCGAGCACAAGTCGCAGCTTAACTTGGGCTGATACCAACGATACTTTGGCTGTGGTGGCGCGATCTCGTTCATGGCTGCTGCTTCTGGGGGTGTCCAGCTGTGTGGCTGCACCCACTCCGGCGTTGACGCTGTCGTGTCCATGGTCTCGCTGCTGCTTAGAAGACCCAGCTTCTTCCGTGAGGGACCTAGTACCTTTCATAGTGGTTTCAGCGACTACTCCAGACCTTGGTGGGAGCTTCTTAGACGATAGAAGGTTAACTCCAAGGGTGTCATGACACGTAAAATGGACTACCACAGCACGCGGTCGCCTCCTTCTTCTACCTCAAAGCACGAGCGCTTCATGACGGTGACGATGATCAGTGTTCACTCTTCTTTTTTTCTTTTGCACGTGCCTGCTTTGAAAATGAACCTCGAAATGGCAGGCCCTTCGAAACAGAATGCTTCTTTATTTTTTATTTTATTTTCACCTCACGTTTTAGACTGACACTAAGATTCGCTCTCTTTGTCTGCGGTAATAATAATATTTTCTTTTGAAAAACACCCAGCTAAATTTATTCCGAGTGCACAGTACGCCTTTTCCGATACGCATTTCTGGATAATTTTTAAACTGTAATTGGGCACCTCAAGAGTCATCGAATTGTTTCGAAAAATTTCTAATAACGAATCAAATAGCTTTATATTTGATTTGTTACATGAATTGATTGGAGTGCCAATGAATCGCCGAATTTTTTGATTAATTACCACGGACGAGAAAAACATGAAAGAACAACATGTCGGAAGAGGGAAATGTATATTTCCTTCTTTTCAAGTAGTGGATTGGCATGAGGAACACAGCTTTTCAGTGCCTATCGAAGCTTGGTTAATAAAGTGATGAAGATATTTTCGCACTGAACTCCAGTGTCGCCAAAACGAATGTGTCCTCAATAAAATATCATTATTTCTGATGTTCATTCATAAGACATTGTGCACCATTTAGCCCTTGGTATTAAAGTTGGGGGAAAAGCACCACTTCCAATACTAATGTAAGTGCTGTATTCATCTTAACACAAAAAAAATAGTAAAGGCTTTAGTCACTATTGTATACGATATTATCACTGTTCATATAATTGTGTTATTTTTCTCTATTAATTGTAACGGCAGTGCTGCATTGTTAAAATTCGTGAATATTTATTTAAAATAATAAAGAAAAGTAGTAGACTTATTGACCTGTCTAGAAAATGCTTGCCTTTTTGTTCGAGAACCATTTGAACAGTATTCGATTCGTATTGTTATTCGATTCGGTTCTAAATTGCACTATTCGTACAGTAAACTTAGAGAAAACAAAAACATACCACGCTTACGTGCAGCATCACCCAGATTAAACGTCGCGATGAAATGTTTACCGATGTACACCGCCGTGGTGTAGCGGTTTCTGTGATTTACAGTGCGGACCAAAAGGTCGCGGGTTCGATCCCGGCCGTTAGGTCAAATTAAGACGGATGCGAAATGCTAGAGGCCCGCGCGCGGTGCGACATCAGTGCCCGATAAAGAATATTACGGCGTCCATCACAATTATTTCTTGATTTTGGGAAGTAAAACAACAACAACAACAACAACAATAGTAATATTACATATTTACGGAATAGTGGAGTCAATCCTGTCTCTAGGACCAAAGGTTGAAAAACAACATAAAACATAGCATATCCACGGAGTGCATGTTGATGACTGGGGCGAAAAATCTGTCAGTCCGTCCGTGCGTCTGTCAATCCGTCCGTCCATTTAGTGAAGACTCGAAGTACTGCCATCTCGCATCTTTTCATGATATATTCATCATATAGAAGTACTCCATCCAGTGGGCATTCCAAAGACTAAACGAAAAGTGGCACGGCCGGACTAGAGGAGCAGCACGCGCGCAATTTCTTACGGCCTGCGCTTCGTGTCTAGCTCCCAGCCTTTCACCACTGCTAGTTCATGGCACTGCGGCCCAACTCTCGCTGAACCTTGCTGAAACCAAGGAGGTTACGCCCAGCGAGTTTAACGTGGCATACCATTCTGGTCAGATAGTGGTCAAAGTGTCTCCTTCTGATACCGGTTTATTTTTTTAATAAGCATCAAATCGAAGGAAAATTTTATTGGAGATTCGGTCACCGATACTCATACCTGTAGGTTATTTCTTCAGAAGCGACTATCTTTATATTCATGGTTAACGTGGGCAGGTTTCCTCCTCAATTCAAATGAATGTGCATGTGCCGCTTCTCTAGACAGGCCATGGTGGTGAATACCTACTACTACGACGCACTACTACTACTAATACATACGTCGCGGACACCCGACCCACGGCTTAAGGAGGTTCGCCCCTAAAAAGTAAACGCAATAGTAGTGTCCGTGCATATCGCTATGTCAGGGTGGTCATTAAATACGGTACTGTTTCGTTCTACATTTCCTTTCTTTTCACGGCTATATAATTTTTAAACATAATAGTAGAGTTATAGCTGACAAAATAGGTGTCTTATTTGTCACAAGAATATGACAGGCCACACGATATCCAGAGCAAAGAAAACGAAGCAATAAAGTATTAGCACTGTTTTATTGGCACGGTATACATTCTACGTCTAGTATATAAGATCTCAAAAAGTTTACCTCGATGTGGCGACAATTTGTCGCGTTACAAGCCAGCTATGCGCACCGCAACAAACGGTCAAATATTTCTGGTAATGCCATAAAATCTTGCTTTATATTTCAAAGCGCCAGTGAGCCGCCACCCGAAAAACAGGCTTTTGCGTGGCGGTTTTTCAAAACGGCAGTTATATGGCGTAGATCTGTCACTCATCTCACCTTCATTTTATTCTTCGATAAAAGCCCACCATAAATATGTGATATGCCGCAAATATTCTGCTGTAAAATAGCTAAGAAATGGAGTTCTGGTACTGCTCGGTTTTGTCTCCTCACTTCATATGTCGCGTAGGCTTTCTGATCTGTATGGAGACGGGGAATTGGTTCAAATATGTTTGAACGGGTGAACCATAAAATATTTTCGAAGCAAGGAACACCCAGCAGGAGCAACACTGTAGGGTTAAGCCAACATTACTCTTTTATTTTATTTTTGTTACTCCACATAAAATTTCTTAATGGGCAACCGTGAGTTAATCTCGTACCTCTAATTTAGTGTTTTATCAATATGCTTGAATGGCAGTTATGCCAGATGACAAGAGTTTTAGCATTGTGCTTCAATGAGATTCACAGGTTTCACAAAAAGAGGCATGTTATCAGGAAGCACGTCCTGACTTCGGCAAGGCAATTAGGCCGTATGTTTCTTCTGGCGTTGCCGTCACTTTCTCTTTCTTTCTTTCGGTTTTGCTTCCTGCTAGAAGAAAGATATAACAAACTCGCTGCGGCTTGCCAGAGAGTCTGCTGCACTCATGTCAGAGGCGTATATATATCCTGAAAGGCTGTGGTTCGTAGCTATTTCTGACAAATGGACTTGGCATCATCTAATCGTATATGTTATACATTTAACCTCAACGCCGCGGTGTTGTTTGGGGGAATTTAGGAGCCGACAGGCTCAGACGAGGCACTGCTGCGAATGAGTTCATTACGCAATTAAGGTGCACGGACAACAGCGGTGAATCTAAAATCAGAGCGCTGGTTGCTTCATGGAGTTTAATGTCCCAAAGTTACGGGAAACTTTCCAGTGGAGGGTTTCGGATGAGCTCGACCACCTGGGTTTCTTTACGTGCACTCATATCACCTATGCCGTGGACCTGAAGCCTTTACCGAGTGCGGGCCCCGCCGCGGTGGTCTAGTGGCTGAGGCACTCGGCTGCTGACCCGCAGGTCGCGCGGGATCGAATCGCGGCTGTGGTGGCTACATTTCTGATGGAGGCGAAAATTCTGCAGGCCCGTGTGGTCATATTTGGGTGCGCGTTAAAGAATCCCAGGTGGCCGAAATTTCCGGAGCCTTCTACTACGGTGTCTCATAACCACATGATGGTTTTTTGGGATGCTAAACCCCATATATCTATCAACAAATTTGTCGAAGCGCAACCGCTGTGACTACCTGCGTGCATAATACAAGCGTATACATTTGTAGTTTTATAGAATATTCTTTTAGGCTACCAACGCTCTTTTATTACATCACCAAACCAAACGTTCGGAATATTTTTTCTTCAATTCATAACTGAGCTGCTGTACACAAAGGTAAAGTATAGGACGTATACCAATATTGAACAACGCCGTTAGAGACATATAAGGATATATTTCGAAGTGGCCGAACGACTGCTTGTGAAGGTGCTTCTAAAGCAGCTGCTTCCAAAACAGTTGTTCGATAAAAATACCTTTTGGGATCATGAACCCCACTGTTTCAAATTTAGCAGGGAAGTTTTTATTAGGCAGAGTGAGACATTATATTTACTTGATTTCGACAATTATATTATTTTCACCATGGGCTCATTTGCATTTCAACTATGTTTGCACTCTTAAAATGTGAAGCACCAAAATCAGGTTGCAAACTGACAGAATAAGCTTTGCGCGCTTGCCAAGAAGTGCTCTGACGAATTTTGATAGAGAACAGTCAGCTTAAAATTATTTTTATTATTTCTTTCAGTTTCGCACATAAGAAACAAGTGTTGCTTTCTTTATTTTACCCCGATCACCGCCAACAGAAACGTCAGAATAGAGCTGCAAAGTTTTAGACGTTGTAAATGTGTACGGTAATTATAATGACGTTTTTGGGGCAATATAGCCGCCGAGCTAGCGCGACAACGTGTGTAGTGTGAATACATCTTAGCCTACCATGCCAAGTAATTAAAAACAACACAGTTTTCCCCATCCACTTGCTCACGTACAGGTGGACGCTCGTATGACGTCCGGCGACTATAGGCACGACGACACGGTCTAGTAGCGGGGTGCCTTGATTGAACTAATGACGCAAAGCGGAAGGGCATCTGTGAAATGTAGCAGATGGCATGTCGACTCGCTGACGCCAACACTTTGGTACTCCATGCAGCCTCCACCTAATACAAATTCGCTTCGTCGCTCGGAGGTTTTAAACTTCTTGGCATGGAATTCTTTAATGCTGAAGTGCGTCGTGTGAAGTGTGGTATATAAATTACTGGGGACACTATCATACACTTGGTGGTCGTGACCAACATCGCTAATAAACGGCTTTCCACATAAAATAAAAAAAATACAGGAGATCTGAGAGTCTACAACACTTTAAAGGCGTTCAAATTGTGTTCTTACACGGAACACTACATCTACTGGTAGCACCCACTAATCTTATTAGTTATTACACCCCAAGGTGCGTAGATGAGGGTATCACAGCCACATAAATAATTATAACACCAATAACGGTGGCGCAGAGGCGTAGTGCTGGTTTTCAAGCGACACTTTGATTGACTCACCTGTAAACTGGTGGTGTTCCAAAAAACCCGCCACTGCACACACACACACATAAAGTGGCGTGCTCACCCAAGACCCTTGTCACCCACAGTGGGCGCGCCAAGGCTAAAAGAAATATTCGCTTTCCGGGGCCGGTGTTTGAACCCGGGTCTCCTGTTTCGAAAGCGTTCCATTGCCTTGACTATACAAGGCCAACGGCCACACGCGTTTCCAATGAGAATTCAATTGAAGAATACGAATGCGTTCTACCGATGATGAAAAAAAAAAACAATTGGAGATGCCGTACACCTTGATATTGAAACTTCATTGATATATTTCATGTTGGTGGAGTAAAACCTACTGCTGAACAACGCTTGAGAGGCCAAGACTCGTCGCAGCGGCCCTCCTCTTCTAAGTCAACGGTCAACGCATGGGGCGCCCCATTCCTCTCTTAGATGACAGGGGGGGGGGGGGGGGCTTTCTTCTGCGCTTTGTGCGCACGCCTATGCTGCAAGGGGGTTTGAATAAATCTTGATGGAGTGAAGGCCACCTATACATACTATGGAGCGCAGTGAAGCCGAGGGGTGCGCACGGCAGCCATCTTGCCATATAGGCAAAATAGGGTAGCTAAGCAAGCCCACGACTTCTTTCCGCCGTGGTTTTTAGCCGTATATAAATACACACACACACACACACACACACACACATGTGTGTGTGTGTATTCATGATATATATATATATATATATATATATATATATATATATTATATATATATAATATATATATATATATATATATATATATATATATATATATGTATGTATATATATATATATATATCATGAGAACTAAATTTCAGATGCAGACGGAAATGTTGTAGGTTGCTGTACTCAGCCTTCCACTACGGCGTCTCTAATAATCATATCGTCGTTGTGGAGCGTTCAGCAGATTCCACGTACCTTGAGAATCAATGTTATAAAAAGCATACAGTTATAACTGAGGCTTCTGTGTTTTATTTTTTTATTAAGCGAGATGTTACGAAGTGGCGCTGGATATATGTAGTGTAATAATGCGCGAAGTGACACAGGTGAAACAGCCGCATATCCTTTTTATTAGTAGTAGCTTATTGTAGCGCACCGATGCCAAAAAATATACATATTAGCAATACCAGAAGCGGTAAGCTGATATAAAGCGCTGGTGCTTGTGCTGGTGCTGATGAGAATGGTAGCCCTGAACAATGCTACATAAACATACTTCAGTGGATTGCGCCAAACTACAATTGACGTTAACCCATCATGAGGGCTGTATCATAGTAAATATATAATGTTTACAATACTGGATAGCCAGTACTACAACCACAATAGACGTTTCATGAACATTAGGGTCTACCTGAAGAGCTGATTTGATTTGATTGATTAATATGTGGGCTTTAACGTCCCACAATCACTATACAATTATGAGAGACGCCTATTTGAAAAGTAGTTCGAAGACATGGCGTGGCTGTGTAACAGAATACGTTAATGTCACGCGGAATGCTGGTGCTCGATTCCTGCTGGGACCTTGACATTGACTCTTTGCATTGGTCCAGTAAACACTGCTGATATCAGCTTTTTTTAACAGTTACACGTTAAAATTACCCATGTCTGTTCTCGCCGTTCCTGTGTAGATATGAACTTTGAATAACTTGTTGCGCACACCCGCATACCAGCGGAATATACCCACCCGCGGGTATGTTCCACTGTCTGGCGGAAAGTGTTTGACGACGTACGGGACGGGATTTGGGACATCATTCACGTCATGACCAGTGAGTCATTTTCGCCAAACCATCCTACTCAACCATACTCATTTTGGTCCACCCCAAGTTAAGGGATCACCGAGACGAGAGCACCGAGCCGTAGGCGGACGGACGGATGGCCGGACGGACGGACGGATGGACGGACAGACAGACAGACAGACAGACAGACAGACAGACAGACAGACAGACAGACAGACAGACAGACAGACAGACAGACAGACAGACAGACAGACAGACAGACAGATATATAGATGAATAGATGAATGGATGAATAGATAGATAGATAGATAGACAGACAGACAGACAGACAGACAGACAGACAGACAGACAGACAGACAGACAGACAGACAGACAGACAGACAGACAGACAGATAGATAGATAGATCGATAGATAGATAGATAGATAGATAGATAGATAGATAGATAGATAGATAGATGCTCAAAGTGTCTGCAGTACGCAATGAAATGATTCGCATTTAATAACAGACCCCACTGTTGTGTTTGTGCAAATTTTACTTGCAGCGCACAGTACTAACTGCTGATGTTTATTACCTGCCTTAATTACTTCGGCTCGTACCGTGAAAACCGGTTTGCCTGTTTCATTGCGTATTAAGCTAAATGTGTGGTCTTTTATCATTGTTTATTTTTATCTGTATATTCTAAGCCAAAGTCACAAGATACCCTGAAGGGTATAGTCATGGAGGAGCAAACGTCAGTTTCTATAAATCAAGCATTTCTCATTAGCCAAACTTGTAATATTCCTTCGCTAAAAGTTTTTGAAGATTTGTTTCAATAAAGCGTTACCAAATTCTGGAACTCCTTTGAATACGGTCGCCTTTCTATTCGTATACTACTCAAATAGTAGGTATAAAATTAGCTGTTCGCACACTCAAAATTGTCTAGAAAACTTGCGGCTTGCGTTGATATTGTTCAGACCTTTAAAATTTTTGTGTTGTTGCTACCAAAAGCATTGAAGGACTCTGCTACTACTAAAGGTAATAAACTTTAGCTACACAGTATGAAGTATAAACGTACCATTTCGGTGTAGCAAATAACCCTTAAAATCAAGCAGATTATGACAAGAAAGAGCATGATGTAAAAATTTTATCACCATAACATCATCTCGGAATTCCTCCGTTCTATAACGTAAAAATGTAAAAACATAATGTATATATGAAACAACTAAGTTTACGTAATGCCCCCAGTTCACTGTCTGTATGTTCATGCTAGGTCTTTCACGATGCAACACACCAAGCAAGTGGCCGTTGAAAGTGGAAGATGCATGCGACCTGGGTGTCATTGCGCCACACTAGCGGCTCTAACAGTTCACCCGACTCGTCCTAGGTGGTGGATGGTTGGCGTGACCCGGTAAGGGACGAAGACGAAGTACGTGGCATTCGTAGCGATGACGAGAGTGACCGAGATAACCGCGACCGCGAGAAAAGTGGCACGTCTGACAGTTGCCGAACCGAGCACAAGTAGCAGCTTAGCTTGGGCTGATACCAACGATACTTTGGCTGTGGTGGCGCGATCTCGTTCATGGTTGCTGCTTCCGGGAAGGTCCAGCTCTGTGGCTGCGCCCACTCCGGCGTCGACGCTTTCGGGTCCGTGCTCTCGTCGCTGCTTAGAAGACGCAGCTTCTTCCGTGAGGGACATAGTACTTTCCATAGTGATTTCGGCGACTATCCCAGGCCTTGGTGGGAGCTTCTTAGACGATAGAAGGTTGACTCCAAGGGTGTCGTGGCACGTAAAATGGACCACCAGAGCACGCGGTCGCCTCCTTCTTCTTCCTGGAAGCACGAGCGCTTCACGACGTTGACGATGATCAGTGTTCACTCTTCTTTTTTTGCACGTGCCTCCTTAGAAAATAAACTTCAAATCGGGAGGCGCTTCGAAACAGAATGTTTCTTGCCTTTTTTTCTTTTTCACCTCCAGTTTTACTGACACCATGCTTCGCTCTCTTTGTCAGCGGTAATATTATATATTTTTTAAAAAACACCCAGCTAAGTTCCTTCCGAGTGCACTATACTCACTTATTTTCAGATCACGTCTCTGCCGATACGCATTTTTGGATAATTCTTAAGCTGAAATCGGGCATCCCGAGGGTCATCAAATAATTTCGTTATTCGCAAATTTTTAATAACGAATTGAATAGCATTATGTTTGATTTGCTACCTGAATTGAATAGCGTACCGTTGAATCGCCGAATGTTTTTTGAATACTTTTCCGATAATTACCACGGACGAGAAAAACTTGAGGGAACAACATGTTGGAAGAGGAAATTATAATTTTCTCTCTTTTTAAATAGGTGATTGGCATGAGGCACGCAGTTAAAGCGCTTTTCATGGCCTATCGAAGCTTGTTTAATAACGTGATGAAGATATTTTCGCACTGAACTCCAATGTCGCCAAAACGAATGTGTCCTCAATAAAATATAAATATTTCTTATGTTCATTCATAAAACATTGTTGACTATTTAGAGCTTGGTATTGAAGTTTGTGGAAAAGCACCACTTCCAATACTAAAGTAAGTGCTGTATTCATCTTAACGCAAACAAAACATAGTGAAGGCTTTAGTCACTACCGTATACGATATTATCACTGTTCATATAATTGTGTTATCTTTTCTTTGTTAATTGTAACAGCAGTGCTGCATTGTTAAAATTCGAGAATATTTATTTAAAATAATAAAGAAAAGTTGTAGACTTATTGAACTGTCTTGAAAATGCTTGCCTTGCTGTTAGAGAACCATTCGGATAGTATTTGATTTGTATTGGTACTCGATTTGGTTCTAAATTTTGCTATTCGAGCAGTTAACTTAGCGGGAAAAAACATATCACGCTTACGTGCAGCATCACCCAGATTAAATGTCACAATGAAATATTTCCTGATGTTCACCGCCGTGGTGTAGCAGTTACTGTGATTTACAGTGCTGACCCAAAGGTTGCGGGTGTGATCCCGGCAGTGAGGTCAAATTAAGACGGATGCGAAATGCTAGAGGCCCGCGCGCGGTGCGGTGTCAGTGCCCGCTAAAGAATACTACGGCGTCCGTCACAATTATATCTTGTTTTCGGGAAGTAAAACAACAACAACAACAACAACAACAACAACAACAACAACAACAACAACAACAACAACAACAACAACAACAACAACATAATAATAATAATAATAATAATAATAATAATAATAATAATAATAATAATAATAATAATAATAATAATAATAATAATAATATAATAATAATAATAATAATAATAATAATATTAATAATAATGATAATAATAATAATAATAATAATAATAATAATAATAACTATTATTATTATGACATATTTCCGTAATGGTGGAGTCACTCCTGTGACGCGGACCAAAGGTAGAAAAACAAAAAAACATAACATATCCACGGAGTGCATGATGATGACTGGGGCAAAAACAATCTCTCAGTCCGTCCGTGCGTCTGTCAATCCGTCCGTCCATTTAGTGAAGACTTGAAGTACCGCAATCTCGCATCTTTTCATCATATATTCCTCATAGTAGTAATAGACTTTTATTCAGCCAAATTTACAGGCCGAGCATTTCGACCGCCTGTGTGATCAGTTGACGCTGTTCTTCTTCCCCTTCGGCGCCGATCCAGTCGAGCCAGGAGGTGCTGGAAAGGGATGGGGGAGGGTAATTGCTAGATTGCTGAGCAGTGGGGCAGTGAAACAGGCTGTGTGACAGGTCAGCGTATGGGGAGGGACAATTAGGACAGCAGGGGTTAGACCTATATTTATAAAGGAAAAGGCGAGAGGGGATTATCAGGCAGTTCATTTGGATGTGCCGTAGAGTTCGAGCCTCGAGCGCAGTGAGTGATGAATGAGGGGGAGGGTAAAGACGCTTGTCGAGCCGGAGCATGAGATATACCTCCTTGATAGTGTGACGCAAGGAGATCTGCCCATCGTTATTCGCGGAGCTCTCACTGTCTTCCGAAGGTGTGGGCCAGGGAATGAACGGTGCCTGGTGCAATATATCGCGGGCAAGCTGATGAGCCAGCTCATTGCCGTTAATACCTGAATGCCCAGGAACCCAGTGGAGGAAGACAGTGGAGGGTTGGAGAGCAGAGGCCGCTCGCTTGACCTCCTGTTGAAGAGCAGGGGGCAATGTGTTGTTCTGTATGTGACGGATGGCGGCGTGAGAGTCGGAGTAAATTGTGTACTCGGGGAGAGAAGAGAGGGAGGAAAATGACAGCATGGCGTGGACCATGGAAAGGACCTCGAGCGAAAGTACATTTGACGGGTGTAAGTATGGCCCACTGGTGTGCGTGTCAGGTGCCGAAAGGTGTGGATGGTAGATAACGTAGCCACACGAGCCCCGAGGAGCCATATATGAGGCATCCGTGTAGGCAACTCCCTGTGTAGAGAGAGGAGGAGAAAGATGCTGTGCTGCCGCATGACGCCGGCCTGCATGAAGAACGGGAGACATATTGGATGGGAGGGGAAGGATGCGAAGGTTAGAAGCAGCGGTGCCAGAGGCAGAAGGCAAGGTGGGAACGGAAACGGGAATGTGAGGGATACCAGCTTGGGCTAATAGCCATTGGCCTTGACGAGTGAGAGAAAGACGGGCGATCTGAGAGTCGTGGTGCAGAGAAATAAAAGAACGTAATGGGTGGAAGAGGCCTGTGGCAAAGAGCTTAGTGGTAGAGGTAGTGACAGGGAGGTTTAGAGCTGCCTTGTAGAGGCCTAATAGAGCTCTTTCGAGTGTGTTGAGTTGCGTTTGGGTGAAATGAACATATGGTACAAAGTACAAGAACTTGAGGGCAAGTGCATGGGCAATCCGGCACGCATGAGCCTCGTGGAGCCCCGACTGCCGAGTGACAACGCGTCGCAGTAGGTGGGTCACCGAGTGGCAAGTCCTCACAGCGTGATGTAGGGCCTGCGCGTTCTTTGTCGCGTGCAAAGGGAAGCCAAGAACTTTGCATTGCTGAACAATGGAGATGAGAGAGCTAGAAAGATGTAGGGAGATGAGGGTATTGTAAGAGCGCTGGTACACAGACCGGTTTAGCAAAAGTAGTTCACATTTCTCCGGTGCAGGGGACAGGCCAGCAGTAGCGAGAAAGGAAGCGATAAGGTCCAGGCCACGTTGCAAAGTATCCTGCACATGGCCGGGACATCCAGACGTACACCAGAGAGGGATGTCGTCTGCATAAAAAATATGGTGGAGGTCAGGTATTTGGGACAGTTGGGAGGCAAGGGGGGGGCATAGCCATATTAAATAGAGTAGGATATAGTACGGCACCTTGAGGAGTGCCGCGGGTGAGGGAGTGTGGGTTAGACAAATGAGTATCGACTCTAAAGCGAGCAACTCGGTTGGAAAGAAATGATCGGATGTAAGAATACATGCGGGAGCCACATGACAGGGAGCAGAGCTGAGCGAGTATGTGGTCATGACTCACGCCATCGAATGCCTTCCGTACATCGACGGTTACAAGCGCATGGATCTGACTACGAGAAGGTGAAAGAAAAGTATGCTGAAAAACGAGGAACATGTCCTGCGCACAAACGTGGCGTCAGAAGCCAATAAAAAAAGGAGAGAAAAGCTCTTTCGCTTCAATAAAATCAGACAGTCGAGTCAAGGCCATTCGCTCAAGAGTCTAGCCAACGCATGACGTCAAAGTGATAGGGCGAAGGTTAGAGAGAGATGGAGATTTGCCCGGCTTCGGAATCATTCAAATTAGAGGTGATGTCCGAGGGCTTGGAAGACAGCCGCTGTTCCATGCTTCGTTGAATGTGTGTAAGAGAAATTCCTTCGCGTTGTCGGGGAGATTACGTAATGTAGTATTTTTTTATCTCACCCTCACCGGGTGCCGAGCGGGTAGATTGAGTGGCTAAGGCGGCTTCCAGCTCCTTGAGCATGAAAGGGCGGTCCAGGTCTGGGTTAGCTTCGCCGCAGTAATCTGGGTAGGAAGGTGTGAGGGGGGGGGAGATACAGAGATTTTAAATTTTCAAACACATCAGATGGAGTCGCTTGAGCGAGAGCTTTAGCTAGGGTGGGAGCAACGGCAGGCTTGGTACCTAAGAGAGACCTAAATAGAGACCATGTAGTGCGCGAATGCAGTGCGGAGTCGAGGCCGTCACACAGCGTGTTCCAACGAGAGTGCTCGAGAGAAGTGCCGTAAGCGATAATTTCTGCCCGCAGAGCATCAATTCGGAAGGAAAGTTGGACGTTGTGTGGCTGGGAGCGGAGAGCGCGTTTCAAACGTTGATGACGTCACCATAAGCGGAGGAAATGAGGATCAGGGTCAGGAATGGGGAGTTGAAAACGAGCGCGGCGACTACAGGATGTCATTGCTGTGGAGATCCGCGGCGTCCAGTCGTCGAAAGTTTTAAATGAGTCAGACAAAAAGTTATTACGGAATGCTTCCCAGTCAGTGTGAGCGAATCGTTGTTTCCACCTATTGTGGGAAAGAGGGGTGGTGATGTGTATGAGAAAGTGATCACTGAAAAGATTTTCAGCGGAAACCTGCCAGTGAAAAGGAAGGGAACTCCGAGAGAACGTGAGATCGGGTGTAGTGGAACGCTGTGAAACAGTGCCCGCTCGAGTAAGGGTGTCAGGAGTATTATAAAGGGTGAGATGGCGTTCCTGGGCGAGGCAGTGTAGAAGGTGACCTGGTTTGTGTGTTTGGGGGTAACCCCAGAGCCTATGAGGAGCATTAGTCACCCCCAAGGAGGGTATGGGTGATCGATGGAAGGGAGTGCAGGAATTTGCCATGAGCCCTAAACAAAGGGGACGTGACAGGGGAGTTGTAAAAGAACATCAGAGCGAGAAAAATATGGGTAGATGATTGGTAATAGACCACACCAACTAAATGTTTCAGGAGGGGGGAGGGTACGTCTAGTGGTTCAACGAGAACGTCATTGCGTACATAAATGGACGCAAGTGGCTTTTCCGTCGTAGCGTGATATGCATGGTAGCCCGGGACGGCAAGGGCCACCCAAGTCTCCTGTATAAGGAGAAAATGGCGTAATGTTTGGCGGGTGAGAAGGTATTGGTGGAGAGGGGTCTCATTGTGACGAAAGTTGCGGCAGTTCCACTGCAAAATATCGAGGCCCTTTTCACGCGCCATATAGGTCTTTGAAGTATAAGAAGCGCCTACGCGTGCGCGTTCCTTCTTTTTTTGCAGGGGGAAGCGACTCTTGCAGGGAGTTAAGCATATAGTTGAAAGATTCCAGTTGCTTAGATGGGGTTTCGAGGGTCGTGAGAATCCGGACAATTGAATTGTCCGGATTCTTACCTGGACCAAACAAATGTTATGCGCAGTGGTGGTGGTTTCGCCTATGTCGGCCAATTTGGTTACATGGGAGCTGGAGGTCGGGGCGGTGAGTGTGGTGAGTTGCTTATTTAGCTCCGTGAGTTGAGAGGTAAGATAGGATGTGGTATTTGCGAGTGTCTGCGTCAGTGCGTGTATTTTCTGTTGTAGCTCATCTGAGACGCGTTGTTGCTCGCGCTGGTTGCTCTCCAACATAGCCAGTCGCAGATCGAAGGAGCGGCTCTTGTTACGTAAAGATGGTGAAGGTGTGTTTGATAAAGAAGTGCACATGGGAGGTGTTCCCTTAACTTTAGCGGCGTATGAGCCCGGGGGGGGATGTGGCGGGATGTGATAGGAACTCATGCGCTGAAGAGAAGGGCGGAGAAGGCTGAGTGGCTCGGCGCATGGCTGTGCGACGGAGAAAAGCTGCTTTAGGCGCAGTCGCGTTGCTTAGCTAGAAGGTAGGTGCAAGTGGAGTCGAGAGATGAGTGGGTGTTGACTTGGCAATAGATGCACCAGGGTTGTGCGCAAACGGTGAGCATCAGGATCTGCTGGTAGAGGAGACGCACAGAGGCGGCACTTGGCCGGAACGCGGTGTTGGAGGCATTGATGGGCACGGTGCCCTATAGCAAGGTACCGAGTGCAAGTAGGGGGCTTAGGTTTATGTGGACGGCATCGGAAAGAGACGCGTTTGAAGTACACAAAGCGAGGGATGATGGTTCCAGCAAATGTTATGAGGACGGATTCACTGGAGCCCATCATACGTGCAGCGAGTATATCTGAAGTGAAGGATTCGAGGTCATGCAAGAGATGAGATGTTGTGAAGTGACCACCGACGTTGTGTATGACGCCGAGACATGATATTGGAGGACTGGGGGCATAGGGCTTAATGGTGATCGGCTTACCATTAAGTTCCAGACTTGTGAGAGAGAGTAGGAGGTGGCCAGTGAGAGGTGAGTGCGTTTTCAGAAACACAAGGCTCTGAGCAGGTTTGGCTTGAAAGGTGACCTCCGCACTGGTCTTGGGAGAGAGATTTGCGGCGGCTATGATGGTAGAAAGCAGGTCATAGAGAGGCAGTTTCGGCGTGAGTATTCCAGGTGAAAGTTGGATTCCGACGGTGATGAGCTCAAAGCGGGGGCGTGTGGTCAAGGCAGGTTTTCGATTGGCACTAACAGTGTTCAAGCTGCCTTCAGGGGATGGCGTATCGTCTTCGTTGACCTGCGATGCCGTGAAGTCCATTTCCTGTCGATAAGTCGTCAGGTGAAGTGATGGAAGGCAAAACTTCGGCGATGGAAGGAACGACGCTCGTCGAAACGCGCTTGTCGACAGACTCGAAATTTCCAATGGGTCGGCCAGACGCAGATAAGGTGGGGAGAGCAGCAGGCGTGGTTGATTGCAACGCCAACGCTGCATTACAGCTTTCGGGCTCCGGCGTTTGCGTGGCTATCAAGCTGAGAGTAGCAGAGACGCCACCAGCGTTGCACGTTGCTGGACCGTGCGCGCTGTTGAGGAACGCTGCCTGTTGCTGTATTGTTGTCGGCGCGGGGCTGGTAACATTGCCAGATGTTGACAGCGCAGGCACGGCTGTATCAGCGGTACGACTGGAGGAGGCTGGGCTTACCGACAGGGCGTCAGTTGTCGTTGGTGTCGAGTGCTGGGCGGGACGCTGCATCGTGGAGGTGCAGGCACGGCGCGTTAGGGTTAGCGCCGCGCCGCTTGGTACTTTTGAAGGGGCCAGGAGGGTCAGCCTAGGGTCGGACCGGGGCCCGGATGGTGTCGGCGTGTCCCGGAAGTCTTCTAGAAGGAATAGTGAGCTTGTCCAGACACGAGCGGGGCCCGGTAACGGGCCAAGAACACGTGAAAGCGGAGCACTGTATGCGGCCAGCCAAACAATGCTCCGCTTTCACGTGTTCTTGGCCCGGTAACGGGCCAAGAACACGTGAAAGCGGAGCACTGTATGCGGCCAGCCAAACAAAACGGCACCACCTGGCGGTCCCTATTCATCATATAGAAGTAACGCCATTCCGCGGAAATTCCTAGGATTAAACGAGAGGTGGAACGGCCGGACTAGAGGAGCAGAACGCGCGCACTTTCTTACGGCCTGCGCTTCGTGTCGAGCTCGCACCTTTCACCACTGCTTGTTCATGGCACTGCGCCCCGCCACGGTGGTCTAGTGGCTAAGGCACTCGGCTGCTGACCCGCAGGTCGCAGGATCAAATCCCGGCTGTGGCGGCTGCATTTCCGATGGAGGCGGAAATGTTGTTGGCCCGTGTACTCAGATTTAGGGGCACGTTAAAAAACCCCAGGTGGTCAAAATTTCCGGAGCCCTCCAATACGTCGTCTCTCATAATCATATGGTGTTTTTGGGACGTTAAACCCCACAAATCAATCAGTTCATGGCACTGCGGCCTAACCCTCGCTGAACCTTGCTAAAACCATGGAGGTGACGCCCAGCGAGTTTAACGCGGCAACCCTTTCTGGTCAGATAGTGCTCAAAGTGCATCCTTCTGATACCAATTTTATTTTAATAAGCATCAAATTGAAGGAAAATGTTATTGGATATTAGGTCACCGATACTCATCCCTGCAGGTTATTTCATCAAAAGTGAATATCTTTATATGTGTGGTTAACGTGTGCAGGTTTCCTCCTCAATTCAAATGAGTGCGTGCGTGCTGCTTCTCTAGACGGTCCATGGTGGTGACTACCTACTACTACGACGCACTACTACTACTACTACTGCTACTACTACTACTACTACTACTACTACTACTACTACATACGTCACGGACACCCGACCCACGGCTTAAGGAGCTTCGCCCCTAAAACCTAAACGCAATAGTAGTGTCTGTGCATATCTCCATGCCTGAGGGGTTAATAAATGTGGAACTGTGTGGTTCTACATTTCCGTTCTTCTCACGAACATATAATTCTTAAACATAAAGGAAAAGTTATAGCTGACCAAATATGTGTCTTATTTGTCACAAGAATAAAGCAGGCCACCTGATATCGAGGGTACAGAAAACGAAGCAATAAAGTATTAGCACTGTTTTAGCTGTACGGTATACGTTATACGTCTGGTATAAGATCTCAAATAGTTTACCTTGATGTGGCGAGAACTTCTGACGTTTCAAGCCAGCTATGCGCACCGCAACAAGTGTTCAAGCATTTCTGTTAATGCGATAAAATCTTGCTTTATATTTCGAGGCGCCAGTGAGCCGCCACCCGAAAAACAGGCTTTTGCGTGGCGGCTTTTCAAAACGGCAGTTATATGGATCAGATCTCTCGTTCAACTCACATTCATTTTTTTCTTCGACAAAAGCCTGCCATAAATATGTGATGTGCCGTAAGTATATCTTCTGCTGTAAAATAGCTAAGAAAGGAAGTTCTGGTACTGCTCGGTTTTGTCTCCTCACTTCATATGTCGCGTAGGCTTTCTGAGCTGTATGGAGACGTGGAATCGCTTCCAATAAGTTTGACCGGGTGAACCATAGAATATTTTCGAAGCAACGAACACCCAGAAAGAGCAACACTGTTGGGTTAAGCCAAAATTACTCTTTTAATTTACTTTTTTTACTCCACCTAAACGTTCGGAAAACCTCTATACACTACAACCTATTCCAAGAGACCACATAGGCAACCATGATTTAATCTCGTACCTCAAATTTAGTTTATTATTAATATCTTTGAATGACAGTTATGCAGGAAGGCAAGGGTTTTAGTATTCTGCTTCAATAAGATCCACAGGTTTCACAAAAAAAAAGGCATGTTATCAACGAATGCACTGAGCTATTTTCAACCACGCCGACGACGACAGAGGTAAAGGTATAAAGAGAGAACTCGTCCTTCTTGACTTGGCAAACATGGAAGCACGTCGTGAATTTGGCCGCCTGTATCTTCTGGCGTTGCCATCTCTTTCTCTCATTTTTTTTTGTTTGTGCTTCCTGCTAGAAGGAAGATATAAGAAACTCGCTGCGGCTTGCTAGAGAGTCTGCTGCCCTTGTGTCAGTGACGTTTGCACATCCTGGAAGGCTGCGGTTCGCAGCTATCTCTGACAAATAGACTTGGCATCGTCTAATCGTATTTGTTATATATTTCACCTCAACGTCGCAGTGTTGGTTGGGGGAATTTAGGAGCCGATGGGCTCAGACGAGGCACTGCTGCGGATGAGTTCATTACGCAATTAAGGTGCACGGGCAACAGCGGTGAATCCAAAATCAGAGCGCTGGTTGCTTCATAGAGTTTAATGTCCCAAAGTTACGGGAAACTTTCCAGTGGAGGGTTTCGGATGAGTTCGACCACCTGGGCTTCTTTAACGTGCACTCATATCACCTATGCCGTGGACCTGAAGCCTGCACCAAGTGCGGGCCCCACCGCGGTGGTCTATATAATGGCTAAGGTACTCGGCTGCTGACCCACAGGTCGCGCGGGGTTGAATCGCGGCTGTGGTGGCTACATTTCTGATGGAGGCGAAAATTCTGGAGGCCCGTGTGGTCAGCTTTGGGTGCACGTTAAAGAATCCCAGGTGGCCGAAATTTCCGGAGCCTTCCACTACATGTGTCTCATAACCATATGATGGTTTTTTTGGACGTTAAACCCCATATATCAATCAACCAATTCGTCGAAGCGCAACCGTGGTGGCTACCTGCGTTCTGAATACAAGCGTATACATTTGTAGTTTTATAGAATACTCTTTTAGGCTACCAAAGTTCTTTTGTTACATCACCAAACCAAACGTTTGGAATATTTTCCTTCAAATCATAACAGAGCTGATGCACACAAAGGTAAAGAGTAGGACGTATACCAACATTGAACAACGCCGTTAGAGACATATAATGATATTTTTCGCAGTGGCCGCCCGACTGCTCGTGAAGGCGCATTACTCTAAAGCAGCTCCTCGATAAAAGATCAATTGGGGATAATGGAAACCCTGGTTCAAATTTTGCAGGTGTGTTTTTATTACGCAGGGTGAGACATTATACTCACTTGATTTCGGCAATTATAATATCTTCACCATGGGCCCGTTTGCATTTCAACTATGTTTGCACTTTTAAAATTGTGAACACACCAAATCAGATGGCAAACTGACAGAATAAGCTTTGTCCGCTTGCCAAGAAGTTCCGTGACGAATTTCGGCAGAGAACAGTCAGCCTAAAATTATTATTATTATTTCTTTAAATTTTGTACATAAGAAACAAGTGTTGCTTATTTTTAATCGTTCCCTGATCACCACCAACAGAAACGTCAGAATTGAGCTGCAAAGTGTTTGACGTTGTAAATGTGAACGGCCACTATGATGACGTTTTTGAGGCAATACAGCCGCCGAGCTACCACGACAATGTGTATAGTGTGAATACATCTTGGCCTACGCTGCCAAATAATTAAAAATAAAATAGAGTTCCCCATCCACTTGCTCGCGTACAGGTGAACGCTCGTATTCGTCCGACGACCATAGGCATGACGACACGGTCTAGTAGCGGGGTGCCTCGATTGAACTAATGACGCAAAGCGGAGGGGCATGTGTGAAATGTAGCCGATGGCATGTCGGCTCGCTGACGCCAACACTTTGGTACTCCATGTAGCCACCTCGTAATACAAATTCGCTTCGTCGCTCGGAGGTTTCACACCTCTTGGCATGGAATTCATTAATGCTGAAGTGCGTCGTGTGAAGTGTGGTATAATAAATTACTGGGGACACTGTCATGCACTTGGCGGTCGTTACCAACATCGCTAATAAACGGCTTTCCACATGAAATAAAAAAATCGACAGGAGATCTGAGTGTCTAATCCTTTAAAGGCGTTGAAATTGTGTTCTTACACTGAACACTACGTCTTCTGGTAGCACCCACTAATCTTATTAGTTATTACACCCCAAGATGTGTGGATGAGAGAATCGCAGAGACATAAATAAACCAATAACGGCGGAGGAAGAAGAAGAAGCCGAAGTGTGCAAACGCTTACACTATGGCTCCTGCTTTTTTCAACGTTTTTGCGACGCCACTTTGTGATTTCAACGTCGTATTAGTGCAACGACTTCCAGAAGACGCAAGGACTCTGCCGACACAATTTGGGCGCAGTGAGTGCTTGCTGCTTGCATTTTATTTCGCCTCCGCCATCGTCGCTCGCCCACCGACAGCTAGCCCTGACGAGTGTCTTCTTTGCTCTAAAGTGGCGCGTGCTTGCTCGTGCGCCCCGTAGCCGCACTGTCTCGCTGAGCGATGGAGTACCAAGTGACAGGGGAAGACATTGACCCTGAAGAAATCACGCCAGACCAAGGGTGGCAGACCGCCTCGTGTCGCCGAGCAAAAAATGAAGGCTCCAAACGTGTGCCGTCATATAGCGCTTTGAAACGCAATGAGCACAAGCCTCGCAACAGAGAAAATGTGAAGAACAAGATTATCCGAGCAAGCCGAATGCCTCAACTACCAAAGAACGACATCCGCCTTATCATTAGGCCCAGAGGGGGTCTTAACATCGCTAGGGTTGGCCCAACGACAATCGCTGAAGCCATTTCGACTTCGGCAGGTATCAGCCCATCGGAACAGCAAGCAGACACGCTCTGCCCCAACATTAAACAATATCTTAGTAGCAAGCACGCCGAAGAGAGAAAATGCTAATCGCTACGTGCGCGTTAAAGAAATCCGCATCGCTGACAAGACCTATGAAGTTAGTGCCTACGAAGCGGCACCACATTCTACATGCAAAGGTGTCATTCGAGGGATTCCCGTGCAAGACGGTTCGGCAGACATTGATGCGAAGATTGTCAACGACCGCAATCCACTAGCTTTGGCTGCCAAGCGCATCGGAAGTACCACTGCAGTGATCGTGGCCTTCGATGGACATCGTGTGCCCAATTTTGTGCGATACGGATCGGTGCTGCTTCAATGTACACTATACCGTAGACAGATAGATATTTGCTACACCTGTGGTCGGCTCGGCCATCGAGCGGACGTGTGCCCGAACCCTGGAGACGTTATCTGTAGAGGCTTCAGCGTGCCGAACCCCGAAAAAGAACACCGCTGCACACCAACATGCAAGCTTTGCAGAGGAGCCCACCTCACTGCCGACAGGGAATGTAAAGAACGCTACCACATCCCATACGTGGTGCGCCGACGACGATGGGAGTGAGCACACTCGACGCGACACAACAGTTACGAAGCAATGAACGAGTTCTACGCAACCGCTGACGACGACCAGGCCTCGAAGCTTTCTACAGATGGTCGATCCGATGGCATCCGATCCCGGTCCCGATCCCGGAGTCGTCCCAGGAACCGCCCCGTGCGTTTATCGAGGTCCCGGAGCCACCCTCGGACCCACTCCCGCAGTGCGCAAATTGGGACCCCAACCAGATCTATATCGCGAGGCTACTCCAGGTCTCGTTCTGGTTCACGTCACGGTTCCCGTTCAGGTTCCCGGCCCGGGTCACGCTCCGGCTCCCACTCTGGTTCCGGGCCTCATGCTGGTTCCAGGCCTCACCCCAGTCTCACCGGGGTCTCACGTCAACGATCGCCTAGCCCATCGGCACCACCATCGCCAATCAACGCCAACAAGAATAAGCGGGGACCTCTCACTTGGGCGGACGCCATCCGGAGAAAAGGAAACACTACATCACAGGTAGGGTCGGGTTCACTCCCAGAGCATGATACACACAACACATCTGAGATAGCGATCTTAAAGCACGAAAATGCGATGATGAAAGAAACAATACGTAAACTCACAGTCGCAATTGCCGAACTAAAAACTGACAGAAACGCACGCGCTGCTATGCCCACAACCGACAACGACGACAATGCAGTCACTCCGTTGCAGCCGCAGCCCGTAGGCGCCGGTAACGACGACGGCGAGAGCGCACCCAAGAAACGCGCGGTCGCCCACGACCAGCCAGCAATAAAGGCAGAGTTAGACGACATTAAGAGCACGCTATCGGCGATTAAGGAAAGCCTCTTTCTTGGCGAAAGCATGGCTCTCGTGCAGTCTACTCTCGCGGTACACGGTAATCGTTTGGGCCAAGTGGAGCAATATCCTGATCACGTCGTCGCCCCTGCCGTTGCCGCGGATAAGCCGTTGTCGCAACGTACAGTCGTGCCCAGTCCACCGCATCACGCGGCCCTTATGCACCCGCCGGGTGCTGAGGCCAACTCCTAAATGCTTCAAGATGGCCAGGACAATTGACGAGTTGCGAATCTGGCAATGGAACTGCAGGAGCTTCACCCACAAAAAGCTTTCCTGCAGCAATACCTCCGTAGCCACGAAGCCAAACCTTACATCATGCTATTACAAGAGACTGTAGTACCAACCGCCACGTTTTCCGGATACCAGTGGTTGCCCGGCCCCTCGGGAAGACGCGGTATCGCCACCCTGGTCGCTAACAAGATTACCTGCACAGCGCACAGTCTCAATGTGCCCGAAATTGAGCACGTTATGGTCGAAATTCTCCCTGGCAACATATCACAACAAAGTGTATACAAGCTCAATGTATACAGTAGTCCCAGCCACCATAGACAAAGATTCACACGCTTGTTCCAGAAAGCTGTTCGTCTCGCGGGGCCTAACCCGCTAGTGATTGCAGGCGATTTTAACGCTGCGCATAGCGCCTGGGGCTACACGTACGACACACCCAAAGGTAACGAGCTTTGGAAAAATGCGAATGACATGGGCCTTATTCTCATTACGGACAAGGCCTTCCCCACTCGCACTGGTACATCCACGCAAAGAGATACTACGCCGGATCTATGCTTCGTCAAGAATATCTCCGACGCCCGCTGGTCCAACCTCGCGGTATATCTTGGTAGCGACCACTTCATATTGGCTTTACACCTCCCCACAGTAAGCAGGAAGACCAAGTCGTACACGTGGGTTGACTGGGACCTCCTTGGTAAGACCCGCGCAGAACGACCTCCTCCTGATACCCCACCGAGCCTCGAGACGTGGACGGCCAAGCTCAAAGCTGATGTAAACAAGGCAATGAAAACTATCAGCACAGACCTTCCAACCGAAAAGATGGACAGTCGTCTCGCCCACCTACTAGAGGCCAAACAGTCTCTATTGGCCCGGTGGAAGGGCCAGCGCCTTAATCGGAGGTTACGCAAACGCATATCTCAGCTGAACAAGACCATGATGGATCACTGCCGCATCCTTTCAAAACAGCAGTGGGACGAAATTTGTAATTCGATTGATGGTCAATTTCGAAATGGCAAAACGTGGAACTTACTCAAACACCTCCTCAATGAAACCAACACCCGCACAAATCAGCGTCATTCGATCGGGAAGATACTTCATCAGGCTAAACGGACAGTGTCACCGGAAGATGTTGTCAAGAACCTCGTGGAAAAATATCTCCCGCTTCCCACGGGCCCTATGACCCCTCACCCTGATTACTCTGGCACAGACAACACTAACTTAGACGCCGAATTCTCTATTGAAGATGTGCGCCGAGCTCTCCATGAGCTCAATGGCCGCTCAGCCCCTGGCCCCGATGGCATCACCAACAAGCTCCTACGCAACCTGGACGATTCCTCCGTCACTTACCTCACTGACACTATCAACGAGATATGGAAAAAGGGTGAGATACCCGATGCTTGGACACTAGCTCACACGGTTCTCATACCCAAACCGGGAAAGGCGCCGAGCCTAGATAACCTACGCCCCATATCTCTCACGTCGTGCGTGGGCAAAGTGGCTGAGCACGTCGTCCTCAACAGGGTTGGTCAATACCTCGAAGATAACGACTGCATCCCGCACCACATGATTGGCTTCCGACCAGGGTTATCCACACAAGACGCCATGTTACTCCTAAATTATCAAATTCTAGATGGCGGGAACACTCGGGACACTCGTGCAATACTCGGTCTCGATTTAGAAAAGGCCTTTGATACAATAACGCACTCGTCAATCTTGAAAGCGATCGCAGCCCTCGGCCTAGGTCATCGGTTTTACTACTTTATCCGCTCTTTTCTCACTCGACGCAGAGCCGTCCTCCGCGTAGGAGACCTAGTCTCGGAAGAAGTGGACCTCGGGCAGCGGGGCACTCCTCAGGGATCCGTCCTCTCACCCATGCTCTTCAACCTCGTGATGATTGGGCTTTCCGAACGACTTTCAAAAATAGACAGGCTAAAACACACTATCTATGCGGATGATGTAACCATATGGTGCTCCACAGGGTCGGATGGCTTCATTAAGTCCGCCCTGCAAGAGTCTATCGACACCACCGAGTCTTACCTCGACCACACCGGTCTCAGGTGCTCACCTGCGAAGTCGGAGCTGTTGATATATTTGCCCAAACGTCGGGGTGCCAAGCCCAAAGGGTGGAAACCTCCGGCGGAACGCAATATCACCCTCAACACCAGAGATGGTCGTACTATACCCAGGGTAGACACCATCAAGGTCCTCGGCATGATCATCGAGTCCCGCGGAACTAACACCCAAACAGTACACAAGCTCAGGACTAAGACTGAGAATGCCATACGACTCGTACGTAGAGTAGCCAACAGGCACCATGGCCTCAAAGAAGACAACCTGCTGCGTCTCGTACACGCGTTTGTTTTGTGCCATTTCACCTACGTTGCCGCTATACACAAGTGGCTGCGTGCTGAGCGCGATCAATTCAATGCGCTTATTCGCAAGGTGGTCAAACGAGCCCTTGGCCTCCCTATCACCACTCCCACGTGCAAACTCCTCGAACTTGGCGTACATAACACGCTAGAAGAGATCGCCGAAGCTCAGGAACGTGTGCAATTGACCCGACTCACTACCACCAAGGCGGGCCGCCATATACTGAGCGAGCTCGGCTTCTTCTCCTCGAGGGCCAGAGACCCCCCAGAGTTGACTCTAATTCCCCGTGAAATCCGCGACCTTATCACGATCGATCCCATACCACGAAATGTACACCCCGAATACAACAGAGGCAGGCGCCTTGCGCGGGCGACCGCCATTCTCAAGCGCATAGACATGGAAGCGGACAACGTCTCGTTCGTGGACGCCGCTGCCTATCGCAACAACCAAGCCTTCGCTGCGGTCGCGGTATCATCCGCGCAGCAGACTCTTAACTCAGCCACAATCCTCACCCGAAAACCCGAAGTAGCGGAGCAAGTAGCTATAGCTATAGCTATGCTCGACAGCAAACGGGAATTCATCTACAGCGACTCCAGGCCGGCCATCAAAGCCTTCGAACGCGGAGTCATCTCCGACCAGGCGTTACGTATCCTGCGCAATGCGGACCCGAGTGCCCTGAAGCACCACACTGTCATCTGGTTCCCCACCCATCTCGGCCAGGTGCCGGGTGCCCTATCCAACCTCAACGAGATCGCCCATGATGCAGCGCGTGCACTTACCGACCGCACGACCACCGGGCAACCTTATCTTGCTGGGTTAGGTACCAATCGGGATGCACCAATTACGTAGAATGAAATTACAAAGCACTTTTACTTGGAACGCCGCATTTTCCACCCCCACATCCGAAACTTAACCAACCGCAGGCATTAACCCTACGCCTATTACAGACACACACGTACCCAAACCTTGCCACGCTTCACGTTTATTATCCCGATGCATACCCCAGCGACACATGCCCATCATGTGGACAAACAGCGACACTCGCACACATGCTCTGGGAGTGTAGAACAACTCCTCCCGACTCTACTTCAAGCAAGTGGGAGAGGTCCCTCAGGAGCTCACTTCTCGCCGACCAGCAATGGGCCGTCCAGCAGGCCCACGAAGCGGCCGCCAGGTACTCCCTGTCGGTCCCTACGTGGGAGACGCCCGCTACGCGCTAAGCGCGTCCTGCAGGACTGAAATAAAGTTTTTTCATGCCATTCCATTACCAATAACGGCGGCGCAGAGACGTTGTGCAGGTTTTCAAGCGACCCTTGTAATGACTTAGCTGTAAAGCTGGTGTTGTTCCACAACACACACACACACACACGCACGCGCACGCGCACGCACACACACACACACACACACACACACACACACACGCGCACGCGCACGCACACACACGCACACACACACACACACACACACGCACGTGCACGCGCACGCACACACACACACACACACACACACACGCACGCGCACGCGCACGCACACGCACGCACACACACACACACACACACACACACACACACACACACACACACACACACACACACACACACACACACACACACACAGTGGCGGGCTCACCGAAGACCATTGTCACACACTGTGGGCGTGCCAAAAAAAAGAAATATTTGCTTTCAGGGGCGGTGTTTAACCCAGGTCTCCTGTTTCGAAAGCGTTCCATTGCCTTGACTATACTAGGCCAACAACACACGCGTTCCCAATTAGAACTGAACTGAAGCACACGAATGCGTTCTACCGATGTTGCAAAAAAAAAAAATTGGAGATGGCGTACACTTGATATTGATACTTCATTGAAAAACTTCGTGTTGGTGGAGCAAAACCTACTGGTGGACAATGCTTGTGGGGCGAAGACTCGTCACACCTCCCCTCCTCTTCTAAGTTAATGGTCAACGTACGGGGCAGACTTTGCGCCCCCTCCCCCTCTTAGATGACCGGGGGGGGGGTGTCTTTCCTGCATTTTGTGCGCCCGCCTATGCTCCATGGAGGTTTAAATAAATCTTGCTGGAGTGGAGGCCTCCTATACATACTATGGAGCACAGTGAAGCCGAGGGGCGCGCACGGCGGCCATCTTGCCATATAGGCAAGATACCGTAGCTAAGCGTGGCCAGGGCTTTTTTCACTGTGCTTTTTAACCGTTACGGTGGGTATTAAGTGGTAAGCTGTGAAGAATAGGTCAACTGGCAAACAATAATACAGTCGACCTTATTCAGTCTCTTTAAGCAATTTGCTTGCAAGGATGCTCGCCGAAGAAGGCAGTGGCGAATCAAAAAAATGAAGGGAGGGGTGGTTGGGGCGATCTCCTCCCCAAAATCTCAATGTCTGTGTCAGCACCCACCCCCATATATATATATATATATATATATATATATATATATATATATATATATATATATATATAGATATATATATATATATATATATATATATATATATATATATATATTGAAATAACTTGCAGATAGCACATAAGAAAAGGATAGTATTTACTAACGTTTCGGCCGTGGCACGGCCTTCGTCAGAGTAAGTAGGTATGATAAAATGCAGCCGCTTTTATAGGCTCACGTGATGAACTCTCGGTATAGCAGCTAGCTTCACGTGAGCCTATAGCATCACGTGAGCCTATAGCATCACGTGAGCCTATAAAAGCGGCTGCATTTTATCATACCTACTTACTCTGACGAAGGCCGTGCCACGGCCGAAACGTTAGTAAATACTATCCTTTTCTTATGTGCTATCTGCAAGTTATTTCAATATAGAAAATACCCGGACCTGTCGTGCCTTACCTTCAAGTTCTATATATATATATATATATATATATATATATATATATATATATATATATATATATATATATATATATATATATATATGCTGTCATGCTCCACGTTATGCCCCGCCATGGTGAAGGATCCAATCCCGGCAGCGGCGGCTGCATTTCCGATGGAGGCGGAAATGTAGGCCCGTGTGCTCAGCTTTCAGTGCACGTTAAAACCCCAGGTGGTTGAAATTTCCAGAGCCCTCCACTAAGGCGTCTCTCATAATAATATGGTGATTTTGGGACGTTAAACCGCACATATATATATATTTATGTTCCAATCTAGAAGGTCAAACGCCCTCGTGTGCGTCCTCCAAGCTTTTTTGAACGTTTCCATAAAAATTTCAGAATTCCACGCACCTTGAGAATCGATGTTTTTCGAAGCATATGGATATAACTAAGGTGACTGTGTTGTATTTTTTTAATAGGTGAGATGTTACGAAATGGCACTGGATATATGTAGTGTACTAATGTCTGAACAGGCACACGTGAAACCGCCGCATATTCTTTTTATTAGTAGTAGTTTATTGTTGCGTACCGATGCCAACAGCACCATGGATATTAGCAATACCAAAAGCGGTAAGCTGATATAAAGCGCTGGTGCTTTTGCTGGTGCTCGCGAGGATGGTAGCCTTGAACACTACTACATAAATCTACTTCAGTGGATGGCGCCAAACAATACTTGACGTTAACCCGTCATGAGGGCTGTATCATAGTACATATATAATGTTTATAAAACTGGATGGCCAGTACTACAACCACGATTGACGTTTCACGGACATTAGGTTCTTTTTGAAGAGTTGATTTTATTTTATTTGTTTTGTTGATTATTACGTTGGATTTAACGTCCCAAAACCACCATATCTTTATGAGAGACGCCTATTTGAAAAGTAGTTCCGAGACCTGGCGTATAGCTCTGTAACAGAATACTTGATTGCCACGCGGATTGCTGGTGTTTGATTCCTGCTGGGACCCTGACATTCATTCTTTGCATTCGTTCGTTAAACACTCCTGCTGTCAGCTTTTTCTTAACATTTACACGTTAAAATTACTCATCTCTATTCTCGCCGTTCCTGCGTAGATATAAACGGTCAATTACTTGTGGCGCACACCCGCATACCAGCGGAATATACCCGCCCGCGCGTATGTTCCACTGTCTGCCGGAAAGTGTTTGACTGCGTACGTGACGGGATTTGGGACATTATTCACGTCATGACCAGTGAGTCATTTTCGTCGAACCATCCTACTCTACCATACTCCTTTTGGTTCACCCCAAGTTAAAGGAGCACCACGACGAGAGCACCACGACAAGAGCACCGAAACGTAGGCGGACACACACACACACACACACACACACACACACACACACACACACACACACACACAACACACACACACACCACACACACACACACACGCACACACACACACACGCGCGCGCGCGCACGCACGCACGCACGCACGCACGCAGACGGACGGACGGATGGACGGACGGACGGACGAATAGACGGACGGATAGACGGATAGACGGATAGACGGACGGATAGAAGGATAGACGGACGGATAGACAGACGAACGGATAGACAGACGGACGGATAGATAGACGGACGGATAGACAGATGGACAGATAGATATACGGACGGATAGATAGACGGACGGATAGATAGACGAACGGATAGAGAGGCGGACGGATAGATAGACAGATGGATAGATAGATGCTCAAAGTGTCTGCAGTATGCAAAGAAATCATTCGCATTTAATAACAGACTCCACAGTTGTGTTTGTAAAAATTTTACTTGCAGCGCACAGTACTAACCACTGATGTTTATTATCTGCCTTAGTTGTTCGGCTGATGCTGTGAAAACCGGGTTGGTTGTTTCATTGCGTATTTAGCTAAATTTGTGGTGTTTTATCATTCTTTAATCTTAATCTGTAAATTTGAAGTCAAAGTTACAAAATACCCTTAAGGGTATAGTCACTGGCGAGCTGACGTCAATTTCTATATTTCAAGTATTTCTCATCAGCCAAAATTGTAATATTATTTTGCTAAAAGTTTTTGAAGATTTGTTTCAATAAAACTTTACCAAACTCTGGAACTCCTTTGAATACGGTCGCCTTTCCATTCGTATACTACTTGAATAGTGCGTATAAAATTAGCTGTTCGCACACTCCAAGTAATCTAGAAAATTGCGGCTTTCGTTGGTGTTGTACAGACCATCAAATATTTTGTGTTGTTGCTACCCAAAGCATTGAAGGACTCTGCTGCTACTAAAGGTAACAGACTTTAGCTATACAGCACAAAGTATAAACGTATCATTTCGGCGTAGCATATAACCCCTAAAATGAAGCACAGCATGGCAAGGAAGAGCGTGATATAAACTTTTTATCACCATAACATAGTCTCCCAATTTCTCTGTCTTATAGTGCAAAAATGTAAAAACATAATCTCTATATAGCACAACTAAGTTTACGTAATGCCACCAGTTCACCGTCATGATGCTCACGTTCGGTCTTTCACGTTGCCACGCACCAAGCAGGCGGCCGTTGAAAGTGGAAGATGCATGCTGGGTGACATTGCGCCACACCAGCGGCTCTAACGGTTCAACCGACTCGTCGTAGGTGGTGGATGATTGGCGTGACCCGGTAGGGGAGGAAGACGAAGTACGTGGCATTTTTAGCGATGACAAGAGCGAACGAGATGACGGCGATCGCGAGAAAAGTGGCCCGTGTAACAGTTGCCGAACCGAGCACAAGTCGCAGCTTAGCTTGGGCTGATACCAACGATACTTTGCCTGTGGCGCTGCGATCTCATTCATGGCTGCTGCTTTTTGGGGTGTCCAGCTGTGTGGCTGCACCCACTCCGGCGTTGACGCTGTCGTGTCCGTGCTCTCGCCGCTGCTTAGAAGACCCAGCTTCTTCCGTGAGGGACCAAGTACTTTCCATAGTGATTTCGGAGACTATCCCAGGCCTTGGTGGGAGCTTCTTAGACGATAGAAGGTTAACTCCAAGGGTGTCGTGGCACGTAAAATAGACCACCAGAGCACGCGGTTACCTCCTTCTTCTACCTCGAAGCACGAGTGCTTCACGACGTTGACGATGATCAGTGTTCACTCTTCTTTTTTTTTTTTGCACGTGCCTGCTTTGAAAATGAACCTCGAATTGGCAGGCCCTTCGTGACAGAAGGTTTCTTTATTTTTTTATTTTTTACCTCATGTATTAGACTGACAATGAGCTTCGCTTTCTTTGTCTGCGGTATTAATAATATTTTCTTTTGAAAAACACCCAGCTAAATTTATTCCGAGTGCACTATACGCCTCTGCCGAAACGCATTTTTGGATAATTTTTAAACTGTAATTGCGCACCTCCAGAGCCATCGCATTACTTCGAAAGTTTCTAATAACAAATCGAATAGCTTTATATTTGATTTGTTACATGAATTGAATGGTATACCATTGAATCACCGAATGTTTTCGAATAATTACCACGGACGAGAAAAACTTGAAGGAACAACATGTCGGAAGAGGGATCGGCATGAGGACCGCAGCTTTTCAGTGCCTATCGAAGCTCGGTTAATAACGTGATGAAGATATTTTCGCACTGAACTACAATGTCGCCAACACAAATGTGTCCTCAATAAAATATCATTATTTCTGATGTTCATTCATAAAACATTGTTCACTATTTAGCCTTTGGTATTAAAGTTGGTGGAAAAGCACCACTTCCAATATTAAGTGCCGTATTCATCTTAACGCAAACAAAACATAGTGAAGGCTTTAGTGACTACTGTATACGATATATTCACTGTTCATATAATTGTGTTATCTTTTCTCTGTTAATTGTAACGGCAGTGCTTCATTGTTAAAATTCATGAATATTTATTTAAAATAATAAAGAAACGTTGTAGACTTATTGACCTGTCTAGAAAATGCTTGCCTTGCTATTTGAGAACGATTCGAATAGTATTAGATTCGTATTGGTATTCGCTTCGGTTCTAAATTGCACTATTCGTACAGTAAACTTAGAGAAAACAAAAACATACCACGCTTACGTGCAGCATCACCCAGAATAAATGTCGCAATGAAATATTTCCCGATGTTCACCGCCGTGGTGTAGCGGTTTCTGTGATTTACAGTGCGGACCCAAAGGTTGCGAGTTCGATCCCGGCCGTGAGGTCAAATTAAGACGGATGCGAAATGCTAGATGCCGTCGCGCGGTGCGACATATGTGCCCGTTAAAGAATATTACGGCGTCCATCACAATTATTTCTTGTTCTGGGGAAGTAAAACAACAACAACAACAACAAAAACAACAACAACAACAACAACAACAACAACAACGACAGCAACAAAGCCAACAACAACAACAACAACAATAATAATACTAGTATTATTACATACTTCCGGAATGGTGGAGTCAATCCTGTCGCTAGGAACAAAGATTGAAAAACAAAAATTAACATAGCATATCCACGGAGTGCATGTTGACGACTGGGGCGAAAAATCTGTCAGTCCGTCCGTGCGTCTATCAATCCGTCCGTCCATTTAGTGAAGACTCGAAGTACCGCCATCTCGCAACGTTTCATCATATATTCATGATATAGAAGTAACACCATTCTGCGGAAATTGCTAGGCTTAAACGAGAGGTGGAACGGCCGGACTAGAGGAGCAGCACGCGCGCAATTTCTTACGGCCTGCGCTTCGTGTCTAGCTCCCAGCTTTCACCACTGCTAGTTCATGGCACTGCGGCCCAACTCTCGCTGAACCTTGCTGAAACCAAGGAGGTTACGCCCAGCGTGTTTAACGTGGCAACCCGTTCTGGTCAGAGAGTGGTCAACGTGTCTCTTTCTGGTACTGGTTTTTTTATATACGCATCAAATTGAAAGAAAAATTTTATTGGAGATTAAGTCACCGATACTCATCTCTGTAGGTCACTTCATCGAAAACGACAATCTTTTTATTTATGGTTAACGTGCGCGAGTTTTTTCCCTCAATTCAAATAAGTGTGCGCGTGCCGCTTTTCTAGACCGGCCTTGGTGGTGACTACCTACTCCTACGACGCACTACTACTACTATTACTACTACAGGCATCGAGGACGCCCGATCCACAGCTTAAGGAGCTTCGCACCTAAAAAGTAAACGCAATAGTACTGTCCTAGCATATCGCTATGTTCGAGTGGTCATTAAATGCGGGACTGTTTGGTTCTACTTTTCCTTTTTTCTCACGGCCATATAGTTTTTAAACGTAATGGCGAAGTCATAGATTTGCAAAGAGTGGCCTTATTTGTCACAAGAATATGACAGGCCACCTGATATTCAGAGCAAAGAAAACGAAACAATAAAGTACTAGCACTGTTTTAGCTGCACGGTATACATTATACGTCTGGTATAAGATCTCAAATAGTTTATCTCATGTGGCGAGAATTTGTCACGTTACAAGCCAGCTATGCGCACCGAAATAAGCGGTCAAACATTTCTGTTAATGCGATAAAAGCTTGCTTTATATTTCAAGGCGCCCGTGAGCCACCACCCGAAAAACAGGCTTTGACATAGCGGCTTTTCAAAACAGCAGTTATATGGCGGAGATCTGTCGCTCACTTCATCTTCATTTTTTTCTTCGACAAAAGCCCGCCATAAATGTGTGTCGCAAGTCTAGATTCTGCTGTAAAATAGCTAAGAAAGGAAGCTGTGGTAGCACTCCGTTGTGTTTCCTCATACTATATGTCGCGTATAGGCTTTCTGAGCTGTATGGAGACGTGGAATTGCTTCCAATAAGTTTGACCGGGTGAACCATAAAATATTTTCGAAGCAAGGAACACCCAGAAAGAGCAACACTGTAGGGTTAACTCAAGATTACTCTTTTATTTTATTTTTGTTACTCTACATAAAATTTCGGAAAACCTTGAAACACTACAACCTTTTCCTAGAGACTTGATGGGCAACCACGAGTTAATCTCGTACCTCTAATTTAGTGTGTTATCAGTGTGCTTGAATGGCAGTTATGCCAGACGGCAAGAGTTTTAGCATTGTGCTTCAATGAGCTTCACAGGTTTCACAAAAAGAGGCATGTTATCAACGAATGCCTTTGAGTGATTCACAACCACGCCGACGACGACAGAGGTAAAGGTAAAAAGAGAGAACTTGTCCTTCTTCACTTGGCAAACATGGAAGCACGTCGTGACTTCGGCGAGACAATTAGGCCGCCTGTTTCTTCTGGCGTTTCCATCTCTTTCTCTTTCTTTTTTTGTTTGTGCTTCCTGTTAGAAGCAAGATATAAGAAACTCGATGCGGTTGGCTAGAGAATCTGCTGCCCTTGTGTCAGTGACGTTTGCACATCCTGAAAGGCTGTGGTTCGCAGCTATCTCTGACAATTAGACTTGGCATCGTCTAATCGTATTTGTTATACATTTCACCTCAACGTCGCAGTGTTGGTTGGGGGAATTTAGGAGCCGATGGGCTCAGACGAGGCACTGCAGCAGGTGGGTTCATTACGCAATTAAGGTGCACGGACAACAGCGGTGAATCCAAAATCAGAGCGCTGGTTGCTTCATGGAGTTTAATGTCCCAAAGTTACGGGAAACTTTCCAGGGGAGGGTTTCGGATGAGTTCGACCATCTGGGTTTCTTTAACGTGCACTCATATCACCTATGCCGTGGACCTGAAGCCTTTACCGAGTGCGGACCCCGCCGCGGTGGTCTAGTGGCTGAGGCACTCGGCTGCTGACCCGCAGGTCGCGGGGTCGAATCGCGGCTGTGGTGGCTACATTTCTGATGGAGGCGAAAATTCTGCAGGCCCGTGTGGTCAGATTTGGGTGCACGTTAAAGAATCCCAGGTGGCCGAAATTTTCGGAGCCTTCCACTGCGGTGTCTCATAACCACATGATGGTTTTTTGGGACGCTAAACCCCACATATCTATCAACAAATTCGTCGAAGCGCAACCGCGGTGGCTACCTGCGTGCTGAATACAAGCGTATACATTTGTAGTTTTATAGAATATTCTTTTAGGCTACCAACGCTCTTTTATTACATCACCAAACCAAACGTTCGGAATATTTTCCTTCAATTCATAACTGAGCTGCTGTACACAAAGGTAAAGTATAGGACGTATACCAATATTGAACAACGCCGCTAGAGACATATAAGGATATATTTCGAAGTGGCCGAACGACTGCTTGTGAAGGTGCTTCTAAAGCAGCTGCTTCCAAAACAGTTGTTCGATAAAAATACCTTTTGGGATCATGAAACCCACTGTTTCAAATTTAGCAGGGAAGTTTTTATTAGGCAGAGCGAGACATTATATTTACTTGATTTCGACAATTATATTATTTTCACCATGGGCTCATTTGCATTTCGACTATGTTTGCACTCTTAAAATGTGAAACACCAAAATCAGGTGGCAAACTGACAGAATAAGCTTTGCGCGCTTGCCAAGAAGTGCTCTGACGAATTTTAATAGAGAACAGTCAGCTTAAAATTATTT